>CAJNOP010000002.1:8018451-8288168 GCA_905250075.1 Rotaria sp. Silwood1
GTATATTCCCATTAAAGTTTCAACATTGCATAGTTGAATAGTGAATAAAAATAAACTGTCTAGAGAAGGTGATTGCGAGTTGGTGACGATTGAAGATTAAGGATCTACGAGTAGTTGTCATAGTCGCTACAAAAACGGTGTAAACGCTCTATATATGTATATATAGTTCTCACATCCTTTGGATGTACAATAATAGTTTGATATTCAATTGCAAAATGTACATTTTTCTTATCGTCGAATAATAGTTATATAGAGCGATTGATTCAAGTCAACTAAATCATGACAGTCATGCTTACATTTCGATCACTTGCGTATATCTGTTTCTAATAGTAAGAAAAAGAAATTACCATCGTCCTTCGCAATGCTTGACTTATTTAACATGTTATTTACTGCTTGTTTTTCTCTCTTGTTCGCTACTTGCATATTTTTCATTTCTAACCGAAATGAAAAGTATGTAAGTCTAATTGAATTTGACCATAGAGAAAGTAATCACACTGATGATTCTTAACAAGATTCGATTCTATGTAAAGTTTATTATCTACATCACTGAAGAAGATCATTCGACCTCTACAATATTGTTACTATACTAGAGCACTTTTTGGGATATCGGAAATGAAGGGAGGAACTTTACGCACTTCATTGTATACTCAGTTTCTTATTTAGCTTCTCGAAATTTTACATGCACAAGTCCATCATGTCGATGATCCTAAATTTCGAAAATACAGTCGTGTACGAATGAATCTGTAAGTTTTTTTCATTTCAAATTGAATTTTGCAAAAAAATTCCTGGATCTTCTTCATGACACGGAGATTTACTATTTACTCGATACAGAAATCTTTTTAAATACAAATGGAAATGATAGTCTTTCTAATTCATCTGAATTCAGTGAAGATATATATTATATAAATTTCATTTTCTAGCGATCGAAAGCGTTTAATATACATTTGAATTTCGTTACAAGATATATCATATAGACCTTCTCTTTTAATTAGTGAAATATGTTTAGAATAAGATGATGCAGAGCATATTTTCACTACTGCATAGTACTAATCAACGTACGAATGCCGAAAGACAATACAATCAGAAGCTTTCATCAATAGAAAATACAAGATATATGTGTTATATAGTATCATCGAATTTGGCAGAAATACGAAAATAGCTGTTTCGATTTGAACTGATATGTTTTGTTTTAAATTCATGTTAAAATCAAAAATATCATATTATATTGAGCATGCCAGATTAAGAAAAGAAAAAAAAAGAGACACAAAAGAAAATTAAGTTTCGATATTTATTTGTGCATTTTCGGTTGATAGTTTATTCGTTGTTCTATTTCTGTCTAGTTAGAGATTTTAAGTGCAATTATAAGCAAGTCAAACTATCATCCACAAAATTTATCTACTAATGAAATAAAAACAGTCAAAATGAACAAGCATACCACACGGAAGCCGATTATTATTCGTGGTGAAAATCTTACTATAGAAGATTTCGTCAAAGTTGTTCGTCATAATCATCCAGTGGAATTATCCGAAGATAATGTTGTATGCAGTCGAATGGAACAATCAATCAGTATTATCGATAATATTGTGAAAGCCTCTTTACCGCTCTATGGTGTGACAACACTCTTCGGCGGTCTCGCCAATCGTACAGTATCAACTGAATTTGCTGCCGAGTTACAAAACAATTTAGTTTATGCTCACAAAACTGGCGCGGGCTCGATCATGCCACTAGAATCGATTCGCGGAGCTATGCTGTTGCGAGCCAACACTCATTTAATTGGTGCCTCAGGTATCCGTCGACAGTGGGACGAGCGACTTGTTCACTTCTTGCGCGAAGGAGTTACACCGCTCGTACCTGAATTTGGATCTATAGGAGCGTCAGGTGATCTTATACCTATGTCGTACATTGCTGCAGCCATATCTGGTGTAGATGAACGTGTAAAAGTAGATTTTCAGGGTGAAAAGATCAGCGCACCTGAAGCACTGACTCGACTTGGATTCAAACCTGAATTATATAATGCAAAAGAGGGTCTGGCCATGTTAAACGGAACTAGCGTGATGACGTCTTCGGCATCACTTGCTTGTTATGATTTTTACATACTAATGGCTGCTACGCTACAGGTCCACGCGATGACTCTGCAAGCACTTGCTGCCAGTAACCAGCCATTTAATCCATTTCTTCATAAAGTTAAAAGTCATCAGGGACAGGTATGTGAAAATCATTTTTAGTTCACTAGATAGAGATACTCTAGTCCTGAATATTTTCTTGAATGTCACCTCAAAGTCTGATTCTAATAGGTTCAAAAGTCATCAACTTGCGTCTTACTTCACTTAAAACATACTGCTACTCGATAGTGACGATGACGGACAAAAATTAATAATTACTTAAAGTCTCAGCTATGCAATTAAATTGTCAGCTTGAATGCCAAGTGTTTTCATTAAGTATTGAGTACCTTTGAAAATTTTATAAACCTTTTCAATCTCAAACCAGTATCATAACAATGAGGTTTAGTATTTTCTATCCTGTTAATGAAATATGATCGTGAAAAAGATTTATTTATCAATTTACGATATTTATTAAAATTTTGATCACGATGAAAAATAAATCGTCTTAAAACTAGACACTTTGCTCAAGCAGTTAAATCTTCGTACAAATACAAAATAAAAAGACTTGCAGATTTTTGAAATAGTATAGTAAATGAAAGAAAACTAACAGAACTATTGATATCATTTTTTTTTGCATTTTGCATATGATGATTCTAGATCGACGTATCAGACATTTTACTTGAACTAATCGATGGTTCCGCAATGATCTATGATGCGCTTGATGGAAAATTAACCAAAAGGAGTATCGAGGCACTTGTTCAGGATCGATATTCACTGCGATGCTGTCCACAGTTTCTTGGTCCCATGGTCGAGACAATGTATGACATTGCACGAGTACTTGAAATCGAAATGAATTCAGCCAATGACAATCCTTTGATTGATATCAACGCTGGCAAAGTTTACTGTAAGTTCCACTTATTTTAATAATACTAGCTAAGTGTTTTGGAAGTGTACTAGTTTACATCGACTTCGTTCGAAATGTTTCGAACTTTCAGAAGTAGTAGAACCTAATCTCTTGACACTAAAATTTACCTTCAAAATTTTTTACAATGATGTCTTGGTAGTTTTCCACTGCCGATTGTATGAGTCTTTCTAGCAGAAGTCCGATGTCTAGGATTTTCTTATTTTACATGATAAAAGACTCTGACGTTTAGAACAGATATTAATCAGTAGTGATAAACGTTTTTTTAGGCAAAAAATTTTTTTTCCAACATTTCGTTTGGATTGAAAAGTTCACCAGAAAAGTTTTTCTTCGAGACTTTGCAAGCCTGGTTTCTTCGGTGAGGGAACACAATTTGATCATCAATATTATATTTGTTAAAGTTATCTTTGAACATTCTATCAAACATTTGAATTTTCAAAAATGTAAAGCTAAAACCGATCGCTGAGTATGAAGATTTTAGGAGTCAATTTTGATTTTTACCTCAACTTGTGAACCTCCTACTGAAAAGAAGTAAGAACTCCGGTGAGGATAACAGCAAATATTCATAATCTATTCTCATAAACCTATCAGAAAAGTGATATTTCGGCATTGATCCAGCACTTTTACCATCGACGATTCTTTTTTTGAGAAGGAAATATACTAGGTTTTGCCCAAAACCTTTAAGCTCATTGACGATGGAAGTGAATAATTTTTATTACAGCCTAGGTCAAGAAGCTTCTAAATAAAAGGTTTTGCTCCCACTAGAGTCCTTATTTTTTCTTAATAAGGAGTTTAAAAGTTTAGATAAAATCACAATTAGCTTCTTAAATCTTCGTACTCCCCGACCAGTTTTAGCTCTACACATTTGAAAATTCAAATGTTCGATAGAACGTTCAAAGATAACTCTAACTCATATAGTATTGATAATCAAATCATGTTCCTCGTCGAAGAAAGCAGGCTCTCAAAACCTGGGAGAAGCCCAGTTTTGTGGAGAACTTTTCAATTCAAATGAAATGTTGAAGAAAAAAAGTTTTCGCCTAAAGACACATTTATCTTATTGATTAGTATCTGTGATGAAAATCATAGTCTTCTATCATTTAAAATAAGAAAATCCTTGAAATCGGATTGTGACTAGGAAAACTGTTACAAGTGGGGATAGGAATTTACCAAGACATCATTTTCAAAAGTTTTCAAGGGAAGTTTTGGTGTTAAGACACTTAATTCTACTACTGCTAAAAGTTTGAAACGCTTTGAGTAAAGTCAATGTAATCGTGATATGTTTTCTAAAGAATCACTCTACTACTTTTGAAGTTGCAATCTCACTCAACAGTTAACAAACGAAACCAAGCTTAACTTATGTATTTATCGATGAAATTATTTCATAGAATTCTAGTTAAAACGTGCTATGTGCAGCAGGAAAGTTTCTCATAAACAAACACACATGACAAAACAAGTTACTTTTATAGTGGCTAAATCGTAGTCTATTCACTATTTGAGAAGGTTTCTTTCTGATACAATGTTTACAAAATCAGTGTTGTTTTCTACTGCTTGCCCAAAAGACTAATATATTTTTGAAAAGTTTTGTTCGACTTCATTAGTTATATGTTCTCTATTTCATATACAGCCACCAAGCAATAAGAAAAATAAAAGTAATAGCAACTTCTACTCGTTTCGCTCTTTCTGTTTGTCTTACTTCTCCAGTTTTCAGTCTTTTTTATATTATATAGTATATTTTGTTTGATGTATCTGGACACGTTAGTTTTGAATATCACCTTGGAATATTTGACGTTTTAATTTACCCTACAATAGGCTAATCATTTATAAATTTATTCTAATATTTACATATAATAAAAATAAACTTTCGTTGATATCCGCTGGCTTCGCACTGTGTCATTATTGCTACTTCGACTTTCAAAGCAGTATCCGTTAAGTTGTTTCTAACGAATTAAATTTAAAACTTTCCTCTAGCATTAGGAAAGAATGAGTTTGTTTGATAATATGCAGTGAAAATATTCAAAATTATATTGCATAGGGACTTTCGAAATGCCTTGTATGCCAGAAAAAATTCTTTACGAAAAAACAATTGTATGTAAATATTCATTTACAATTATTTCTACAGTTTCAGATTTTTTTTATTCATATCCTAAGTAGAAGTTGCATTTGTTTTTATCAAAATTTCGATCTTGACTCATATTCATTTTATCTCAAAAGAAATGTATTTGTTCTAGTCCAGCCATACAATGGTCTATTATATTTCAATCTGCATTTAAAGAACAACACCAACGCTCCATTTCAAATAGAAATGGAGGAGGGGGACTAAGGAGTCTTTAGAATTATTTGCCAAAGTAAATAATTCTAGAAACTCCTACTAGTCTCATCATTCAAAAAAGCGGATATTTAGCTATATATAATAATAGATAACTCTAAATACCTAGGAGACTCGCCGTCGATAAAGTAGAGAATATGATGACTCTGCAGATATATGTATAGTAATGACTTATTCGAAACACATCGTTAAATAAATAAGGGTGTCATTGGATTTGGATGAGTCGGATGTGTGTATCTTTTATGTACAGTAAGACTCTCTTCTCCCCGTCTTCTGTCGATAAATGAGCTTCTTTTGCTAGATCCTCTAAATTTCCGTTGTTTGGAAAAGTGGGCGTGTTTTTTTTCTGAACTTTATTTTGAAATAAAATCTCCACAGACTCAGCCCAGCAACTTTTTGATTAACAGTACATATCATTTTTGTTAACAATCAAGTTAATTTAAACACTTACTCAGTTCATCATATTGGCAGATTTTAAGCAAGGCTTTATTGACATTCCTAGGTGGTGGTAATTTTCTTGGCGAGCACGTGGCCTTAGCTATGGATCGACTACGACACGCTATCGGTCTGATGGCCAAACATCTAGATGTGCAGGTTGCCCAGTTGGTCACACCCGAGTTTAGCAATGGTCTGCCTGCTTGTTTAGTTGGTAATCATGATCGTCAAGTAAATATCGGTGTCAAAGCTCTTCAAATTTGTGGTAATTCAATCATGCCAGTTTTACTTTTTCTTGGCACATCTATAACCGATAAATTTCCGACACACGCCGAGCAGTACAATCAAAATATCAATTCAATGGGGCAAATGTCTGCATGTCTCGCTCGTCAGTCAGTTTCTATATTGTGTCAACATTTGAGTGTTTGTCTTCTTATTTGTGTTCAAGCACTTGATTTACGAGCTAATCTTATTGAGACAGAAACCAACTATGATGCTCGTCCACTACTCTCGAAAAACACTCGTCGTGTTTATGAAGCTGTTCGATCGGTTATAAATGTACCTATTGACAAAAAGCGACCTTACATCTGGGACGATGGAGAGCATGCATTGGATGACCATATAGCTCGAGTGGCCGAAAATCTCATCGGAAACGAAAATGGACCGCTCTTTAAGTCATTGGAACCAACCATTGAGAAGCTTCGCTCAAAATGCTATTTGCATCGTTCATCGATCAGGTCCAAACTTTAGAATATGTGCAAGCGGTTTTCAGACCACCATTGACCTTTTTCTTTGACAAGTCAAACATAAACTTCTGTTCTACTATAAATGCATATTTTTTGTTCATCGTATTCCAATCAACAATTAGAAGATACCATGCAAATCGTCAAAATGCATCTCTTTTTTCAATAACTTGACAAAGAGGAAATCATGAAGAGAAAAATCTCAATACATGTTCTCTATACGCAAATATACTAATATTTATGATTTAATACAGTTTCTTAGTTAGATTTTGGATACGATACTATGTTTTTTAACTGAAAACACCGTAGAAGTGAGAGAAAGTTTCTTTTTTTCCTAGAAAACAATATATTTTTGTGAAACAAGATCTAAAAAGAATTGTTGGACCATAGAACGTTAAATCTAAACGATATCTTTTCTTCATCACCTGTGATAAACATATTAATAGCGCTGTTCCTGTTCCATTCAGATCCTGACAAACATAGTCATGAAACTGAGACTTATTGCAAAACTATTATAAAATTCGATTGACTCTCATAACCATAACGCTGAGCTGGACGTTGTCTTCAATTCTCTCAACACTCTTAAGATGTTGTTCACAACCTGATATATAAGAACACAAATTAAGGTAGCTTTCGTTTTTATTCTGTCTATAGCCACTATAACATGTAACAATGAACACGTTCTTTCATCACGAAAACGCATGAATACACTAAAAGATAAAAAGAATTTTTACGGAAACTGTGAGATTCTGTGATAATTTACTATACTTTTTGAACTATCATAAAATTCTATGGAATTTCACCTAGGGGAATAGGTGTGGAATGTCGGTGCGGGTCTCCTTTTCACTCACACCCCTATATAGCCACAGCCACACCCTCTAGTGGTCATTTTAAGGAAAAATTGAAAACGCCTATATTGATACTAAAAGTGTGTATTATAGCAATGTGGGTATGTGAGTGGGTGTGGGTGTGGGTAAGGCTATGGGCATGGCTGTGAGTGTCAGTGGGCGTGGGTTCAGGTTGATGTGAGTTTGTGGCTATGGGGTCTGGGTGCGAACGTGCGTGTATGGGCATGCGTGCGGAGTGTGGGTGTCTTTGCGGGTGTGCGCGCATGGATGTGGGAGTGGCTGGGGGTATGACTGTGGATATGGGGTGTAGGTGTGTGTGGGGGTGTGTGTGATGGATCTGGGGTGGGTGAGTATGGCTATGGCTATGGTTGTGACTATGGCTGTGGCTGTGGCTGCGGAACTGATGCTAATACCCACACCCACCCCTAATAAAATGGTGCTCAAAGTTTATAATGATAAGAAAAATTTCGACAAACCCTGATTTAAGGTGTCATCCTTGACTTCAGTAAAAAAAACTGTAAATTTCTCTCAGAGAATCAGAGACATACATGTGACTTTCTTGAAAAACTCTGCTATTAATGGCTGAAACTTTCAGGGTACACTGAATAAGCTCGGTTAGTATCGACGTTTTTTCAGAATTAGTGTAATATTACACTTTGCTAATGAAGTCAACGATGACACTCTTAAATCAACTTTTGTCAATATTTGTCCTATCAATAGAAGTATGACTATTTTTTTTTGATCAAGGCGAAAAGATCAGTTCAATTGAGCAGAATTTAGTGCAAATATTCTTTGTTTTCTCAGCATTGTAAACTCAGATCATTCTATATTAATAAGTATATCATGTTTTTCTCTGATGTATTTTTTCCTCCCAGAATCCGATGTCATTTATGATTAGTATACTATGTGGCGCATTGGGATCTATTCTTTCTCGTTATATACCTATTATCTAAAACAGACAAACTATAATAGTCCTAATGAAGAAAAAGGGTGAAACCTATGAGCACGCAATGTAGTACTGGATTTGTGAAGTTTCTGATTTATTCTTCCGGTAAGCTATCAAGATGACGTTTCCCATTAATGTATACAGTTTGTATAGATCCTTTCTTGAACATATTAATAATATTCTCCACTGCAGTAGATAAACTTTTTTTCGTATTTTCATCAACCCGAGAGTTTTGGCTTGAAGACTAACTTCGAAAGTCAGGTTGTGCTTCGGTGCGGTGGAAATTTTTTCTTTGAAACGGATCGATGGTTGACTTACAAAGGAACAGTTGATGGAGATGTGGAGCGAAACTACACCAGCCACCAACAATCCTGATAGTACTGATGTAGGCAAGCATATCTTCGTATTCTTCAATTCAGATCAATTTTTCATCGCTACACTATTCTCTACATAGAAGGCCTTTCCAACTGAAATATTGATCCTATTTTCGTTAGTTCATTGCAAAACGCGAGAATTCTAGCATGGTTTAGCTAAACGATAGCTCATACTGTTCAATCCAATAGTGACTAAAATTATTTTAATCTCGAATAGGCACGAACACGCTATGTTCCGCAATCATTTACCGGATCGCAAAATCTTTGTGAAAAGATGAAAATACCTGCTTGTCTTATAGACAGACATCATTCAGCGTCCTCTATCGTGTAAAGTGTATTGGAGGTTGATTGGCCAATATAAAATAAATCGGGTAATAATAAATGGCCGAAAATGAAAATGAAACCGAAAACCGAAAGGACCGAAAAACATGCGATTGGTTATCATCCGTGTGAATCATCTCTAAATATGATTCAAATGGATGATAGCCAATCACATGTTCTTCGGTCCTTTCGGTTTTCGGCTTCATTTTCGGCCATTTATTATTACCCAAGAAATCAAAAATAGGTTTTCTTGAACCACATCGTCTCATGATAAATTAAAAACAATAAATGATGAATTTGGAATTGTTGGCTAACGAGTTATTACTTGAAATATTCGAGTATTTTCATGCTATAGAACTGCTTCGAACTTTTCATTGTCTCAATAAACGTTTTGACAGTCTGATCTTTACTCATTTTCGAACATATCGTCTCGATTTTCGAACAGCATCAAAACAAGATTGTGATATTATCTGTCAAGTAAATCTTCCATTAATTATCGATGAAGTTATTTCACTTGGTCTCTCCAATGATGATGAAATTCCTCAACAAATTGATTTATTTCGTTCCTATGGTTGGACACTCAATCATTTCCAAAATCTTTCTTCACTTTCATTAGATCATATTCGTTCAGGCGAGATAATTTGTGAAATTTTATCCGAATGTCCTCAACTTAAACATTTGAATTTGACTTCATGTTATTTTGGATGTAAACAAGATGATATTCTTCGTTTTGTCAATTGTGTTTGGAGTTTACCTAAACTGATATATTGTTATTTGAACATGAATTTTAAATACGGATTCCAAATGCCAATATCGACCAATGTTTCATCGTCATTGGAACATTTATCAGTTTTAGGTGTTTCTTACCGCGTTGACCAATTAACTCATCTTTGTGAGCGTACACCTCGTCTTCGATATTTTTCATTAGAGTTATCGAGTACTTATTCTGCTGAAGTACTACAAACATCACTTTCATCATTAACTGAATTAAATCTTGTTTTTGTTGGTTCACAACATGGTATTATAGAAACTGTGTTGCAATACGTGCCAAACGTATGTCGGTTGAAGATCGAAACAATGTATTTTGATATGAATGGACATGAATGGGAACAGATTATTCGTAATTATTTACCGAAATTAAAAGTATTTCAATTGAAAATGAGATTCGAAGTTAGGAGTGAGAAATATAAAACCAAATATTTGAACTCATTTCGAACTCGATTTTGGCTTGAAGAACACCAATGGTTTGTTCGATATCATTATAATCCAGATGATAGTTCCAATATGATTTGTCTCTACACTTTACCGTATAGTTTTTCTTATCTTGATATTTTCTTTCCTGTTCATTTCGAATCGACTTGTCTTAAGGATGGTGATTATTCTTCATATAATCATGTTCAACATTTAGTTTATCGTTCTTCTTTAACTAACAACATGATTGGATCTGATCTTAATTTTCCGAATTCAACTTATCTTTCAGTAACACTTCCTGTTAACAATCATTTATTATCAGTAATTCCAAACCTTTATCGATTAACTTCATTGGAAGTATCACGATCGAAAAATATGTCGGATGTTGATGCTCAGTTACAATTGCAAAATATACTTGATCATGCACCTCATCTCTATTCGTTGAAATTTAACTCATGGCGAGAAGGGCAGTTTCTTAATCGAAATTCTTCACTGATTGAAAAGTTGACACCAATAGTCTTGAAAACTCGATCAATTCGACAAGTTAATCTACGAGGTTATGATTGGTGGTTCAATGATGAAGAATGTGTTCATATACGTGATTCATCATTGATAAAATACTGTGAAATACTTTCTATCAAAGTTCAAAATCGAATGAATTTACTTTATCTCATCAATTCATTGCCTAACCTTCGAGCATTGATTGTTCAATCTCGAGATGATAATTGGAGTTGGAGCAACTATTCTTCGTCAGTCGATGATCAGTATGTTCAATGGTTACAACAGAACTTATCATCAATGTGTTCAATTAAACGAGACTCTCGTTTCGTTCATTATATTCGAATATGGATTCATGTATAAACATGAAATTTTCAAAGAAGACAGCTAAAGATTTTTCGAAATAAAAGAAAAAAAAAATTTATTCTTAATTATTAGAGTGAAACATTTTGTCCAACATCAATCAATCTTGGATCCGAAGTTGGAGAAGTCAAGTCATGGGCTACGAAAAAAATTGTCAATTAAAGTCATCTCAAAAATAACTTGACTTGCCCATCTCTGTTTGAATCCAATATTTTTCTATTCAATAAACCGAACATTATCCACGTTTTCTAAAGAATAAAGAAAATCTATTCGTCAGAATGAATATAACATATTCGACTCCTTTGAGTGTACATCAACATAATGCAAAGCAAAATTTTCATGATCAATAATCTCTGTGCATATGCTAAAACTTAATCAGAAATTCCTTGTTTTATGATTCTCATAAATCTTGATCGAATATCTACATTTGCAAGATTCAATTGAATGCATTGATTACATCTTCGATTATCAAACAAACTGATAAATAGAATATTTGAAAGCTTTTGTATTCTAAAAAGCAGAATTAAGCTTACTGTCGTAGCTTAAAATGTTTGTTTTTTGAATTGCAGTGATGGCTGCAGACTTCTCGAAACAAATTGAGAACAAGGTTGGTTGAGTCTATCAACTCAAACCTTTGGATCAGATTATCCGAAACGTAAAGGAAAGTGAAAAGTCAACGAAGAATTGCCACTGTCTCGTGCACGAATTCCATCAGTGCGGTGGCTGAATTAGATTAATTTGCGTATCGGAAAATTTTCTAAGTATCCCTAGAGAATATACTGAGTTAAGGGTACCCAAAAAAGTACCCTGATACCAGTATGTCACAGGAACTTTTGGGTACCAAAGTACTTGCAGGTACTTACAGGTACCTAAGTGGTACTTTGGCAAGTACCCTGCTGGAAAATGCACAGTAATTGGGTACCTAAAGGTACTGATCAAGTACTGAATTGGGTACCATTGTATAGTATTTCTAAGTACCTTGCTACCAAATTTTCAGTATGTTCAGGATCGAACCTGATCTTTGACTTTTTAAAATTTTTTCTTTTTCTTGAGATAATTTACTAGATTTTTTTTACTTTATTCAATTTAATTTTTTCAATTCCAAAAACTTAGCAGGAACAATGTTGGGATCCGACTCAACTTGAGTTGGTCGTAGACCACTTCAGGGTAGTCCGATCTTAATTTACGACCAAGCTCGGCATTTCCTCGACTGAGAAATAGTCAAGAAATAATTTAGAAAAAACTAGTATGAAAATTGATTATTTTCTTATGATTTATCGAGTTGTTTATATAGAGCCGTACGTAAAAAAGAAAACGGTGAATGAATAGTCGCCACACAGAACGCGAAAAATTTAGGATACCCTGTCGAGATTTCCTCAGTAAAGTTACAGACTTGTGTATCCATGCAGGTACTTATTCAGTGAATGTACTTTTACGGGTACCCCAAACAGTACATACATCAGTAAAATTACTGAGAATTTTCAAAGTACCCATATTGGGTACCCTGCTAGAGCTTTCTCAGTACATGGGTACCCTGAACTCAGTACTTTCTCTAGGGATGTTACATAGAAAAAATTTAATACAGTTATTGCTATTCAGCATTGAAAATGGTCTTGTTTAGTTCTTCGAATTTGTACGGCTCATGTTTGGTTAATAATTCCTAAGTCGACACGAAGCTAGCCCATGACGAACGAGATTTTTGAAGATGGAAAACTGAATCGTGCGGACTAAAACCTTCGAACCAGAAGAAAAACATCACTATTTTACTGTATATTTTATGTATGTGTCTCGACAGGGTTTACGTGTATATCAGAGATATTCGTTTGAATTCGTTTCTTCCGTGGTCCACTCATCAAGATTCTTGGAGTACCATAATCTCATAGCAAGTACAAGATCTTACTAATTTTTAATGGTCATCGAAACAGCATCTTGTAATCAATAAAACCTTCTTATCAACAACGAACATCTATTTAATGGAAATAGTTGGTGTTAAGAGTGCTACATTTTTTGAAAATACAGAACGTAAAATAAGTGTTAAGTTAAGATTTTCGTTTAAAACTTGAAAATAAATTTAACTTTTCGCTTAAGAGTTTTTTCAGCTAAAATAACTGATAAGTTTTTCGATTAACGGATGATTTGTCTTCTAATTTATTAATAGTTTTTTGCGCCTTTCGCAAATCCATTACATTTCGCAAAAAAAAGGTGATGAGGAAACGATCACAGATCCAATTATTTGAAAAGTCGTTCTACAATAAGTTAACTGTTTTAAAGATAAACGAGCTTCTGGACTTTCTAGTTCCTAAAGAGTGATATAAAGCAATTTATCTGTTCTTTGATTAAATGACACTACAGCATTACTAAAAAAGGCAAAAAAAAATAAGAGTAAGCAAATAATAATTATTTCAAAAGTAGTGGACTGTTCTTATGCTGAATGGAGAAGGCATCAATGAACTTTTCATAATCAACGATAATATTACCTTAAATAGCTAACGCAGTAGACACGCGACAGCTATCAGTTCGATGAAGTGATTCTTTTTTCGAGAACTGGGTCTAGTGACTCGTTCTTCTTTAAAGAACCGCTTTGGCTGTGTGTGTAAGTGTAGGTACGGATGCAGATATAGGTATGTGTCCTTTCTAGTAATATATACACACATATCTCACCACGCCTACACCCCACCACCGCACTCATTCACACTCCCCGCCTCATCCAACATCCACAATCTGCGACCGGTATTATACTATGTTGGAGGAAATATGACATTTAGTTTATTGATTGAGATTGAATTGAAAATTTTCCTTCATCTTCTCGGCTAACTGTTATTTTATTAGTCAGTTCGATTTATATAAGAAGAAACATGATAATCACAATAACAACAGAATACATTTACTTTTTGTTAATACAGAATATACGTCATTCATTTGATTCTGAATCGTTATACTGGAAAGAAAAGATAGATTCTATTACTGCAGATCAACTTTAAGTGAATACAAGATGGCTCAATCTACACATCTGATATCTTGGCCTTTTTCAGTTCCTAGGGATCATATAAATAAGTATATAGTCGATGATAAGTATTTTAGTGAATTCGTTTCTTTTTTCATTTTTTCACCTTATTAAAGGATAGGAACCTGATTAAAATGATGGTGTGGATAGTATCAGGTGTTACCTACATTATGCACTATAATACGAGAGGATTCTTTCTTTCGATAGAGGCTTTTCATAACTAAAACTATTTTTCGACACAAATAAATTAAGTGCTCTTCAGTAAGATCCTTGAATTGTGATCATGTGACAATGTATTCATTTTGATATATCTCAAGATAAATTGTAGGAAATTCTGTTTTTCCTGAAAAGTGATGTTTTGCAGCTTTTTAACTTATAAATATTTGCTTTGCGGTGTGATTTTCTTATTCTTACTAAAATCCAATTTCGAAAGTCGAAATGAGCTATGAGAAAAAGCCGATTTTTAACAAAATGGTCGAGTGTAAAATTCTTCATCAATTTATCTATATTTTTCCGTTAAAGTGCAACTATCTAGATCGAATATTTGGAACAATTAGAAAGCATTGAAATCTAAGTTTTCGTCAAAGAAAATCATTTTAATTGTGGAAAGTCTCTATAAAAAGACACAGTCATCTAGCATCGTAGTGTACGATGTAGCTGATGTCTTATAATACCTAGACCAGCATTCTAACTAGGTCCGTACTCCTTAATAGTGTAAAAGAAAGAAAAAACAAATTCGCTTAAATTTTTTAAAACAGATTATTTTCGTTTTAAATCAGTTATTGTGCGCATCAAGAAACTAAACTCGATGTTTAATATATATTTTAGGTAAATCATTTGTGTTTGAAATGGTATCGATCAAAAATATTTTCATCAACGAAAACAGACAAGATGCTGTCACTTATTTTTCAGTGTTTATTATCACCATAAGCATTGTTGATATAACATTAGTCATCTACACTATTGTTTACAACAGTGGCGTAGCCAGGAATTTTTGAGTCATGGGCAATTCATTAGCCGAACTATTTTGAGTTACGGGTAGCTAAGGGCAACCGTTATGATTTCAAAAATATGTATGGGCAATTGCCCAATGGCCCTACCCCTGGCTACGCCACTGGTTTACAATAAAGACCTAGCTTAGATATCAGAAAATGGAATGGCAGGATCTTCGAGTCTGAGACTTGTTCGCAATGGAGCCAAGTTTGTTTCTTGTATGAAACCAACGCAAGAAGATCTTCTACACACCATAGTCGCTTGTCTGTCGAATTTATCGAATACTAATAAAAATTGCATCTATGAAGACATTCTTCGGTGCTGGTACAATGGTTTATCGATTCTTTTTGCCAATGTACTTTCACGGTGGCATAATTCATCTAGTTATGAACATGGTGACTCAATTGAGTTTTGAAATACTGCTTGAACTAAAGTTTGGTTCAGTTCGTGTCGCTACCATATATACGTCCTATCGAATATTGATGGTGCTTACTCAGTGCCGGTGGCCTTCCACGAGCTGGTAAGTATACGACCAACAAGCGAACGAGATATAGAAGAAAAGCAGATTATACAAAGTAGGCCATAGCCATATGGTGTTAGTCTATTCACGGAATATCTGATCTCTGATCTTCTTCTATGAAACATCATCAATCAACAAGTACTCTCTGTTGATGAACTTTCTCTTAGCGAGTAAGTCTTTTGCCACTGAAAATAGATTAACGAAAAATGAACTGTATCGAATTACTTGCAAGAAAAATATCGGGTTACAATCTACCTTTTTCTGTTTTTTAGCCGGGATAGGAGCGTCGGAAGCACTTTTGGAGGTCTTAGTCGTTCATCTTATAGACGTGATTCAAAGTTGGAAAGATGTATCAAAACCTTGGCTCAAAATAATCATTCAAGGAACTGTTCTTATTGTCTTCTTAGTATTAAGTATTTTTGTTCCAATGATGGGTTATATGCCCATATATTTTAATGGGACATGCATCAGTCTTTTTATTGACATTTTTCCTTGGTGGATTCATCGGATTTTTTCATACAACTGCTCCGACTTTTTTAAATCACTAATTGAATCGAGAGGATTTCGAAATAATAATATCTCGTTTGTGTTTTTCTGTTTCAATTATGGCTTAAAAAATGTGTCGTTTTTTATGTGAGCATATGCTTTGTCATATTTTATGATATCTTATTATTTATTTCCGTACATGCTTGATGGTCCTGAATAAAACCTATCGACTATTTGTTTTCTCCTCATGAAACATTTTGAGCTCAGATATCTGTTTTGATGTTGGGGTCACATTTTAACCGAAAGAAAAACTCCAACAATTCTACAAGCTCTATGATATGAGGGTGTAGCTGTGTGGATGGGAGTAGGTGAATATTTGTGAGAGAGTTTAGTTCTGTACCAACCTCTCACAACTTCTTAGGTTGCCATCCTTGTGTAAAATTTCTATACAGTTGCACTAAGAATGGGTTTACAAAAAATGGTGCAATACACTACGTCTAAGAAGAAGTGTGCAATACTCATTTGACTCATACTTTCAATTTTTGTAGAGCATAGGTTTTGGCAAAGAGAAGACAGTCATATTCCAACAGATGCACGTCCACACATACGGCTATTCCTACTGCAATGCCCACAGTTTTCGTAATTTCTGTTTTATACATAACATATTATTCGAATTAGCTATGTTATTAACAAATCGATTGATAGTCATGTGAGTTGGCAAACATTGGGCTTGGTAGTCATTTGAATTGATTACTGTGTAGCTTAAGCCCCCCCCCCCTTCAGAAAATCCAATTTTTCGGAGATGAGTCGAAATTGAAGTTTTATCATAGGAAGATGCACTGAAGTCTCTTCTTTCAGAATATCTATGTTTTATCGAAAAATGAATTGATTTTGACGAACTTGTCGTCTAAAACGTTGCTCCTACTATCATGTTTTTCGAGAAATTTCCATGGTGTTTTTTCAAGGTTTCTCGACCTTTTAGGCTGCTTTCTCTTTGCATCATCATTTCGTAAAGTTTTTTTAAAATACTAATCACTAAGAGACTATCAACTCTTAATATTAAGATCACACATTTATAGCCCGTCTTGAACATTGATATATAAATCAGGTGATTTTCGGAAAAATCGACTTCTAATACTTATTTTTCGTTTTTCTCAAAATCAATTTTTTCGAGTTTACCGTTTACGCGGGGAAGGATTTCTTAATACTGACTCAATAGAGAAGGGATAATTTTTTTTTGTTGAACAGAGGACAGTTAGGGCTAGATCCTCACAGGCTCCGATTTTTGAATTTCTCATTTGCAGAAATAAAAAACTCAGATATTTCATATTTATTAGCACTTTGAATTTGAACATTTTTCGAAAAAGTATTTTTAAAAATCAAACAAAGGGAAATTCAAAATTCGGGCTCTCTGAGGATCTGGCCCTAAGGGTACTCCGCAAGTTAAAAACCGCCCGAGCTTGTTAGCTTGTATCCTTATTGTGAAATCCTTCCCCGCGTAAAGGGTAATGAATTGCCTAGAACTTGTGCATTTCTTTGAGATTTGGGGGAGATATTTTAACCATAAGCTATTCTAGTCAAGACTAACATTCTCTGAAATTTTGGTTGAAATCGGATGAAAAATAACAAAGTTCGTTTCTGAGGGGGGGCCCTTAATTGGAAGTAGATGTGGGTGTAAATATGGGTATTGAGCGTGGAGTATGGATCATGAACGTAAGTATTTTCCTCTTCACACTGACACTGACATTTACAACCAGTTCTGTAATCAGCCGAGGCTATATTCGATCCGGATTCTTTTCTGACATAAAGGGTGTGGCTAGCTGTGTTTCCTTCACTCTCATCTTCACAAATTCACATCCACATCGGCAATAAAAGAACTAAGACATTCTAAAAGATTGATGAGAAGTGTAGGCATAAAAGTAAAACGAGATAAAATAAATTTTCGGTAAACCTATGAATTGGTAGTAGGACAACGATGTAGACGAAAACCATGGCGAAAATAGAAATCGAAATAATAACAGAGACGGCGACAAGGAAGGAAATATGAACGAAGATAGTGACAGAGACAGATACTGGCATTGACAAGAGCACTTTACAATTGATAGAAGCCGTTTAATCTCATATTTTGCCCGTAGGTAAGGCTCATAATCTGAATAAAACTCTTGAAGGGCTTGTACCCTTGGACCTTTCTTCTTTAGTTATGGTCATTATACTGAATTTTCGGGCTGTCACAGAGTTTTGTGGAAAAAAGTTCAAGAATGAATTTTCCCCCTGATAATTTGTCCGATAATAGATCTAATGGTTCTTGTGGTATTCAGGAAGTTTCAGCTCAAACAGATGAGATTTTCTTAAGATATGAGATATCTTCAAAATGTACTATTTTCGGAGCTTGTGTTAGAAAGGGTATGCTTGAGTAATGTCGAAAAGTTCGAAGACGACAAGGGTAGGATCTTAATAGTGTTAATGTTGTTGGGGAAAAGAAAATGGGCGGAACGATGTTTTTAATCATTTTACACAAACAGAAATTTCACAAAAAATATCTGACAATCAATCATTTTTTATTTATTTATTTTTGTTTCATTCTTAGCAACAAACAAACATCATCATTTGTCTTTTTTGTTTTTGGTCTGCCAGTTGCACCAGCTCGCATTTGTATTACTTCAGGACGAAAATATACTTCTTCTTGTGTCAAGCAATTGATAGCATGCCCTGTAATTGGATGATGTTAATTCACATGAATATTGAATTGATTGTGTTAACCTAGAGATCGCGGAAGGAGAGAATATTTATGATAAATGTAAAAAGAATTAGTCGAAGATCAGGATTTTTTCAGCAGTTTTGTTGAAAGAGCTATGTTAGTAAAGAAAGTAAATGTGTATAAATACCTTTACAATTATTATTTGTTCGAATTTGAAGATCAGATACATTCTAAAGATGAATGGTATGTCTGTCATCCAAAAATTTTCAAAATAATTTTAAAATAAATCTCGTAATGCAATACATGAATTATCTTTTAGTTTTATTATTACGATAAGCTATTCTTAAACCAAGTTTTTGTATATTACGATAGAGAGCCTGTGTAAAATGAAAGTAATAACCGGCCTGTCGTAGTTGTGGACACTAAAACCAAGAAATTGAAAAGATCATGCATTTCTACTGCTTTAGGTAGTTGAGTAAAAACTCTTACTTTATCAACAACAACTTTGATTAAAGCTTTTTCGAAATCACTTGTTATTATATCTGGATTAAATGCTGTTTTTAAACGAGTAGCATGATATTTCAATTCACGAAATAATTCTCTATAGCTACGGGCTTTACAATCACATAATAAAATAACGACACATGGATAACCTTAAAAGAGTGTAATAAAAAAAATGAGTAAGAAGCTCATTCATTTAGAGACTGATATCACTGATATGAGGAGAAAACTTCGCTAAGAAAATTTCAGGTACCTTTTCGCATGTTTAATAGCATAAATAGTATAAACTTACTGAAAATACGGTGGACATGTTTCAAATGTACCGTCCATCATTAAATGTTTGGCAGAAAATAGAAATGTTAATTGTTAATCTGCACTAAATAATAATAAACATTTATTACGTGATTTTTTTATCATATACTAAAATCTGTTTGTCACTAAGTGTAACTTGGTACTGCGCTGGTATATCAAGCACATCTGACGTTAATACTACCAATATCATTTTTCTACATGCACAATTTAAAGCTAAATCTAAAATTAATTTAGTAATTCAGAAAATTCTGTCAAAGACAAATATAAAAGTGTATACATACTTGCTTCATATAATGATAGAATAATAGCAGCTGCTGTTTGTGGCATTTGTTGTCGATGAAGTTCTTCATCATAAATTTTAGCTATTGCTGTTGTTTCATTTATAACTCTAGGTTCTATATTTTGTTTAAATATACAAACTTCAATTTCTTCACGTCTTTGTAAATATGAATGATTACCAACTGTTCTTACAAATACATCCTTAATATTTGTATGAACGCCGGTATTTCAACTACGAGTTTCATATTTCCAATATTTAACAGTAGCTGTTCTTTTATTAATATAATAAATAAAATTATCACGAGCTAATAATGGTTTACTTTTATGACTTGTAATAAATGATATTGTATTGACCACAATAGTTTATAGATCTTTTTATAAGAGTATGAATGAGTGTTAAATATATAATATATTACAGTATTTATAAAACTAGATATTCTTGCTTATATACTCTTGTCATTTCTTTTATTAATTAGTCTAATAATTAGACTTTATCAGCTTAACTTCTAATCTGTATAACTGATCTTTTTGGTTCCGGCGGAAGCAGTGATTAATTTATCTCTATCTGTATTCTATATTTTAAACTGTTCTTTTATATTCTGTGAGAAATTTTTTTATTGTACATGCCATTATTATGATTAACAGTTACGTCTCATGCTATTTGATTATTTGTCAAATCGGCCAATTTTCATTCGACCATTTTTACAGCAACAACTCTACTAAGATTTTACCTTTGCCGTCTTCGAACTTTTTAACATTAGTTAGTACATTCTTAAAAAATAATGTTTTTAATAGATGTATTATCTCGGAAGAGGACTATTCATTTGAGCTGAAACTTTCAGAATATAGTAAGGACCATCACATCTATTATCGGGAAAATTTTCAGATGTAGATTCATTGTTGAAATTTTTTCATAATAACCTGTGATAGGTTCAAAATTCAGTAAAAAGACCATAAATCGAGAAGAAAGGCCCAGCAGCAGAAACCCTTTTAGAGTATTTATCCATATTATGAACTCCACCTAAGAGCAAAAAGTGATCTTAAACGGCGTTTATTAGTTGGAACGGTTTCCTTGTGAGATCCCAGTCACTGAGTGTGATTGGAGACGATCGTGGATGAGAACTGATATGGGTATCCAAGTTGGCAATTGTATCTGAATCGAGGGTTGCGATTTCCTGTTAATTTATTTTCAATTCAAATTTTTTAAACCCGACTAGATGAATATAAATTCATATAATTACAATTTAAAATAAACTAAAATATTCATACGTTAAAAGTTAAAATTTATTTTAAACTAAGTTTATCATTATTCATCTTTAGATTTATAAAATTTTCATAACTTGATCATCTCTAATCCAAATCTCGATCTATGACCAAGATTAATGGTATTGAGCAGCAAACTATTGCTTGAGAAGTCTTAATATTTTGTCAATCCTATGCAACGATAAAAAAAACAAGTGAAGCCGTGGTGTAGTGCACATTTTTTCAAGCTTCGATTTACTCTCTTATTTCGCCCTTCAGTATGTTCGATCGATGAGTGATAGAACGAGCAAAACACCGATAATACAGGTATGAAAAAAATAAGGTATCTCAATAATATATGATCATGAGTTATTTAACGTAAACGTAAAAATGCACGCAAGCCAATTTTCTTTTTCGCTGTCTATGTAATCAACATAATCTTTTAATTTTTTTTCATTCAACAACATCGATAAATTCTACAGCTATTCTAATCGTCCGTAAAAAAGATTTTACACAAGTACAATGAGTAAATTTTATTCTTTTGAAAGTGTACTCTCGTTAGAAGACTTTTCTCATCATCTGTATCCATCGGATTTTACTATCATCAAGTAATATCACTCATCTTCTATAGATTGTAGTCATTTTGAATCCTCTTCTTATGTAATGATTTAGTTAATTTAATATAATATAATTTATATTTTTACTTAAATCATATGACGTTTCTTGAGAGTGTACAACTTCTTCAGATGGTAATTATATAATACAAACTACAATATCCAAATAACCTTGTATTTAGAAAACACATGTATAAAATATATTATTAAAGAACAGAAGAAAGAAAAGAACAACAAGAGTAAAACACGGGCTAACTCACTCTTTTTTATTTAATATTGATACGGCCATCAATCAACAATCCAGAACGTTACTGTTACTGTCTTGTTTTAGTATCATTATTCAATAAAAAGAGTGAACTAGCCTGGCTTTTACTCTTGTTGTTCTTTTCTTTTCTTTCTTTTGTTCTTTAATAATATATTTTATACACGTGTATTCTAAATGCAATGTTATTTGAAAATGTATTTTGTATTATATAATTCATTCTTGAAGAAGCTGTACGCTCTAAAGAAACGTCACATGATTTAAACAAAACATAAATTATACTATATTGAATTAACTAAATCATTACATACGAAGAGAATTCAAAATGACTACAAAACTATTAAACTTGCTCACAGAACTATAAGCTTGTATAGTGTTTTTTTTTGTATCACAGTAAGTGTTTCCCTGGTAATGAAAACGCTCCAAAGTTTTGTATGAAATGAATGCCAGATATTTATCACTTTAAAGTCATTCTCCTCATAAAGTACAAGATGGCACAAAAACCACTTTACCGAAAAAAATTGAATATCTCTATAATGACTTGAGGAAACGAGCTGAGTTTTTACGAATGATAGAGGCATGTTCAAGTTTTATATCCATCAAGACATGTCTAGAGAAGCTCTATGTTATGAATCACTATTGACTTCAGCAAAAAAATTTGACTCCCTTACATATTGGAGAAACCACTATATATGATAAAGAAAGACCAGTTTATCTAGAAAAAATGTAAATGCTCACTTATATTTCTTTTCTTTATTATCAAATACATGTCATGACTCTTTATTGAGATGAAAAAAGAAAAGAATATCAACATGCCACAATCAATTTTTTTGTTTATATTTTTTAAAAAAATGAGCGATACTTTAGAGTACCTGATCAAAGTGTTTTCTTTCTATGTTAACATACAATTGACAACGATCAACTACAGAACGACAGACTACTTGACATGATCTGATGTTATCATTGAGCGATGTAAAGTTCGTATTCAATTAATCACAAGTCAAATGATTTATATCGAGAGAATTTGGAACGTAGAAACGATCTTTCATAATATCTTCATCGTAACAAATCATATGGAGTTAAATCTGAAGATTGCTGTTGCAATTCACCAATTTACAGACGACCAATTCAATATAACAATGTATTACCTAACTATGTAGCATGTTATTTACAAGTTCATTTAATTGATTATATTTTATCTGAATAAACAGACCTTTGTTTAATGTGTAGTATATTTTTCCTATCTGTGAAAAAGTAAAATTTGGTTGTTGAGATAAATAGTTATTCTTAAATAAGAGTCTCTGTAGGCAATATCTTTATGCATAGAAAGCTTAAATATGCTTCTATCATTTATAAAACATCAGCTCGTTTGCTAGAGCTCTAATCGAGTTTTTCAATTTTTTTTCGATCAAATTATTTTTGCGCTACCCTCTATATATGAAATTTTTTCTCCATTTTTTTAAATGTAAGAATAAGCTATGTTCGTTAGAATATAAATTTTTTCAGACTAGATATTCTTTAAGACTTTTCTGCTTTTTAGATTTTCTTGCCAGTTGTATAAGACAATGTGTCTGTGGTGGTCGATATTTTTTAATACGTAAGTATATTCACTCACTCTATTCCATGTCGACAAGAGAAAAGCAGAGAAAAAAAATCAAATAAAGCTTCATCATCAAAGTTACAAACAAATGGTTTGAAATACGAGAAAAAGCTTGAACACTTTCCAATGAGTTTTTCTAAAAAAATTGTTAACATCTCTTGAGTGAGGCGATTGTACCAATACAGGATAGTGATCTGATGTTCCTTATTTTATTACTTCAGCTTTCCAATCATCAGTACTATGGTTAATTCCAAAATCGACCACTACAGATGATCTTTTGGACGTTGGATGATTTGGATATATTATCTCACATCTTATATTTTTCAGCCAACGCTTCAGTTGGAAACAACGAAATTAAAATTGTACATTCAGTATTTAGAACTGGACTGCACACAACGCGACAGATCATCCTTCATTGGAGATAATGGATCAAAATACTCAAAATGCTTGTTCTCAAATTCTTAACGTAGCCTACAGAGCGTCTTTTAATGGCAAGGTCTTTCTATATAAAAAGTCAAAAGCAAACTGAAATAGATTTGTCAATGCACTGTGGGAACACTGTGCAACACATGAAGTTTTAAATTCAAGCACGAATCACCATATTTTTTTGACACTACCACGACTACAAATACACCAGACTCAAAACGCTGTCATGGGCAATGTTTACTTTCGTTCATTGATAAAGTTTGCAAGACTACTTCGAAGTATTTGGAATATTCGAATAGAATCTTTGTCCTCTCTGTGCGTGTATGATGTCATCATTGTTTGAAACAGCACGTGTATTTCTTTCTTTACAGTCGTTCATTTAGTTGAATCGATCTTTACTTGAATATATCCACATATATTCAAATTATTCATCGAAAGATATTATATTCAGACTTTACGGTATATTAGTGAATACTTGAATGGATTACTTCTTTGTTTCGTTTATCTTCTGCGTCGTTGTTCAGTAGCTGCTCAATCATTCCACATTCCTGTAATGTAACTAGTATTTGAAGAGAGGAATTGTAGTGTTGATTTATTTGGTATCTTTCCAACGAACTTTTTTTTTATCCAAATAAATTATTTCAGCCAAGAAAAATATTCGAACAGAAGCTTACTTAATAGCTCTATTCATTTTTTCAAAACTTCTTCGTTAATGTGATCAAATGATGCACTTAAATGCGAGTCGAGCGACATATTTCAACAGAACTCGCATTAGAACGATTAGTTTTGTCAAAAGATCTTTCTAGCATTGAGCAAGTGACATACCTTGTTTCGAAGTGAGCGATATTCTTGAATGAAACTTATTCATAACGTTTCATTTTGTCAAAAGTTCTTTCTCGTGTGATCTGGTGATATACTTCGTTTCGAAGTGAGTGATATTCTCGAAAAGAAGCCTGATTAGAACGATTCATTTTCTTAAAAGGTCTTTCTCATGTAACCAGGCATCACACTTCGTTTCGAAGTGAGGCGGATATTCTTCAATGGAATCCTTTTCACAACGATTTATTTTATCAATAGATTTTTATAGTGTGCCTGAGACACACTTAGTTTTGAAAGTGAATGATATTATTGAATGGAAACCTGATTAGAAGGATTCATTTGTCAAAAGATTTTCAACAATACAATTGAATGACTTCCTTCACTTCGAAGTGAGCGACACATCTAAATGGAATCCTAATTAGAAAATTCATTTGTCAAGAGACCTGTGTTGATGTCATAGAATGAAACACTTCAATTTGAAGTAAGTGATATACTTGAAGAGAACAGTTGTTAATGCTGATTATTTACCTCTTCATATCGCAACATCTTATGTAATCGCAGACTTCAATCTGAAATGAGTAAGATAGGTGAATAGACTCATAATAAAAATGATTCATATCCTATACACACTCTAGTAGGTAACATATAGTCAAGCTTTATTGTGAAATGAGTAAAACATCTGAATAATATTCTGTTTGGAGTTGTATACTTGGGGTATAATGCTTGAACATCAAAAACTATGAGATTTTTTGAATAAAGTGTAAAAATAGTTGAATAGGTTTATCTTTAGAATGAGTCACTATTCATGTGATCGTCAATTTTGCGATCTAGTATCACACTTCCTTGCAAATCAAATAATGTATTTGATCAGTGCACACCAAATGATGCAAATAGAGGTATTTCATTTCTATATGCTTCTCAGAAAGCCGCTAAAGTGTTGACTTTTAAGAGTAAGCCAATGAAAAAGTTGGGCTAGTATTTATTTGAGCAATAAAAATATTGGAATGAGCAATAATTAAGACACGATATAGCCATAATTTTTGAGCAATAAGAAAACTATCTTTGAGCAATTTTATAATATTAAATGTGCAATAATTAATT
Organism: Rotaria sp. Silwood1; assembly: GCA_905250075.1. NCBI lineage: Eukaryota > Metazoa > Rotifera > Eurotatoria > Philodinida > Philodinidae > Rotaria > Rotaria sp. Silwood1. The sequence goes on from CAJNOP010000002.1 coordinate 8,044,378, forward strand.
CATTAAATAGCAGTAGTAATTTCATATTTTAGGAACAAGAAAAAGGAAAAGTAAGATATTTTTATTTATAATTGATAGTAAAAAAAAGAAAAAAGAAAAATGAATATATTATTGTGTCAATAAAGCTTTTTTTTGCTTCAGCTGGTTTCCCTCCTTTTCTTTTTCTATCAATATCCACATGTTTTGCCTTTGGTATGAGTTTTCACTCTCACCCTGACCCTCACCCTGTTATCAAGAGACTAGTTGCATATCATTGTCACTTTCACTGTCAGAAATATACTGCGTTACGCGTTGTAATTGAGCCATTTATATAAATTATATATTTTATTTTATAAGATTGAAAAAAAAGGTTTTGTATAAATAAATTCTTAACATAAGAATGTTTCCATCCACTGTATTATTATTGTCCTGTTGATCATCTTGAAAATTTCCTTATGATTATCTTACACTATATATGGGATTTTTCTAACACTTTTGATATTTATGTAATATATATCAACCCTAGTCGAACATCTTGTAAGCAAGTTCTTGACCAAGATACAAGATACAGAAATGTGAACAGATCTTGAAAATTTAGGTACAAGATATTGTGAGTATCTTGTACAAGATCTGTAGTGAGATCTTGGGTACAGATCTATAAGATCTTGACTGAAAGACATGGTCAAAAAATGATCAATGAAATTCCCATATGGATGCCTCTAAAGACTTCTAAAATAGTCTTTCCAATGTAAAATTTGATGCTGAATCTGAATATGAAGTCAGATTTCCTTTAGAGACACAAGGGTCCAAGTTAGAGATTAACGTTTTATTTAAAACATGTTCAAAACTCATCACCCTCAGAAAGATCTTTCAATGAAGATCGTGTTTTCTTGAGTCATTCAGCTCGATCTAGTCCCGAGCAGCTGCAAATTAATCTTTAGTAGGTATTATTAAATCAAGATCCTGAACAAGAGACATTGAATTCTTGTATCTGATTGTGTTATATAAATCTGTACCCAAGATCTAATCACAGATCTTGGTGCAAGATAATATAATTATCTTATACCTAAATTTTGCCAAGATCCGTTCACTTTTCGAGGTACCAGCACTGTTCGATCTGATAGGTTCCAGAGAATGGATAAGATACATTTATTGAGAGTTTCTAAAACATAATCTTTCTGTATTATAGTGGCCGATTGTTTCGGCATAGATCGATCAAGACGCTCAATCAATGTTGTAATTAATTCGGCATGATAGTCAATAAACTGTTGTCCTTCAGTCGTCACGAATGATACAAATAGAGTGCTTTGCGTAGCGATGAAAAGAGATTGTTGAACATGAACGAATATCCTGATATGAGCTCGATTGAGTTGAGTAATGCAAGCGAAGAAGCTCTGTCAAGCAATATTGGCATCGCGTTTTATTGAAATAGATTAGATCGATTTTGATAGCGTGACGAGTAAACGGGTATATTCCTTTTAACAAGATTGTGCTTCATTAGGAGTGAATTGAAGAACATCAGACCGAATGAAAAGAAACTTTAGCCAGAGCTTGTTCTTTGACGCGATCGTGCTTCTACGGATGGCTTTCCATTGTTATAATCGAGCGAGAAGATTTTCAAATGTTGCAGTGACTGTTCCATGTAGGAAGGCTGCTACAACGTCGGTCGGTTGGTGATTATTGTCCATCAAACTTGAGCGATGGATGATGCAAATGTAACATCGCCCTGTCTTACTTCATGTTAATGACACGTATTGACATGATAACTGGATGTGTGCACATTGTTCATAGATAACTGTGGAAATAAAGCAAACAGAAATTGCTTTTTCTATCTTCTATTCGTTATTTTTTGGCATCAGGAGAAAAGAAGAAAATGAAAAAATCCTCTTCCGTATGAAATTTCAGAATTAGTTGCTTTTTTATTCATTATTAGTAAGTTTTGGATTTATGCTCAAGATCAAAATTTTACTATATTCACATACCATGCTCCTATTGAAATGGTTCACTAATATGTATCGAAATTTCTCATAGAGTAAAGATATATAATGTGTTTAATATTCCTTAATTAACTAGAAGACATTTTGACAAAATCTAGAGTGCGATTCAAGGCGCGAAGTAGAATTATTTATATATCTCGAATAATTTTTATATGAATTTGATTTGAAATGCCTTTTTATGTCTATCAATCTTTATTCTCTAAATGTATGTTTTTATTCTTTCACCTTGTTTGAACTCGGAGAAACAATTGAGTCCAACTAATAAATAAAAAAACAAAAGACCTTTTCAAGAAAGTACATCGATGAAAGTGTTTTGCAAAAAATGAAGACAATTCATGACCAAGCACTCTGTAGGCGCTTTGTCCAACGATAAAAATAAAAATTTAAAGGTTCATTGTATAGAGAAAATGATGCGATGTATGCTGATCGCAGTAACGAAAATTTCAGTGTTTAGTTTTGAAGCTTCAGTGTAAAGTCAAAAAACTTATGAAAAATGTTTATTAAATACCTGAGTCTATAATCGGAATGATTACAAAATCCTATTTTCAAACAAATTCTTCATTATTCTAGACTTTGCTCCAAGAAATAAGAAAAACGAAACAACAGACAAATAAGCCATCTAGGGTATCATGATGTTATATATACACTTTTAATAAATTCCATTTGTTTTTCTTTCCTTCTGAATAGACTATATAGGTCACGAAACTATTTATCATTATTCTTTTCTCGTTAAAACATGAATACAAGTTATGCTTTAAATTCAACACCAAAAACAATCAATCAAAGTAAGTATATTGAATCATTAATGGATTTTTCTACACCAATGAGTACAATATCAAATCGTTGGATAAGTAATACAACACTAATCAACGATAAAATCATTCATATTCAGAATAATACTAATAATGAAACAATCATTGAACAACTTTTAAACAAATTTAATGAATGTAAAATTAATTTTCATCATACAAAAAATTATTTAAATTTACTTGATAGCCATTTATGTGAAGTAAAAACAGTTCTAAATCAATTACAAAATTTATTAGAACAAAATTCTTCACTTAAAACAACTACAGATCAATTAGAAACTCGTTTATTACAAATATCCATTAAACGAGAACAAATTCATACATCAATAAATAATTTTTATCTATCACCAACCATAAATCAAACACTTAACAATAGTTTTCAACAGGTAGACAAAACTTTCTTTTATTTTTTTAAGTCAATTACTTTTTTTTATAGATTTTACCACGTTCATCGAACATAGGAATATCAACAGATCCAATGATGTATTGTACTGAACTAATTAATGCTGTAAAATCAAGTATAAATCAAAGAACAAATTTAATCGAACGTTTTTATCATGAACAAAATCGAATAAAACATCAAACTAATGATTATTATTCAAGATTTCAACAACGACAAGAATTCCTTATGCAATTAGTTGAGAAAATTATTGACCAACAAAAAATAAATGAAAAATATATTGAAACAATAAATATTGATCAACCACAATTTGATAATCACAGAGAACAATTAGCTGAATTGAATAAACTTAATGAAGAATATCAATTACTTCAAGATGAAAATCTATTATTAAAACATAAAGCAAAAGACAATATTCAAAAACTTTATAATTCTATTAATCAAGTTACAGAATAAATTTTCTTTTTATTATTTGCTTATTTTAATAAACAAAAACTTCTCTTATTTGAAAATCAATGTTAATTTTAAAATGATACTTAGTATTTCTTTTACCTGTGAATTAAGTTGTGGACCGCTACCGCCACACAAAAATAAATACTTGATTACCTCTAGCTGTAAGGACTTATTAGTATAATTCATAAGAAACAATTATAACATTATCAGATTGTTTAACGAAAAAGATAAAATGTCTATCTTTCATATGCAGTTCACTCGACTTAAGTTTATTATTCAATTAAAACTATTAAAATTTCATCAATTATATGCTTTGACACAGTGTTTCTTTGCAATTTTTTCAGCTATGGTTTGGCGGTTCGAAAAATGGAATCGCCAAGTTCTAGTTTCGGTAATATATAGTATCACTTCGAAGCAATTTTTATGTCAATGAAGAAATTTACTAGTTATCTAATTCAAGCTAACATCTGTGATTACTGTTGCATGGATGAAAATATTTCTTTTTTTTCGTTGCAATTTTATTTTCAATGTTTTGTTTTGTTTTTGTTGCCGCTATAGAAATAAGAACATCACAAAGAGCATATCATAAGAAAGTATGAACAAAAGAAAAAGAAAAAGAAAAAGAAATAATCTTGACTAGATAACATAGATACCCAAAAAAAAAGAAATCGATCATTAAAATGGTTTTTTTTTATTACGAGGAGTTTTTGTTGGTGTTGTTTTTGCTCGACCTCGTCCCCGTCCACGAGTAGCACCACGTGTTTTGGTTGATAATTGAGTTCGTTTTTGCGTTGTTTTGATTGAGTTTCGATCAAAATCATCATCATCATCATCATCATCATTACTATTTTCATTATTGTTTCTTATTGATTCTGTTATCATAATTTCATCATCACTTGATTTATCTCCAGAAGCTTTAAGGCGTTCTTGTCGAGCCATGATTAATACATTTTTTCGTCTTTTTATAGCTTCATCGTCATCAGCATTTTGTAGTGTTTTGAAACGTTTAAGTTCATCTTCAAGAAAAGCTACATCATCATTATGTATATTATTAGAAAGAAATTTCTAGAAAATAAAAATAATGATTAAAAATAAAAATTTTTCCTTTCTATCAAATAAAATCTTTACTTGACTTTGTTCAATTTGTGCTTCAACCATTGTACTTAATGCATAAATTTCATCTTTATCAATAAATTCAGTTAATGCTGCTAACATTGATTTTTCGTCAAGTAAACGTAAACGATTATTCTAATATTAAAAAAACAAAATAATTATTTAGAAAAAAAAATTTTTTATTACTTCTGTCGTTGATTCAAAATAGGTTTGAATAGAATCTTCAACACGTTGTGCATGTTGAAATTGTTCATTAGAAACTTTAATAGCATCAGGATCAAGTTTGATTTCATTTGATTTTGATATATTATTTTCACGTTTTTTATATAAATTAATCATTGTTTTTGGATTAGCAACTTGATCAGAAAATTTTTGAACAAAACGAATATCGTTAAATGAATCAAATAAATCAAAACCAGTATAATCAACACGAAGACGAATTAAACTATATTACATAATTATTAAAAAATTTAAAAAAACCTATGTAAAACACAAAAAGGATGAATTGTTTTTACGGTTTTCTAGGTTGTTTTGGATGGCCACTATGTTCATTTTGAGCACGCATAAGTAATTCATTTATCTGTTGATACAAAGAAAAAAAGAATTTTATTATGCAAAGAATAGATTTTTTTTTCGTACTGTATCAGTTAAAAGTTTGTCAAGTTTTTGTTCAAGTTTAGTATTTGATAATGTTTTAAATGCTTTTTCATCAATATGATCAGTCAATTGAATGTCAACAAAATAAAATTGTCGAACTGTTTGTAATGGTCGCCGATGCATTTTAAATGTTTTCTTATAAACATGAAGAATACCAGCATGTTTTTGTAATTGTTCTCCTTCACTTAAGGATGTTGCAACTGTACTACCTTTTTCATGAATAGAAAAACAAAATATCAATGTGATATCAAACAATTTGTACTAATTAGAAAAGAAAGAAATTCAAAACCGATAGGATTCGGACGAACAAATATTAATCTCCATGAAAGATTATATATACTAAGTTCAAAATATATAAATACTGTAATACGAAATAGCAATAGCGAGAAGAATTAAACTAGACACGCTTGAATATCTTGATCAACGCTTCTCAGCAAACGCAATTGTATGATGATAATTTAACTCACAATTAGTTTATCTGATTCTAACATGCACATTTTCTGGTGTATAGTTCTTGAAGTTAACAGTAGCTTAAAAGAAAAATCTTGTTATTCATGGATTTTGAAACCTCGTAGGGTTTACGGCAATTGTGCTCTGCCACCAATAGTCGCAATACAAGAAATAAAAATTACATACTTATCCATTCTATAAAGTACTTTTTCATTTTTCACATGCTGCTCTCACCCCCATGCTGTGCTATATACGATCAGATTACATGTACATAGATTGAGATTTGTGTGACATGAAAACTACCAAGCTATTTGTTTTGTCTTTCTAAGACGATTTACCTTCTTTTCAATGTATTTCTCAATTTGGATACATTGTCAACTGATCCATTACTTTCTCATCGAAAACTAATGAATTGTAGGTAATCAACTATGAGAAATCCTCTTAAATTTTCATATACTGATTTCTGAAACTAATGAAATTTCTGTCAAAAATTCTTTTGGACTTGTCCAGATAATAGATCATATAGAATCACTTAGAAAATGATAGCGTTCTTTTGTTTTTTTCAATCATTTTTTGACAGAAAATACCGTCATTTGAATTCATACAATAGATACATATGAACATTTTCAATCTAAAAAATTTCGATATGATATTGTTTTATAAAAACTCATTTTTGAACAACAGAAAAGATTTTTATCTTATAGACAAGTCCATTTACTCTATCGGCTAAGTAGAACAAAAATAGTTTTGGCAAAATATTTATTAATCTAAAACACCAACTTAGTCAATAGGTCATAATCCAGTAGATGTTTGGTAAGAAAACAATTGATCAATTAAAAACATTTTTTCATAAGAAGCTTGCAGATGTCATGAAAAACAAACAATTCGAAATGTCCTACATATACACATATTGTTAAGAACAACATATGATCAAAAGCATTTTGGCTATCTAGAACGTTTAGAAGCATATGAAAAACAATGTTTAGCTAGTTATACATGAAGTATCAATAGCCAATGTAGTTCAAAAGTCAGAATTCGAGCCATTTTCAGCCGAAAAAAGCTTCCTTATCAATTAAAAAGCCTGTTGAATGTTGAAAAACTTAAAATCAAGCTTTTTTTTTTTTATAAAAAAAAAAAATCTTCTAATAATCAGTTCTTTTTTCATTTTTCGATTCATTAAAGAATTTTTCTACCTCGATAGAATATCAAAATCATCAATTAAATAAAACTAACCAGGTTGAATAACAAAAAATTTTTGTACTGTATTAAATTCCGGTGTAATTCTACAATCATGTTCATGACCCCAAATAACAATATCAAGAAATTCATGTAAAAATTGTTCTGGAATATAATTTTTTGGTCCATGTGCAACACGATTTTGATGTATAACAAATATATTAAACCAATCATCAGGATTATTTGTTGGTCGAAGTAAATTAATTTGATTTTTAAGAAAGATTCTATGTAAACGTTCATCACGTATTGAACCTAGACCATAAATAGCTAAATTTGTTTCTCCTTTACGAAAAAGTAATGGATGTATATCAATATTTTCTAATGATGATAAATTTCCAAAATAATTAACTAAACCACATGAATTAAGTAAATCAAGTGGACAAAGTGGTGTTGAACCTGATGGATCGTCATGATTTCTTTAAAATAAAAAATTATATTATTCAATAATTTTTGTCAAAACAATAAAAAAGAAACAATCTTTTATACCCATGTATAGAAAATATTGGAGTACTAACATTTAAATTTGGATCTTTAAAATTTGCCCATGGAAATGGATTTGATTGAACAGTTGAAGAAAAATTTATTTTTTCATCACTTATTAATTTAAATTCAATTGTTTTATCTCCAAGACAATATTTTCGTAATAAATTAATACATTCAAGCATAACATGATTGGATGGTTTATTATCATGAAATAGATCACCACCAAGTAAAATAAAATCAACATTCTCATCCCGTGCTATTTGAAGACATTCTTCAAATGTTATTAAAGCATCATTACTACGTTCATCATCTCGTTCAGCATAACCAAGATGATTATCTGTTGTAATTAAAATTTTAAAAACATCTTCAGATGATGTTGGATTACATTCTTCATCAAAATTTTCATTTTCACTTGAAGAACTTGATGATATAATTCTTGATACTGGCATGTTGAGAACAAAAATAAGATTCAAAATAATCTTACAACTTGATTATGAATGTTCCGTTTCTTTTATACTATCCAATGTATAAAAAGATAAATTTCATTTTAAATTGTAATAAACAATCAGACCAGTCTTTCATAGAGGTCGTTGTTAAAAAGTATTATTACTCCAAAAATTGGATCGATGATTATAAGTTAGTAATATAAGTATTGTGAAAGCAAAATCTGATACATATGTATTTTAATTTCACACAAAATTCTATTAATGATAATGATTATTTCTCATTCTCTGACATAATAAGTTCAATCGAATTGGAATTATTTTTCCAGTTGTTGAATACTGTTTGGATGTCTACCGTTTTTTATTTAAAAAGAAATTGTACTTTTGATCTTTAGCAGATTTTCCAAAAAGCTTTAGTATAAGTAGTATGAGTTTTTCAATGTCCATCCGGTAGTTTGACCTTTCCATTCATAAAGAAGGAGATAAGAAGAGATTGAAAAAACGGTAGGTATTCCTAACAGTGTCTAGAATCTGCGAAAAACTCCAGCTCTAGTTGACTTATTCGGGCTGGAAAAAATAGATTAACTATTAGCCTTTGTCAGCTAGATATTTTCTCGAAGGAAATAATTACAGAATTTGAAATCTGTGAAAAATGTTGTTCTATTCATTGAGGTCTCTCTGTTGTAAAACTTTGAATATTTCTGATCAGTATTTTTCCAAAGACTCTGAAAAGAATGGCGTGTCTCCTTCATCTAATGTAAACGACATCATTCAATAGAGATGAATATCAGTTATCTGTGCAAATCTTTTCAAAGAATTCCATGACCACAATATATCTTTTCATCCGTCTCTCTTAGTAACATGTCTGATATAGTAGATTTTCACTTTGAGACATAGTACAAATCAGTATCTTCTTGTTACATAAAGTCTAACAAATCAAATTTTCTTTCTTATTTATTTTATCACGGATTGCAAAATTAGAACTTAAGTCAAAACACTATAGACCCACTGTAAATTTCTTTGATTGTAATGGTTTATCATGATAATTAGTTGTAAAATAATTTGATCTTATGTATTAATATCTGAAAAGTTTCTTCTATTCACTAATCGAAATTGTGAATGACTAACAGATAAGATTTTCCAAATATTTATTCTATAATTTTCATTATTAAGTTATAATGTGCATATGGGTTTGGTTAAAATGTTTACATAAAATCACATCAAATTTCATCGGAAAGAATATATTAATTATTGAATCTTTGATGAACTAAATTATTATAAACTACTGCTAGAAATTAAACGCCCTCTAATTAGTGGCGTAACCAGAAAATCGTCGGTGGGAGGGCAAAACCCCATTTTTCGCGGCGGTGCCCCATTGTTTTCAAAGACTCTCTGTACATTTATTTAGTACTTTTCCTCATCGGTGGGGGGGGGGGGGGGATCTCGAGTGGGAGGGCGCCATCCCCTCTAGCCCCTCCCCTGGATACACCACTACTTCTGATACAAGACGATTTTTGAACATAAATAGAGTATACTAAGAAAACGTGCGAACCATAGTAATAAAATTTTTTTTCTTTTGCGCACGTGTCCATTATCATCTATTTTTGTTAATAGAAAAGAAAAGAACATGTAACAAACGAAAGAAAGAACAGAAAGCGAAAAACCTGAAATGACAACGATCGACCAAGAGTATTCGCGAATATTCTACGATGTACTCATATTCAATTACCCGGCCTATATATATGGGTGAGTACATGGGCCTAATCAGTCGTTTGAAAGTTCAACTGCGATTATTAAACTCTCTTAACACATCCTCTACAAAGCGATGACATTCTTTCCAATTCGTCATTATCTTCTTTTCGACGATCCGTTTGATCGATTCTTTGGCGATCAATTGGATTTCTTCGATCCATGGTATGATTTTGATACATTTCCATAAGCTCTTTCTATTCGACCAAATGCTTTTCGATGGATCAATGAACCATATCGATTAACGCATTCATCAAGTAATAAATCACAAGATAGAAAAAGCCTAACACCAACATCACGATCACCAAATGCTGAAAAATATCGTGTTCAACTCAATGTAGCTGGTTTCAATCCAGAAACAATTAAAACAAAAGTTGACGGTAGAAAAGTAATTGTTGAAGCTAAACAAGAAGATCGTCAATCTGATGGCGATTATAATATTCGAGAACTACGAAAAACATATGAATTACCTGAACATGCTGGTAAGTAGAAAAATTATTTTCTTATCAAACATTTGTATTCATAAATGTGCTTTTTTCCATATAGATTCTACACGTTTAGCTTCATATGTAACTCCAAATAATATGCTTGTCATTGAAGTACCTATTCATAATCCAAAAGCAGAGCGATGGGTTGCTCAAGCAAAGAATGATAATCAAAGTTTAGCACAATTTGGTCAATATCGTGATCCTCTGTTTGATTATGTTGGATTTTTGACTGGTTCAGATTTTCAACCACGTATTGTTGATAAAGATAATAATCAAAAACAACTTGAAATGTCAATCGGAATGAACAAATTATCGACCAGATGAAATAAAAGTATCAGTTAAAAATAATGAATTAATTATTCAAGGTGAACGTCAACATACAGATAAGAATCGTTCAGAACGATTCTTCTTCTTTAAATCCACAACATTACCACCTGGTACACAAATTGATCAATTACAATCAAGTTTAACTGATGATGGACAATTGAAAATCGAAGCACCGTATATTGAACAAAAGGAAGCGACAAAATCAATTGAAAATCAGAAGAAATAAAGTCAGCAATGTTTTTATCAGAGACATAGTCATGTTTTTGCATTCTCTTGTATAGTTTTTGATAACGTGTTTTTTTTTTCTTGTAATTTATTATTAGAGAAATAAAAGTAAAACAAAAATCTAAATTATTTCTTTTGGTAATTATTGTCTATAATAATTTTATTTATAGAAGCAACCCGTTCCAAAAAGTTTTAACCATTTATTATTGTACTATTTTATTGATATTTCTCGTTCGCTAGACTATAGACTACATAGTTTTCAAAATCTAGTCTGTCATTCGTATTGTCCGTTAAAAGATACTGAAAATTGATTGTTGAGTTATTTGACTAGACTTTTATGAACTTTGTTGTATGGGAAAGATGAACCAGCTACTAATACAACAAATACAATGATAACAAGAAAAAAAAACGAGAATATCAAAAAAGAAAAGGACATGATGAATATGTATTCAAAGAAAAATTAAAAATAACGAAGCAACTGTTGAAACATTATACTTATTGTCGTATCCAAGTTTGATAAAGCATGAAAAAAAAAGAAGATACTACATGAGTTTAATGAATCGAATATTAAAAATAAAACGAAATTAATAAGTTTTCTAGAAATACATATTTGTAAACAGGTTTGAAAAAAAGTCAAAGAGAAAAAAGTAGTGTAGGTGTAATCAAGAAAATAACCAATCAAGATAATATATTTAAAGGTGAAAATTCGAAAGAAAAACATAATTCTTAACTAATTGAACATACAGTTGTTTCATCAACACGTAGAATTTTTAGGAGTGCACGTAAAAAATAATTTATTGTTCCAAAACGTCCGCTCGGTGCTGAATCATAAAAATGTAAACAAATACCAGCTGCTGATCCACATGGATTACCACTAGCACAACATTTTGTTGCATCGCCACCTGATGCTCGTTGATCTCGTAAAAATATTTCATTGGCTGTCGAAACAATATCTTCAATACTAATTATTTCATCCCAATGAAATCTATAGAAATATTAATATAAATAGAACATTAGAAAAAGAAAATAACTATGATGAAATTATAAAATTTACCGAGTATCACCAAGTGCGATTGATGTTAATATAACACAAGCTTCAACAATCAGTTGTCGATATTCAGTAAATGGTACACGATTAAGAGCTTCCTCAACACGTAATGCAAATTTAATTTCTTCTTGAGTCATTTCTTGTGTTAAACTGTTATACAGAATATAATCAGCTATTTTAATACCTTTACACTAAAATAATCAATAGCAAAAAAAACACGTATTTAACATAATAAGATTGAACTAAAGATCATGTTCACAAGACCTATGCTGAGTAGAACCTGTTAGTTTCAAGATTTTTGACTCGGTCAGATTTGGAATCAATCTGACGTCTTCTAAATACTAACATATACATATATTAAATACTTCCTCATCAGTTATCTAAACTTTATAAGAATTCAAATTGAATTATAGCTCTTATTATACCCTATATCAATAAGCATTTTCGAAATATCCTATTTAGTAAAATTTTTAAAGCAAAGTTCTGAAATCAATGGATCATTCAATTTTATTCAGGACATGAAGTCGAAATAATCGTACGTTTATTCAATTCACCAGTAAACTTTCTTGACATGAATATCAACCTGATTCTAATATTGATTAGTTAGAAATAAATATATAATCATGGAAAACTTTTTATCTAATAATCATATTTCTATTTGTATAACGTCTTTTTTGATATTTCGAATGCTTAGTGTATCCACATGAGTTATAAGTCATACGTACAAAACTCCATTTTCATATATATGTATATATATGATTCATTGACATTGAAATATTCACCTTTTCAAGTGTTTGCCAAACTTGTCCATAGAATCGAACAGGTACACGATTCAAAGCACCATCAAGACGCCGTCGACGAATCCATTGACCATGTTTTCCAACATCATCATCATCATCTTCCGATGGATGATCACCCCAATTTAAATGAACACTTAATTTTTTGGTACTTGCTTCTTTAATTTCATTACGTATAATACGCATATCACGTTCTTGTTTAGATAAATCTGCGAATTCTGGTGCTGGTTTTGTTGAATGTTCAGTTATACCAAATTCTTTACCACTTAAAATAATATGTAATAAACATTTTATTTCATACGGACTTAAATTCAATAAATGATCTGTTGTATCTTCATCAGATGATTGTAATGTACGTTTTAATTCACCAAGCATAACTTGTACAATAAGACCTACACGTATACGTATCATACCAGCAAATAATTGTGGTTCAGTACTAATAAATGTATGTAAAAATACTAATATTTCTTGTGTTAACATAACCATTGTTGGATCATTTCCAGTTGCTGCTACTATTGTATTATATAATTGTTCAACTGTCATTGGACTTGTTAAAACATGTTCACGTGGTGCTGGTGGTAAACCAATAGTTAACTGTTTTTGTTGTGCAAGTATAGCAATTAAACTTTGAGCAATACTTTGATTTTGCATTCCTAACATACCAGCAGAATGACGTACACACCACCAAACACGTTGTTTACATGCACGATTATAAAGTTCTTGAATAAGGTCACGAACTGTTACATGATGTCCATTATGTTCAAATTCAAATTCAATACCTCTGTAGAAATAATAAAATTAAAATTTTTTTTTTTATTTTGGAAGTTTTATTTAAAAATATTTTTGCCAGTGATAGGCCTAAATTGAAGTATTTTTTTTTAATACATTTATTATAGGTTTTATTGACAATATTTCTTTCTAAAAGAATAGATAGTCAATGTTGATCATCAATTGTTTTGACCTATGTGTCATCTCTCAATATGTGCTAAACTAATTCGTTTTTAGTATAAATTTAAGAAGTCGAAGAGGTATTTTGGTAAAAGGACAACTATATTTTGAAAATATCATCGTACTCCAAGGACATGGCTATATAAATATCTAGGTAAAAATAAAAGTACTTAACTACATAGTTTTGTAATAAAAGCCTTAAAAGGATTTGTGTTTTGACTAAATTATCGAGGTTTTTCAAGAGGCTCCAAGTTTTCGAAAAACTCGTATTATCGAATGCAGAGACTCAATTAGACTAGTTAACATAACAAGTATTTAGAAATTTCGAAGAAAAGTTTCTTCGTGGTATCAGACTTTCAAAATTTTTAAATTCGTTTGCTATAGTTAGTCTAGTTCAGTTCTCTATATACGCAATGTTTCAGTTTCCAATAAAAGAAAATACGAGTGTTCGGAATTGTAATTCGATTGGATGGAAAATATATCTGAAATTTTCTTTTCAGAACAAAGAAATCTAATTTTACTTACTTATTCATACATAAATAATGTAAAATATCTGCTTGATCATGTATAGATGAAGCATGTGGAAGGAGAGCAATAATATCATGTACTTCTTTATCTCTTAATAAATTATCACGTCTATTTGATGTTGATAGGGTATGTTCATCAACACGTATATGATTTAAAACATTTGTATCATTTTGATCATCTTGATCATCAGCAATATTTGAATTAAGAATATTTTGTGCTATAGTACCATCACTTGCATGATGACTATAACTATAACTACGTTTAACAGCACCACGTATTTGTGCTAATTTTTTAATTCGATATCGTTTTTGATAACGATAATCAATATTTTGATAGGATAAAAAGTTTGACATTTGATTAAAATCTGAACTTGATTGTAACAATTCCATTAATTTATCTTCAGGATCTTCATCATCATCTTCACGAAAAACAAAATCAAGACTTGTTACACATGATGTATTTATAAAATCTTCTAATTTTCCCATTTGTACTCGTACACCATTGGTATAACCAACTTTTATTTTCTTTAATGTTTGTATAACATTTTTAGGTATTGGATCGACATCTATTAAATCTGAACGTAATATAAATACAACAACAGGTCGTCCTGTTATATTATTCCAATTTCTATTTAGAAATGACATATAAGTACGAAAACGATCTATTATATAATCTATATCAGATGCTAAATAGAATGTATTTTGATCCATAAACTAAAACAGGAAACATTATTGTTTTAAAACTTATGAAAAAAAAAACAAACTGACCGATGGCGTAAATGCTAATGTTCTTCCACATATTGTATAAAGTTTTGATGTTGAAAATGGACCCATATCAAATGATGGTCGACCAGTAAGACCCAGACGTTCATTTTTTCCTTAAAAATAATATTATATATATATAACATAAAATAATTGTTGTTTTTTCATATGAGTTTCATACCAAGATGTGAATAAATATTTTGTAATACTTGTACTGATCGAACTTGTATTAATTCAAGATCTTTTATTTGTTGAATATGTATACCAACTGAAGCTAATTTTGATTGTATAACGTCACTATCAGTTAATACACAAACTTGAACAAAACCTTCAGGTTTTGGTTCAGTTATAAGACGTCGATTTAATGGATCAAGTTCACCAGGTGCTAAGAAACCCTTTAAAAACATTCAAAAAAAAATAATCATTTCAATGATAAAGTAAAATTAATGTACTTCTTTAACAAGCATAGCCAAAATAAAAAGAGATTGACCCCACATATGAGGTATTCGACCCATTGGTATTCGATTTGTACTATGTGGATCACGTTTTTCAGCCTCAACCTAAAAGAATTAAATAATATAAATTCAGTTGAACAAAAAGATCCATAAATGATCGAATAAACACTACTACTTCCTTAATTTGATAAATATATCTAACCAAGTCGTATTGCTATTTTTTTTTAAATAAAACTAGTTTTCAAAATATTGCTGTCGGTTATCTGTCATGTATACAGTGGCTCACACAATTATTTTTCCAGGTTTAAGTTTGAGGCTAAATTGAGCAGAAGTTATTGTAATTATCAGACACAAAAGGATGACTCTTGTAACAGATGTGACCTAATGTAAATTTTATTGGAGAAACTCGTGAAGTGAAACAAAGTTCATCACTGTCAATGCAATACGTTTAAGTTGGCCTTAAATGTGACTAACTTTGTTTCACTTCATCAGATCTTATTCAAGAGTTCGAAAGGATGAACACTTTCTGCTAGAGTACACGTACGACTTGCTAGACTTTGATGAGAAGCCAACCAACTTCAAGAGAATAAAACAAATTTTTTTCGTTCTTACGAATCTGATTAGCTTGCATCAAAGTCTAGCGAGTTACTAATGGTCTTGACCCACCTAGAGTCAAAGCTCTAGCTACAACATGATATTTGCAGAATTCATTTAGCTTTTATTTAGATTACAATTAAACACTGTCTCTTAAGATCAAGTTTTATTATTCTTTTAAGGAAACTAGCAGACAAAGTTTATTGAAATTTTAAGTAACTATATTCTTACTCGATCGCCTGGTACGGCATATAATTCTGGTATATTTTGTACACCTTCTGGATCTTTAATAATACATTCTTCAAGTAGACCACAATAGAGTGCAACCTAAAAGAAAAACAAAACACAAATTTCTACAGATAATTAAATAGTTTCTTTTTGACAAACTTGATTGTCATTTTCATGAAATAATCCATCAAGAATTAAATAACAAAAAAATAATGGCCATTCACATTCAATTCTTTCAAATTGTTTCAATTCATGTGGATCATAATGTAATCTGGATGCATTCTTAAAATTTAATAATATTTATTTACATCAAAATATTTCTTTAGCACATACCTCAAGTGGTGTTTTATGACCATCACGTAGAAATCTCGATAAACCGTATCGACCTTGTAATTTTGATATAATACCTGTTTTTGTTTCTGTTACTAAATCAAGATCTTCAATACTAAATGCTGGATAACTAATTATACTCAATAACGATGCATCAGTTTCCTGGAGAAAAGCAAAAAACAAAGAATTTGATTTAACACCAAATAAAATTACTGTTTTACTTTTGAAAATGATTCACGTGGTAACATTGATTTAAGTACTGAATGGCACCAATAAATATAATCTGATGAAACATGTATAATTGATCGTGGACCACCATTACTACCGAATAAATCCAATTCATTCATTGCTTCTAACGCTGCTTTAGCCATACCAACTGAACTTGAATTAAGTTCCGGATAACCATGATTTGTTTTATCACCTCGTTCCCAAATACCATAATCCTTAATAATAAATAAGATGTACGTTTCTTTTTCTTTCTACTTTTATTTTTTGAACTTACTGGAATCATATAAGATTGTTCAATATAAAACACGAGATTCTGAACAAAATCAACTTCATCAAGAGTATAAACAATATGTAAGCCTATATTTATGCATAAAATAACAAGCAAATTATTTTATATATTTTATGCATACAAACCTGATGATGTCATTTCACCAAGCATTAATAAATATAATGAAGTTGCATCTAATTGTAAATGTCCCCATTCATTATCACCTACTGCTGTATTACCTTGATTTTTGACGAGAACAAAAATTGATTATGAAGAAAAATAAAACAATTTTTTTTAAATGCATTTACCCGTCACTGAAGAATATTTAGCATGTAAAGCATCATCGCGACTTAATGTTGATTTAAATTTTTCAACTTTTTTTACTTGCTTCATCATACATGTCAATAAACCACGCATTGTTTTAACAACACTCTAAATTTTTTCAAAGAAAAATAATGAACTTCAATAGTTTGTTTTATTTCATGTTTACTTGTTCTAGTTCATAACATTTTGTCCAATTTTCCATTTGATCCAAATGTTTTTTATAGGATAATGATAAACCCCAAACAGCCATAATTGCATAAACATTATCACGTACCCAAGCATGATCTGTATCTTTACCAGCAGCAAAAAGTCCTGTTAATGGATTTTGATTACATAAAATTGTTTTTGCTACTGTATGATAGTAATCGTCAAGAGTCATTTCAGGTGAATCTGGTGTACGACTACGTACTCCACTAATACTTGCTCTGCGCTGAAGTTTTGTTGACATTTTTATTTTGTTTATTATCCCTCTTCGAATTACATTCTTATAAAAATTTTCTAAAATCCAGTAAGAAATGATTTAATTATTAAGAAGTAGACACTTACAACATTTTTTATAATTCGTCAGCAGATCTACGTCGATTTATCCATCTATTCTATTATCAGAAAGAACAAGCAAGAGAAAATAATAAGATGTGAGACGAGACAAAATGAGTCAATCACGGAGAATAGACTAACCAATAGTATATAGTTACGATAGGGATCAGAGTATGATGTTTCGTCTACTACTTACTTATCGTCGAGCAACATGATAGAATGTAAAAAAAAGGAGATGATTGCTATTGAGGTTTGAAAACAAGAAATATTCTCGATATATATTCTTATTAGACGGGATAAAAATTTATATTAGTATGATTTCTTATCTGTTTTCAAGAAACGAATGATTTCAAACAGAATAGGAATATTTTGTATTCAGTAGTTTAGAAATCTGGCTGCAAAATGTGATGCTAATTTGTTCAAATACGTTGACTCACCATACAGACAACGTTGTTGTTATATGACAATTAATAAAATAATTATGTGACATGCTAAAAGAAGTATTTTATATGCAAAATACAAGAATAACAACAATCAGGATAAGCAAACAAGATAGAAATGATAGCAATGTCGAAGAAATCTAAATCTTATAAAATAACCATTAAAACATTGAGTGCTATAGCGTGAAAATACTTTCAACGGGTTGATCGCTTTCTCATCAAAAACTAATGGTTTATGAGTAATCGACAATGCTAATTCCGAATATGACTATATGAAATCTTTGTAAATTTTCATATGCTGGTTTTTCTAGAAAATCGGTTTTCTAGACTAACAGGTTTTTCGCGGAAATTAACTTTTGATTTGTTCAGATAAACGAGCTTATCGAATTGATTAGAAAACAGTAGATTTTCTATTTTAATAGAAGATCCACCAGGATACTAGGTAACATGGCCGAAGAAAAACTTTTGATTTTGGATTTAGTCGTCTTATAATAGAGGACTTACAGGGATAGTTGTAAATCCAAAAGATGAGTTTGATCTGAGAAAGTCCTGCTGAATTATGAGGTACTTCTGTCACACAATATATGTTTCTTGATCCTTCAAATGCATCATTATTTAAAAACTAGAACCAATAAAGTATTTTGATTCGCGGAATATGATATTGCTAGTCTCTCAGAAATTTGATGACACCAATAGACACCTTATGAAAAACTACGTCTTCTGACGTAAAAACATATCAGAAAAAACACTATGAGTTCAATCAACGTTTTTGTCTAAAGAGTGCCACTACACTTTTTTGGGTACTTGCTCCAGTTTCCCTACTTTTGCATTCACAGTTAAAAGAGAAAATAAAGGACACAGTGAGCAGGCAGTTATGATCATTCATAAGGTCAGGGCATCTAGCGCCGTAATGATTGAATTCTCTCACTTCATTTAACCAATAGAAGTTGAGAATAACTCGTACCCTGATTATTGGCACAATGAAGAGTTATAAGATTTTTTAAATAGGAGTCAACAGAACGTCTGTCTTCCACCTTAAGGATGTGGGTGTAGGTCTTCGTGTAGAAGCACACAGGAACCACACTAACATCCATACCCCATCCTCAGCACTAGTACATTTCGTCGTACAACAGTTTCTTTCGTTCTGTTCATCCCATTCCTCTTAATTAATTCTTTTTTTTATATAATCAATCGAAATAAAATGAAATAAATTAAAAATTCTAAAAGATGTGTACAGTAACAATAGACGATTGACTGTTCTAAGGCATATGACTTTAATTGGGAAAATGGATCAATAAAAAATATTAATCAAATGTGATTCTGATAGAGCTCAAGTGAACGAAGAATAATTAGATTTATCACTCAGTTAATAAACTTCAACGTAATCTAGGCTAACGATAATACCGATCCAATGTTCTTAATTATGCGACCAGGATAAACAAAATTATGCATTAATGATGTTGAAAAAATATTTCATTCCTCAACCTCAACGTTCACTGCACACTACTCTTCAAACAAAATGTCTCAATTTGAAAAACTCCTTTCTGTAAAAGGAAAAACAATGCTTCTCTATGAAAGTTACATCTACACTATAGAAAGTACAGCAACGATATTTTCAACCTCATCAATGTATATTTTTATTTATCGTGGTCGTATAATTAAGAACATTGGATCCGTATTATCGTTGATTTAGATTATATGTTGAAATTTATTAACTAAGTAACAAACCTAATTATTTTTTGTTCACTTGAGCTCTATCAGAATCACATTTGATTAATATTTTTTATTGATCCGTTTTCCCAATTAAAGACATATGCCTTAGAACAGTCAATCGTCTATTGTTACTGTACATATCTTTTAGAATTTTTAATTTATTTTATTTTATTTCGATTGATTATATTAAAAAACAGAATTAATTAAGAGGAATGGGATGAACAGAACGAAAGAAACTGTTGTGCAACGAACAGAACGCGACAAAGTGTCGTGCGACGAAGTGATGGGTCACCTCCATCCTCATAATCACACAACTAATGCTTTATGAAAGCGGCGCAAGTCAATTTAGAAACGAATCTAACTTCTTAACGCATTTTTTATAGCAAATTCCAAATCTATGATAAAATATGTTTAATTTTTCTTACAGGAATATAGATCCAGACCTAATGTGATATTGTTTTTTGAAATTCTCGTCAATGATATGAGAAAGATGATGAAAATTTTTTAGTTTCATCTACGGCTACAAGGCTTCAAGATATCGATGATGATACCAGCTCTCCACAATTGAAAATTTTTCAAGAACGCTGGAGACAATCTAATCATTGTGGTCACGAACATTGTACAAGAACACCAGAAGCATCAATCATGAACAGTTTAAAAAATGCATTAATTATATCTTAATTAAATACTAATGGTAGTCTTGTTTTATCACAGCTTTCTATTTCACATCGCCTTCATGTATTCATTGGACATGTACTTTCTATTAAAACTGTTCGTGAAACGCGTCCATCAACAACGATGAAAAATCTTTCATTTGTTGATGTACCTTGTTTCATTAAAAAAATAGATGTTTCTAAATCATCTTAAACCGCCGAAGAAGACGCGTACTATACTAACCCAATTGTTGAACACTCAGTTTCATTTATCCATCAATGTTCCAATCGGTGTAAGCAAATATCTAAGGTTTATTATTCAAAATATTCTTCTTTCAATCATTGCTCATTCATTACCTATTAAAAAATTATCGTGTTACATCATGCAAGCATACTGTTGATATAAGATTCAATATAAACTATCTTGAAATTAGTATGCTTGAAAAGTCATTTCAGTTTTAATCAACAATTGGCAAATTACTTTGCTGATACTACATCTGATCATTTATATGACAAATGTTATATGTTGGTGTTGCGACAAATCAAAGTCTCTGTTTATAAAAATATTTATAATTTTGTATTCTTTGATTGGTAATGGTAAGCATGCAAATGTGAACCCCCATTTATGACCTCACAGGCCCTCCGGTAATGATTTTAAAAATTAATGATATGAAAACTTTAAAAAGTTTACTATTTAAATTTGCAAATACAATTGGTTTTTATCGACTTTTGTACCAATCTTATATCGGTTGCTCATCGTCAACTGTCAATGATACAGTCACTTGTATATCAATTGTTTCGAATGTTCAAAATCGATTGATGCTGGCAACAAAAAACCCAAAAAAGGTGAAATATTGTTCGATGAATACATTGATTGGCAATGGTGAACAATTAGCAACACTATTTGCTAATAGCTGAAGTATTATACTTGAACGTGCTCAAGTATCTAACATTAATTTTATATATGCTATTGCTCAATGCTGTTCAGTTACTATTGATATGAAAGAAGATAATATAGGACCCTGCAAAACTTTACATCATGCAGCACAAATTATTGAAAATAAGGATAAATTCAATAAACTTAATTATACCTTGCTGTCAGATTTAACAACATATCATGAATGTCAAAAATGTTATTGTTCAGCAAAACTCATTATTGTCAACAAGCAAATGTATATGCATATGAGGGTGGGAGTGTGTGTGGGTGTAGGTGTAGGTGACATGAAGGCTAAAACCAATATCTGTACCCAAAATCACATGGGCACCCACACCCTTAAAAACAAGCCAATTGAATTCGATGATACCCAGATATTGAATGATATTGATTTAATTCTTTTGAAAAAATTTAGATTTACCAAGTACAACATCTTCAAGTGCATGCGGAACTATACCTCAGCGAAAATCTTATGCTCGATCTTCAGCAGTTTGCTGAATTAACAAGTGTTTTTATTGATAGAAAAACAAAAATGTTTCACAATTATTTATTAAACAATATATATGATTATATTATATGAATTTAAAAAATTTTTGGACTTTATTTTCCTGCATTATATCAACATTAAGAAGATACTGGTTCATATGATGAGTATCTTCCTCAATTTGACATTCCCTAAGATTTTGATCAATGTATTCATGCCATTTGTTTAATTTTAAGCACTTATTGAATAAAGACATCTATCCGAACTAAATTTATCTTTTTTTTATTGAAAAAAAAAACAAATATTTTAGTTTGCTAACCAAGTAAAACACTCGTTCCATGTTTCAAATATGATCCAAACCAAATTGTGGTTGATACTTAGGTTTCGAATAGCATATTATAAATTCTTCGTTTATATTATCATCCGAAAGAATATGTCGACAAAATCCATGATAAGATGAACGAATAAAGACCTTGTTTTGTACCTAATTGCCATAACCAATATTCATAATTTCCTTAAGGACATGTTGAGGCGTGGGTGTATTGTTCCCTCGGGTACCACAGCCACACTCACACATCCACAGCCGAAAACTCTGCTGAATGAACATTTTTATGAATTTGTAATTTAATTCGAAGATGAATATCATTTATTGTAAATAACATTTCGATGAGATGAAATTTTAAATATTCAATTAATGAATCTTTTATTACCGAAGAATTTTTTCGCTTCTCTGAAGATTGCATCAAATTTAACAACGAACAACTTCTGTTTTTGTTCTGACAATAATTTTTCCTTCATTTTATGAAATTTTTCGATCTTTACCACTTGTTTTATCTTCATTTGGTATTTTTCTTGCTAATATCGTTTAGGATCAAATATCATTTTTGGAAAGAAAAGATTTTCTCTGTTTCAATTTAATTGCACAAACCATTTGTTGATCCAAGAAATAAATCAAATCCGTGGGTTCCCAGGTCAAACAAATAGACGGTAAGATCTTGCATGATCGTTTATCTGATCTTGTATGACCTTGTAAGATCAGACGGATATCGTACAAAAACTCGTAGTGTCAGAAGTCTTACATCAAGTCTTACTCTAATATTCTTGACAGATCTTATTGTCTTATCAAATCTCATTGTAAGATTATAGAAAATCTTATGCGACGACAAGATCTGACAAGAATCTTACAGTAAGAATTGATGTAAGATTTCTGAGATCACGATTTTTTGTACGATTTCATATGATCGTACAAGACTTAATGTCAGATTTTTTTGACCTGGATTTGAATTACTGTTCGATATTACAGATAATATTTTCATAGAGCAAGAATTAATGGTCTTTCTTTAATGCTAATTCAGTAGATTTCTTTTTCTATCTTTTTCAAATCTTTTTCGCTGATTTAAATGATTAACAATAGTTTTCCTTGGAAGGTACTAGGAAAATTCATTGCCATAGTCCGACAACGAATTAACATGCGACAAATTGTCCGGGCACGTTTATCAGAAGATTTGAATTGCTCTACAACAGAAAGACTTTATTTCATTTCATTCAATCAATACAATATATATCAATGAATCGCTTCTTTTTGAAGGTAAGCAGGTTAGGATGAGTCAAAGAATCGCACTCGCCCAGACCCTCAAAATAGGAACAACGGCTTCAAAACGTAGTAGTGATGATGAGTAAGATTTTCCTCTGAAGACATGTTTTTCATTACAATTTCAACATGATTACTTTGTATTCAGTTTGCTGCAATTCAACCTAGTCTTTCTAGCAATTGTTCTAAAACTCGCATATAACACTGTTTACATATTGTCATCTATATGCTTTTCCATGATATTGCTCTTTTTCTGCATTGTCATTTATCAAGGCTTGAGACTCCTCATGTTCAATATGTCGATGGCATGAATTGTTGAAAGAATCATTTCCTGAGAATGCAAGATCTCATTTACGCTACTGAAATCATCATTTTCATCGTGTGTGCGTTCGCTTAATTGACTGAGAATGTGAAGAGCAGTAAAGGGTTTATGGGACACTTTTCAATTTTTTTCAGGTCAACTCACTATTCGATTAATTGTGAGAGATAATTAAACCTGCTGATAACTTTGTGTAAATATATAGTCCTCGCTGTTTTCATGACGTTTACTTTAAGAATGTAAATAATCTGTTTTTTTTTAACTTTTCAATCAATTTTCATTTGATGCTTTAATTTTGCATCATCCAGAAGTATTTTTCCAAAACGAACGAAAGACGACAATTTATTTCTTTTAGATTCTTTTAGAAGTGATCTCTTGATCCTGAAAACGTTCCTTTGTCATGTGGTCACATTATACTACTTAGCGCTCTTTTTCTCATTTATTAAATCACATAATTTTTTACAGATCGAATCCGTAGGTGGTCGCAACGCCGGTGATCGTGGTGACAAAAGTGGTTGTGCTGCTGATGGTAACGATGACGGTACTCGTAATACAACAGTTGACGACTCTCCGTATTTGATAATTAATACAATCATCACAAGTAAGCTTACCATGGATAAAATGATGACAGAAGCATAAATCGAACCGTAAACGACGATTTGAAGAAGGACGTTGCCAACTTGGTTGAATAGATGAGAGCACGTATCAGTGAAATACTTCGTCTAGAACACAAAATAGTAGGAAATTTAATAGAGATCTAATAAAAGCCCTACCAATCGAATTGAGTGAAACTGCATAACAGATGTTTCTCTGTCCGATGTGGGATTAAAACTTATATTCTCGCCATAGAAATCGAAGGTCTAATGACTCAGCCACTTGGATAGTTCCTATTTGATTGAAATGGTTGCTGCTTTCTCAAATGGAACAAATTAGCGTTTATCGATTAACGTCTATCAATCGTGTAGATGCCTATCTTTCTTTGTATTAGTAAAACAAAATTTTTTTTTTTGAATGATGAATAATAAATTACTAATTTCTCGGCATGCCCATATTCAATTAGACAACAGTAAAAGAGTGCACACTAAATACATATGAGCAGCAAAAATTGAATTGTTCATATTTTCAATATTTTCTCATTTCTTTCTATCTAATTGAGGTAATTATTTATCGAAATATTTCTTGTTTGATGCTCTACAAAACGATATATTACAATCCATGAATACTAATGTCTTAAATATATGTTGAATGCATCAAAATCATTTGATACGATCTCATCGAAAGTGTAAAACATCGTTACATTGCACATTTTCATATTATAATGCAATGCTTCAACTTTAGTAGAGATTTCCTAGAAACGTTTTTGATTGATAGTTTCAACAGATTTCTCTCTAACAATGCTAATCACAGTAAATGGATTCAAACTATGAACTAAAAACTATTCTTGATAAGTTCTTTTTGAATTTTCAGAATTCAAATGTAACGTGAGAATGTAACAGGGATGAAATCGTATCTCATGATTTTGAGACATTCCGAACATTAAAGATATTTCTAGTTATAAATTCCAATCTACCGTTTTGTAAAACGTTCAACAAGGAATACTTGAGTAAAATAATTAATCCAATTAATTAGAAAGACGAACGATGATATGAAGAAATATTAGGAAAATGCAATTATTATTAGATCATCTATTACATACATATTCGTATATGAAGGAATTATATTTATACTATTTTTTTTTCAAAGACATACACACGCAAATGAGCAGAAAAAAAAATGAAATAAACAAATAAGAAAATATGCACAAGAGCTGATAGAAGACAGAAAAGAAATGTAGTTGAATAATTTTAATCCGAACACATAGGTTCAGTTTGGTAATTAGATAGACTTGGAGAATTACATAATGGTCGAAGTATCATTGTTTTTGATGATGGTGAATCTTCAGGAACAGGTGTTGTATCCATTGAATCATCTTGACAAGTATCTGTTACTACTTTTTTAATACGTGCTGTTGCTGGTTTAACATCTTCTTTTTTAACAAGAATATTTTCAACTAAATCAACATATGACATCAATTCATTAGCTTCATCAGCTTCAAAACCCTAAAGAAAGTATATAATTATAAATTTAATTTCCTTAAAAAATAAGAACAACAAACGGACCTTTTCAATAGTTTGTTCAATAAGTTTTGTTAATAAATAACGAAGTTCATCAATATCAGTAACACAATCAACAATAAATTGTGGATCAGGTCCTTGTATTAATTCATTGGATTGTTGTTCATCATCATAAGCCATTAATACTTGTTGACATGATGCTATTTCGGAATTAAGATAAGCTATTGTATTATCTAATTTTGTTATTGAATCACGTATTGGTGTCGATGCTGGTTCTTCAGATTGTTCATGATCAGTTTTGTTCAAAAC
The DNA here is from genome assembly GCA_905250075.1 of Rotaria sp. Silwood1. NCBI lineage: Eukaryota > Metazoa > Rotifera > Eurotatoria > Philodinida > Philodinidae > Rotaria > Rotaria sp. Silwood1. The sequence continues at coordinate 8,070,790 of CAJNOP010000002.1, forward strand.
AATGGTTTTATTTAATCGTTTACAATAACGTTCACGTTTACGACTTGCACGTTCACGATTTTCTATTAATGTATTCATATCTCGATTTATACCAGCGATAAGTTTTCGACGGCGAATGGCATTTGTAATCTAGAATATTTCATATGGATAAAATAGAAAATGTTAAACAATACATATTAACTAACATACGCCTTGTTGTATAGCAGCAAAATGGGCAGTCATCTCTTTGGTAGTTTTACGCATTTTTGCTGAACGCATTTGACGTCGTAATAAATGTACCTAGACGAAAAAAAGAATCTAATTAAAATTAAAAGATTTGATAAACAAAATAAAATTTTCTTATGCTTGACAACAAATATATGGTTATATCTTATGATGATAAGATTGATAGCGACACTATTAATAATCTTCCCGATACCTAATTGATAGCACATTGAAATGATAATAAAAACAGCGATTTTATTGTTTTTTCCGTATGTATGATGCTTTTTGTTTTATATATATTCTTGATCACTAAGAAATATACGGTACTGGCTGGAGCCAGTTACAAAAGTCCGATAGTTTTCGTACAACTGTTACTACCTGCAGCTTTGGACAGAAGCCCAATCTGACTCAGAATTGTTACACTCAATCACTTAAGTTCCCCGTACAGATATTGTCCTAACTATCTATATTCTTCCCACTAATAGTCTCTATATTATGAATAAACACTTATGTTTTCTATAAAACGCTCATCTTCTTGTAATGAAAAACTAATCGCTTCTAAATGGTAAGAAAGTATTTTGATATTGTATCATACCTCTTCTTGTTTACGTTTAAGAATCATTTCTTTTTGTTTATGTTGAGCACGTAATGTTCGAATAACATTATCCTTTTGCATTTGTGTCTAAAATAAAATCAATTATAAATATGATTTAATTTTAATCTATATAAAAAACAAATACTCGTTTAAGTGTAGCAATTTCTCTTGCTTTAGCTTGTTCAGCTTGTCTATGTCGAATGAATTCTTGACGTAATTCACGTGATAATTGAACTTTCATTTTACGTAAATCTTTTAATTCATTAGTATGTTTTGCAAGTTCTTTTTTATAATATTCTCCATCTTTTAAACAAACATTATATTGTGCACGTAATGTTGATAATTCATTATTTTCAATTTCTAATCGACGAATTTTTTCTTCATAATCACGTCTTGCTGATTTTAATTCTTCAATATTATATTGATCACGTGCAACTGAATCTAAATTTGAAATAAATTATTAATTAAGACAAAATACACAGCTATTAGCCCACTCTTTGCGGGATTAAAATGTGAAAAACGATGTAACTGTCGTTGCTAATCACAGGAAGATTCCTGCCGATTAGACAATGCTACAACACTCTTTGTAAATCATATTTCACAAGACGAACTTACTTAATTTAGTCACAGCTGCTTGTTTTTCATCTTCAGCATTTTGTATACGTTCCGAAAGAGCTTTTATACGTTCTTCATATCGTTGACGTATGAGATCACTACGTTTACGTGCACTTTCCAGCATTTCAAGACATTTTTGTTTTGCATTGATTTCAGTTGTAATGATAACTAATTTTTCTTCTTGTACGTCAGCTAGAAACATAAAACAAGCTTTTCAAAAAGAAAAAAATTTGTATAATTATTACATTCAGTTTGAGCATCATCAACAGGCATTTGAACTTGTTCATCATCGTCATCACTATTAACAATATTTTCTTGCTCATCCATAATTTGTATATTTGAAGGATTATCCATAATATCTGATGATGGATTTGTTGAAAGTGGATAAATTGTTCCAGGTTTTTGCTGTTCATGAATCTCATGTGGTTCTTGGGGTGAACCTGGTATTGTACTAATACCAATACGATTTGATTTTGCTGAACCACTAAAAAAATACAAACAAATGATAATTTTAAATTATGAATATCATTTGCAAACCTTTCACGAAGCAATTGTTCTTCTCGTCGAAGACGATCAATTTCATGACGAATATCTTCAATACATGGTTGTAAATCATCCGAACCAATTGGAGTTGGATTAAAATCAACTGATAATGGTTGATCAGCTGAAAATGATCCTAAATACATAATTCAAGAGAATCAATTACGTTACCCAGATATTTAAATCAACTTTTAAATATTTAATGAAAAATTGAAATCTTAATATATCCTATAAATAATCGATGACTTACTTATTTAGCTTAGAAAAACAAGCAAACCACAGTCAAAAACTAAGTCATTAGCACTAAACCGCATTTCGGATGGATATCCTTCCCTCTTTTTGATCATTTCTAATTCCCATGAAAGGTACAACTGATCGGAATGAAATTATTATCACAGATAGAGTACTTGAAATATGGAGACATGCCTCCGAGAGCAAAAATTTTAGACATGGTTTTCGCAGTTCTTTCGGAAAAACTGATTTTTCATATCTCATTATTTTGTGTCCTATCTGTGGCAAAGAATTGTACACAGACCGGGTATAATCTCATTCAGAAATAGCAATGGCTAACAATGAGCGCGAAGATCCTCAAGAATTAAGATAAAATGTTGCTGCAAACGGAATTTGGAAAGTCTAATCAAATCAACCATGATTCATATGAATAAAACATATCCATTACGTTGAGAATAATATTATTTTTTGTTTGTTTATAATACAGTAGAACTTCTGAAATATGAGCATCTGCTTATTATGAACAGCGGGTGCTTATTTTTGATTCTTATAAGATAAAACAAACTCAGTAATGTGAGCAACATATGTACTATCACTTGCGTGCAGAACGAGAAAAAAATAATTTTCTTTGCATTGTGTTATCATAAGCAATCATTGGAAACGTAGATGGACTAGCCATGAATATTTATAAGAAAAAAAAAGATATTACCAAATGATACCACCACAGGTTGATTTATCTTTCACTCAATAGATTTGATTGTCAAAAAGATGTTTACATTATGTAGGCGAACAGCGACTACAACAAACACTCGCACGTTCAAAAAGAAATTAGTTATTGAAAACCACCCAACAATGAACATTTTAAACTCATCATGATGGTGTCTATATTAAGAGGACACTCCCACTTTCTGGACTTTCTTGCGAACCACTCGACAGAAAATTATGAAATCTTTCGAGGAAATGTGTCTCGATAAGTACAGCTAAATTTCTCATAGACTCAAAATTCCTCCTACTGCGTAAAACTCTATACTCCTTTTTCTCAAGCTTGAATTGTTTTATGACAACTAGGATAAAATGAAGTTGCATGTTTTCTGTCACTTTCGAAAGTATCCTTTGTAAGCCTAAGAAGCAGCCAAATACCCGAAGTACTGTCGAAAGTGTTTTCCTCATTAAAAAATTTGAACCTGATGAGACGTATCGCATAGAAAACTAGTTTTGTTTTTTGTTCAAAACTTGACTTTCAGAAATTCACAAAAAAAAAAATTTTATATGAATCGATGTTAGATGAATATGACGTATGCTCTCAGCACATGTAGAAATTATTATTAGCAAAATGTTGTATATAAAGAATAGTAGTAGTGTGAGTTTTTCTTTTAGGAAATTCGAGAGTTAGATCTAATAAAAGTATTAGTTAACGACGAGCCTTCATTTGTATAACATTTAATAGCTGCCATTTCGAAGTTATGTCAGCAATGAAAACCAAAAATCGAAGAAAAATGATTTCAGTATGCGAAAAGGCGAATATTCCTTCCAAAAGATTTTACTATAATGACTAACAAATTTAAAAATCATCGTATTACTTACTTGTTAAACGACTTTTACGACGACATGATAATGGACTACGTTTACGAAGTACATTACTAACATCAATCATACGGGATAAACGACATCTATTATATGTTAATCATAATGAACAAAAGAAAAGAAAAACAATTTAACTTTCTTACTGAATTTCATCACTTCTTATTAAACATTGATTTAATGCTTGATCATAATCAAATGTTGTATCATTCATTTGTCGATGATCACGAACTGTTTCAAGATTTTGTTTCAATGTTTGTGAAACAGTATTTGTTTCATTGATTGAACGTTGTATTGTATATATATATGATCGTATACGTTCAAGTTCTTGATTTAATGCACTATTATTTGCTTGATCATATTCAACCTATAATATTTTCATTTACTTTTTTCTTAAAATCAAAAATCTTTTTTTTTTTTTGTTACTGTTGGTAAACGTTCATTTTTGTCAACTAATGCACGTAAACGTTCAATTTCCATTTGTAATTGTATTATTTGTCTACTATGCTTATCTTGATTAACTTTAACACGATTACGAATATTACGTGCACGTTGAGCATAATTCAATGTACTTTTTGTTTCAGAAAAATCACGATCAACTGGTGAAATACAAGCAATCATTAATGTTCGACTAAACACAACCACAGAAATCAGTTTCTTTTTTCAAAAATTACTAATACTTGACATATACCTATTACCACCCAATGAATCTTGTAATAAACGAGTTAGTTTTGAATCACGATAAGGTACATGTGCACCTTTTTTCATTGGATCACCTAAGATTGATATGACATTACCAAGAACAAGCTAAATGAAATCAAAAAAATTAACAAAAAGAAATATATTTGTCTTAACATACCAAACCACTATTAATACTAATGCCTTCTTTAGCACGTTGACCTGTTGCACCTGTTCGTTTTAAACTTTCTGAACCAGCTAAATCAACAAAATGAATTTTAGCACGAATTTGTTCACGTATATTTGCAGTTGGTGTCTAAATTAAAAATTAGAAACATATATGAAAGATTTAAAATTATCATTTAACTTACAGTTACTGATGGAACAACACGTTCAAATTGTAAATTAACAGTAAATATGGCGTGTGATCGACTTGAGACACTATTCATACGTGTTGATGCTGTTGTTCGACTAAGAGCACCTTCTTTCAAACAATCCAATGTCTATAAATTCACAAACACAATAACAAATACATATTCATGAAATACTTCAATTTCAAGTCTGACTCAATTTTAACGATCAAATATACATGACTTAGTTTGCGTGAAAACACCCCATTGAGCAAAGTTACATGAAGGTTGTAAGCATCGAAGATGCGACTCTATGGAAAACCACTTATAAATTTCAGTCTTCTAATATATGTCTTCTTATTTTTGCGTGCTCTATCTACGATACAAATTTCAGCTTCATAGTTGATCTCCCTTCCAGAATTGATCGTGAACCAGATAAATTCAAATTCAATACACTAAAAAAATGATCATCGATATCTGGCAGTGCTTTTTTCTATATGATAAGAACAACGCTTAATGCAGACAACGAGCTCAATTAACCACAGCAGCTTCGAACAAAAACACCTGTAGCCAATTATGAAGCTCCTTCAAGAAACTCTACTATGCACAATCTGACCATGAGTTATCTTGCATCTCAATTTCGATTTTTCTGAGAGAAAGACTGTAAAATCATATTCTCATGAAACTATTCATCGAAGAAAAGAATCTTGTACTTCACTGAGAAAACGCGCATTTCTAGACTCTTTAAAATAAATAACCGATGCCTGACCACGATTGAACAGAGACGAAATTTTCAATATCCATTAACTTTGCCCATCAAATTATAGCTGTAAAATATTCTACTAAATATTTTAACAAGCATTTTTCAAAGTTTTTCTTTGATTAAAAGAACAAACCTCTTGTGCAGTTGTAACAAATCGTGTTGTAATATTAGTAACAGCTATTTCACCATTACTATTTTCAAATACAACATGTTTATCAGAATTTTTTTGTGAACGAAAATCAATATTTTCTTTATTAAATAAATCGTAGATATTTTCATTATAAATCTAGAAATAAAATAAAAGAAAAAGTTAAACTTAAATTTATAATGTTTCCATGTATTCTTACTTCAATAAATTGACATGAAACAACACATTTCGAGAGATCAATACCATTTGATTCAGCTTCACGTTCATAACTTGCACATCGTTGAAATATATGCATAATAGCACGAGGTAAAATACCTTCTTTACTCGGATCATTATATTCAATTCCACTACCCATTGTAAAAGTCTTCCTACATAATATGAAAAACGAAAAATTTCGAAATTCTCAAAAAAAAAAAGAAAATAATTACCCAGAACCTGTTTGTCCATATGCAAGTATAGATGCACTATAACCTTGAAAACATCCTTCAATCATATCGTAAACACATTCACGATAAACATCTTCTTGTGCTGTTTCTGATAAAAATACATGATCAAATGTAAATGCTGTACTATTAGCAAGAATTATTTCATTTGTTGTTCGTTGTACATCAACACATGTTTGACATAGATCATGTTCTTCATTTTTTGATAATGGACGAACACTTGAAAAATAAATTTTATTTTGAATTCAAATATTTTTTTTTTATTTTAATTTTACTTACCGAACAGCAGCTTTAACACAACTTGCAATTTCTTTATTTAGATTAGCCGATTCCATTCGATCGGATACTGATATTCATGCGCACATAGGCGGCAAACGAACGAAATGACAAGAATAAAGGACTCATTTAGGACAAAGGATCTCGCTCGCGCGTTGTTGTCACTAGATGTCAAGTTAAAAATTATTGATTTACTTATTTTTTACTTAATAAATATTAGTTTTTAATTCGTAGAAAAATATAAAGAATTAAAAAATTATCATTAAACATAAATATTTAAATAGATGTCGTTGGATGAGTTTCGGTTCGAAAATTTTCCATAAAAAAACCATCAATTTGAATGTATATAATTTATTTTAGTTTGAAATAATCATAATTTAATAAAATATTTTTTGAGAAGTTTCACGATGCAACATTCGATAAGTTATCGATTATAACCAATAGAAGCTGCAACAAAGAACAAGATGTAGCATTCGACGGGAAAGAAAAGGAAGGAAAGGAATTATTTAATCTTTTTTTTTTCTTTCTTTTCTTCTATTACATTTCTTTTTTTTGCTAGTGTGTGTATGTGTTGAGACAGAGTAACACAGCAGCGCAATTGCATGATCATATACAACAATTCTATTCTGCCATAAACTCAATTAAATATCTTTATAGATTTGTTTTTTGATACTTAAATATATTTACGAATTTATAAAATAATTGAATAAAAATATGGACAGTGACCAAGAGTCATCTGAAGTATGTGAAAAAAATTAGAATGACAACAAATTATTCAACGATATTTTCTGTTTATAGTGTCCATTGTGTTTGGAAGTACTTGAAGCTGATGATTTGAATTTCTTTCCATGTACATGTTGTTATCAAGTAATAGATTTGACTTTTTTTGTGTTCGTTAATTTATTGATTATAATGAATGTTTTTTATTTTGAATATTAGATTTGTCGATTCTGTTGGCATCGTATTCGAACAGATGAAAATGGATTATGTCCTGCCTGTCGAAAAGTATGAATTTTATGCGAATAAAAAATGTTCTGATAAATAAATTCTTGTTAATTTCTAGCCATACAGTGAAAATCCGGCACAATTTAAACCATTAACTGAAGAAGAGTAAATATTGATAAAAAAAAATAGTTTTTCTTATAGTTTTTCTTATTTTATTTAGAATTCAACAAGTCAAACGTGACAGAAAATTAAAAGAATCCCATAAAAAACCCAAAATCACCGAAAGTCGTAAACACTTGGCAAATCTTCGGTATAGTCTTCGTTTTTTTGTGCATATCAATAAATTTATGTTTTTTTTATTCATTTAGAGTCGTTCAACGTAATCTTGTATTTGTCAATGGTCTCCCGTCACGTTTAGCTGATACTGAATTATTAAGACGAAATGATTATTTCGGTAAATATGGTAAAATAGTTAAATTAGTTACATCACCGGCACACAATGGACAATTAAATTCTATATGTGTATATATAACATATTCACGTTCAGAAGAAGCATTACGTGCTATACAAGCACTTTGTAATTATTATGTTGATGGTCGAACATTAAAAGCAACATTAGGTACAACAAAATATTGTAGTCGATATTTAAAAGGTGCATCATGTCAAAAAACTGATTGTCTATATTTACATGAACCAGGTGATCCATTAGCTAGTTTTACTAAAGAACAAATGCAACAAGGGTAAAAAAAAAGCTAATATTCAATAGAAAACTTTTATTTGTTTGTTTATTTTAGTTTACATCTTGAATATGAACGAAAACTTATGGAACAGTTTACTAATAAAAATATGTCTGGACAATCAAATACAACACCAAAAACTGGACGAACACTCACAAATGGGTATATATAGATATATTCTTTGTTAATTTTTTTTGGGTCACTCAATATCTAAGTTTAATATATTTAGTACAAAAACTGATTCACCACAACGACGAAAAAATCCTATACAAACAACATCCTTAATACCAACAACAAATTCAGCAATATCAACAAATGGACATTCAGATTTAGAATCAGGTGATGAAACTCACCATCATTCATTGAATGGTTATAATAGTGAAACATTTACACGTACAAATACACTAAATGTTGATTCTGATACAACATCAACATCATCTCAAACATCATCTGAACATGATCCACAAGTAACATCATTAACAATTCAAACACAAACATATGACACGTCTCCAACAACAACAACAACAACGACAACAAATTGGCCAGATGAACGAACATCTTTTTTTGCAACTAATAATCTCGCATCATCTCAACTACCACCACCAACGACAACTAAATCTTTATCTCAAACATCACCATCTATAAATGTACCTGTTCCAACTGTATTATCTTCACCAAATAATACTAATAATAATTTATTAACAGAATCAACTAATAATAATAATAATAATACAGTGAAAAATTTTGATCAATTACCTGAATATAAATTATTTAGTTCAAATATACCATCTATACATAATCTTCTTTTTGGTAATAATGAAAATTGTCAACAATCTCAAAGACCATTAATCAATGGAATTGATCATGATGTGAGAGAAATTGAAAAAAGATTAATGGGTATGAAGATGAGAAGAAAAGAAAAAAAAAGCACATTATTTTTATTATTATCTATTCTTTTTTTTTTCTTTTGTTAGAAAATGGTCTTAATAATGGTGATACATCTTATTCTCAAACACAAGAAAATGATGAACTTGGTAAATAAAAGAATTCAGTTTTTTTGTCTTTTTTCTTAAAATTCAAATCTTTTCATTTTTTTTAAAGGCTTTGATCCATGTAGTTTATTTATGTCGGCACTTGCATCTGATATTGAAGATGAACGACGACCATTACCATCAACAATAGTACATCGTCCGATAACAAATTCGTATAATTATTCATCACAATATACACCTACAACGAATCCATCTATCGGACAAATAAATACAAATTGGTTATTGCAACAACCACAACAATATCAACAATATCATGATCAACAACAACAACAACAACAACAAGCAATAATACATAGTAATGGTACAACACCACAAAAACAACAACGATATCCAATATCATTTAGTAAAAGAAAAATTATTTCATTTGAAAAACAATGTAATTATTATTATTTTTTAATTTGTATAGATGGATCATCGCCAAGACCGATGTGGAACGGCAATCAACAACAATATGCACCACAAATATCAACTCGTTTAGATTTTACTAATCAAATGCAACAAAGACTTCCACCAACACAATCATCATCACAATATTCTCAACCGATAAATAATAATAATAATAATACTAATAATAATAACAATTATTCTTCTAATAGTACAGTGACCACAAATAACTGTAAGATTTTGTTTTTCTAAAATAATATCATTATCTTTGTAGTTTAGTATCAAATGATCGATGGATAAATCTACCATGGACAGATCCAGCTATAATATCATTCGGTAATAAACTTGATACAACATCATCACAATGGTCCACAACTACGCAATCACAAGGATCTTCCACATTATCATCCTCAGGAAATAATCTCATACCAACAACGCGTTGGTCACAGCAACAACAACAACCATCGACACAATCCCAAACACATATGATTACAAATGGAATCTATTCACCATATTCAACAACATCAGGTGTCGATAATGGAAATCGTTCTTAAATAAAACAGTTGATCACATGCATATAAACACACACACACACATATATTAAAAAAAAGTCTTATTTTTTCTGTCTATGCGCTCCGTGCCCGGATGATAGCCTCAACTTCATTTTTGTTCTCTTGTACTCCTTTTTTTGGCTTGTTTGTTTTCTCTATCTCTAACTATCGTTGTCGTTTATCATATATACATATATATACATACATCGAAAAAAAACATACATTTTTTTAATGACGAATTAGAGAAAATTTCAAACGAGCAGAAAAAAAAGATCAAAATGAAGAAAAATGGTATAATTAACATAATTGAGAATTATATTCATATGATAAAATTAAAGCTAAGCTTAAAATGCATCACAAGATATCAAAAACAGAAATCATCAAAATATATTTTTGTTCTTTTTATTCTAATTAGATGTTCATTGTCATGTTGTTTTCTTTTTTGTCTCTCTTTTTCATTTCACACCTATTTTGCTCATTCGCTATTTTTCGTTGTTAAGAGTTTCTCTATATTCTTGCTTGTTTTCTTTTTCTTCCTTTCGTATCAATGTGTTTTATTGCATTATGAGACTATCTGGAACCTTTATTGAGATGAACACACACGATTTGAAGCTGATTATCGCATATATCTTTAATAGACAAATCAAATAACATTTTTTTTTAAAACATGTATTCTCTTTTGAAAAAAAAAATCAAACAAGAAATCAATTTTAACGCGTGTTTCGTTACTATAAGTTTCATAAAAAAAAGTTAAGTATACTTTTATTATTCACGAACTGAAAGAATTCATTCTAAAAGTTTTTCTTCTTCAACATTTATTTGAACGTTAACAACAAAAGAAAAGTAAAAAAAAATAGTAACGAGGTTGCTGTTTTCATTGTTGATTGTAACAGTTTACTTTTTCTTTTGCTCTCTCTCTTTCTCTCTCCCTCTTCTGTCCATTAAACGTTTTAATAGAAGCGTTAAAAAAGCTTATAAAATGGATGCAAACACATCTCTCATCAAACCAACATTTCTTTTCGATGATAGAAAACGATTTGATGCTGAATGTGAACATGATCGTTTACGAAGTTCTATACAACAACATAATGAAATACCACAGACAGCTGATCCATGGAAACAACCACCATTAGATTTTACTTTAAAAAATTTTCATCCAGATCGAAAGAAAAACACGACTGTATCATCGCTAAGTGATATTTCATTAAATGAAAAACAACCACCAGTTTCACGAATGTATGATCCTGATGTAATGAAACCTTTTGCAGTACCATATCAAAATATAACGACAACACATGTAAGAAATGCTAATGATAATGATGATTTTCTACTCAATACAAGAATTAAATATGATAAAGTGAAACGAATGTTAAATACAGAACAATATAAAAATCCTAAACTACATGATTATCGACAAGTATTTTTTCACATTCGCTTTGTTTAATTTAATTCTGTTGTTTTTTTTTTGTTTGTTCAAAAATAGTATCCAGATATCAATGAATTTGGTTTATCAGAATTTGATACAACATATGCACGAGATCCATATAAAATTCGATTTCTTTCTGATCATTTGAATACTAGTAAATATTTATTAATATACGTATATGTTTTTATAATTATTAATTTTGATTTGTTCAAGTATGGCTTCAAGAACGTGAGCATGAACGTATACCTATTGTTCAAAAACCATTATCCGAAATGTATAGAGCATTAACTGCAAGACAAAAATGGGATTCAAGATTAATTTTACCTAAACTTGTATTTCCAAATAAATATGCTGCTTACACTGTAAGTATATTTTCAAAAATAAACATGATCTTTTCTTCATATTTTTAATATTAAAACTATTTATAAACATAGCGTTATCGAAATCCAACACGTACTATACAAAGTGCCTATTGGGAACGAGTAGAAGATCATTTCGGACAACATCAAAAGAAACGTTTAAATATTACTTGACAATACCAAAATATATCATTAACTTTTATTTTGTTTTTCTATATACATAAATATTTATTTGACAATAACAACAAAAAAAATTATCGAAAAATCATTCGACCAGTTTTACCATAGAGAGCTGAAAAAAAAACAAAATTTTAATTTAACAATTTTTTTTACTGTTTTGATATAAAAACAAAAGAACAAACCTAATGGACCACCATCTGGTGTTTCGGGCATGCCCATTGCTTTAGCATAATTACTTGAGTACCATCTAAATAAATAAATATATATATATGAAATAAATTTTATTATTGTTTTCCTGTTTTCTTTTCTTATAAAATTCTATTTACATGCTCAATGATTCTGTTGCTAAAATGGTTCGAACTACTTTAGCATAAAGTTTATATTTTCGTTGAAATAATAAACAATTGATTTCTTGTGATGTTCTTGCTGGTGGAATTAAACAACACCAATTATTTTTACGTTCATCTGATGCATCAAGTACAAGATTATTACCATTTTCACGAAAGATCTAAAGAATAAAATTTAAAGGTTTAATACTTTGTATTTTTCTTTGTCTATACTTTAATAAGAAAACCATTGCGTGGTGTTGTTGTTAATTTATCTTCAGGTATAAAACGACCTTCTAATGGACCGATGATAGTCGTTTTTAAAATACGAATTGTTGGTGAAAATGTTATTGTATCATCACAACGGCGCATTTGAATGTGAGTGGGCAATGAGAGCAAAACTCTATTAAACAAAAAAAGAAAAAAATAATAATTAAAATTAACTTTGAAATTTTAATTTTAACTTAGCAAATAATGATTCATAAAGCACATGATTTTTTTTATATTATATTTGAATAGAATGAGTCATAGTTAGCGCCCTATAAAATCGAACATTTTGACGTCGAAACTTGCCCCGAATGTTCTTAGAGAATTCAAAAATTATTGTTACTATGAAAAAAGATCAAAACAAATTATTTTTATATTTCCAAACAACCCTCCCCTCAATAAAATAGATTCGATCAATATTGTTTACAACCACAAAAACCTTTGAAAAAAACTGGTTTTCTAATTTGTGAATAAAATTCACATGATATCAACAATAGTTTCAATGACTCTGATAATAAAGTTCTTTTTGAATTAGCATATTTACTTTTTATTAATACCGCTATCTCTCTAATATTATTATTTTGTTTATTACAATTAATAAAGCTTTCAAGTAGAATTTCTTTTTGTCTAGCACGATCTAAAAGGAGTCCTGCAATATATAGAATAGAAATTTATACTCCCCATAGACTATGACAGACGTTGTTGATATAAGATCAAAGAGCATATATATATATGTATGAATAATGTCTCGTTATAATGTATTGATGACTTTCTTATCATATTTCTAACGGATTAACTAAAAAGATGTTGAAGAAATGTGCCCAAAACTAGATAGAATAAAACATTCTTCCAATGACTATCAAGAGCAGCTGCATAGTGTTTCACATTTTAATCCTGCAGAGATTGCACGAACATCTTTTGTTTGTTAATTAGCATATGAAGATTAAAGTTGGAATTATGCCCACGTACAAAATAAAAGAATTGGACTGTTTTAACCTTGTAAAATATTCTTCTCAATTATCCTTACACTTCTTTAGCGTCGAAATCAGATAAACAATTTGAAAGAGATCAGTAAAATAATTTAACTTGTTGCATTTTTTTGACTCCTGTTAGAAAACTCGTACAAAAATAATTTCTTTAAGCATTGGAAGTAAGGGTACATCTTATTTGAATCATTTTCATACTTTGAAAGATTTCGAGTCAATGACGATGATGGTTTCTTTTCTGTTCCGTTCATTTTCGATGATGATACAAAATCTGGACAATCATCTTCAGCATGATTATTAAAACAAATAATACATATCATTGTCATTCTAAATTCTAAAAATAAAATAAAATCTATTCATTCTCTTTTTCAAAAACATATGAACAATACGGATGAAGTTTCTTTTATTTTTAATAATTATACAAAAATAGTGTATCTATACACATATATATATACAACAAAGTGAACAACAGAAACGAAAAAAACAAAAACAAAATCTACGAATTGAAAGATTCTTTAAGAATCATAAATATCTTTCATAGAATAAAAGATAACAATTTTCAGTAATGTATGATGTTTGACAAAGATTATTTATATCATTTATTTCTATAATACGTTCATCATCACTTATAAACCATTGATTATGATCTGTACGATATAAACAAACATAATGTTCATTTATTCTTTTTGTTAAATTTATCGATGATAATGAAGATGAAGAAGAATTTTCTGATAAATGCAAACAAATAGTTATTAAGCGATAATGATAAGAAATCGATAAATCTCTTAATCCAAGCCATGTTGTATAATGAAGATGTGACAAATCAAGAATTTTTTCTGGTTCAATTATAATTGATGTATTTAATTTTATTCTTCTATTTGATAGACGATCATATGAAAAACGTTTTAATTGAATACAAAGAACATCGGGAAAATTTGAAATCATTTTTTGACTTTTTATTCTATGATGAATATGATTTTTTGCAAATGGCAGAATATTTGTAGTAGAAGCTAGAATACAATTAAATAGATATTCTTTGTTTTGTTTAATTAAAATATTATAATATACATGATATCGGTGTTGATGAAAATATATGATCGGAAATCTGACGACGTGAAGTAACAATAGGTGATACAGTCGATCTAAAAGAAAATTATATTGAATTAATGTAGGATAGGTAATCTTTTTTTGTATTCAGATATTCTATAATACTACACAGATTTTCTCTTACGTTAAGGCGATTAAAAAGTTCAGAAGGGTCAACTCGATCTCCGGAAAAGCACTGCGCCCATATAAGATAAAACACCAACGATTTACTTTACTAATGATGATTTCTATGTTATTTATGTATCGAAAATTATTGACATGTTTTTGTACTTTTTTTTCATTCTCTATCAGATCATATGAAACTGTTAATTATTTCTGTTTTATTAGAATAAATAGATGATTTACACCAAAGACAAGCAAATGATTAAATTGAGAAGGAAATGATAGCTTTCAACACTTATCTAAGCCAATGAGTTTTCCTATACTTGCCTTTCGGATTGTTTATATTTATAGCCGACTGTCTAGTATCCAAACGCATTATATTCATTATTTTCGATGGGTTGATCTTTTAGACTTGATGCTATTAACTTAGTCAAAATCTTTATTGTCTTCGATTCCTAAATTCCTCAAAAATACATCAATTAAATCTTTAAATGATGATAGACTCTGATATAATAGAAACAAACAACAAACTAAATGCTCAGTATTATACTCGAATTATCAGTATAAAATTTAGTGTTCGGTACCTGTTAAACTGTATGTAAAAAACGTCTTTGCACAACATATTTCGTTAATTTTCGCTTACTTATAAATCACTAGAGTACAATAATTAATATTTCATACTCTTTCTAAATATAAATTCAGAACTTTCATTGTAGCCTAAAAAGAAGAAACCTTTTACGACGGCTAAAAATCACCACCTCACATAGAGAGTAATTGTTCGAACAGCGTGAATAGAGTTTGATACCTTTTGAGTTCTAGCTTACTATAATAAACAATTTAGTAGAAAATTTTTAAACTATTTTAAAATCTTATTCAGAGAAATTATGAATAACAGAGGAATATCTTTTTTACTTTCCCAAATAATCCACTGTTTACCACTATATTTTGTTTGTAGGTAGAAGATTATTAGAGTAGCGTCACCTCTAAAACTTTTCTGCTCGTGCTTAGATTCGTTCGACACAGCGATATTTTAATAGATGCATGCTGCAGAAGTCTAATTTTCAAAAAAAAAAATTATATTTCAGAATTTCGGTCTGAAATTTATATACATAATAGGTCTTGACTAGACTATCTCATATACAAAGTTTCAAGGTGAGCAAAAACTGCTGTGTACTTAAAAATAAATATGTCATCTATCATTTCATTATTTTAAACATGAATTTCATATGAATATAAAAATCATAAATTAGATTAAGTTCAATTCCAATGAATTCTTAAGACATTTTCTTTTTTAATGAAATAATAAAACATACGTTATTTTACTGAGAAGTGCATCATGTTTGATCATTCTTTCTTGTTCATTTTTTATTTGATTAGAACAGTATGAACATGATATTGAGTCTATCTAGATAAATGAGACAAAAAAAAACCGAACAAATATTAAGTTCGTTAAATATATAAAAATTTAATTGATTATATACGATTTCAATTTTTGTTAATTGAGAAATAATTTGTTCTAATGTTTGATTTGTTTTATTAATTGATAATGTTAATATTTGAAATGGTTCTGTACGAAAATGAACATGAGAACAACTAAAATAACAAATAATTTTGAAAGACGATAAAGAAAAATTTCTATTTTATTTACTTATTACAACAATGTGCATGAAGTATTTGTCCAGAAAATGTATGTTTCATAGTTGAACCAAATTGTATGTGATGTAATAACCAAGTAATATCAACATATTGCATTATATTTGATGTTTGTGCATCAAGATTATCTAAAGTTATTTTGTTATGAATCTAAAAGAAAAATTTTTTCAAAAAAAAAAAAATATTTATAATAATATGTTTTTTTTTTACTTGCTCTTCTGTTTCAACAAATAATTTATTTAAATATTCAAGTGAAAATGTTGTTAATTTTGCATTTTGAACTTGTTCAATAACACTAAATAATATAGATATGAAATTATAAGAAAATTATTGATATAATTTACTTTGTTGAATAAACACATGATTCTTGTGATAAAGAATTATTAAGTGTATCAATAATACATTGAAATAATTCACATATATCTGTTGTTGTATTTTCTGTTAATAAATTTGCATAAATTAAATTTAATTTTGAAATAAATTCTGATGTATCAACAAGTTTAGTCCAATGTTTATAGTCTGATGTACGATGATCATTTCGTAATTGAGAAATAAGATCAAGAAATGTAGGTACGATTGGATCATAATTAAAACGTGATAACTAAATTAATAGAAAACAAAATACAATTATTTGAAATTCATCTAATTGATGATATCGAAATAATTGTTCAATTAAAAACTTTCATATTTCATAAGATTAACTCAATTGGAAATATGCTTATATTATTTATTATAAGAAGAAAAGAATATTCAATGATGTCATGTTACTCATAGAAAGTATTAAAAACGTGATGCTATTTACCAATTTCAGTATCTTTCAACTAGACTATGATATCCAATAATGGCTATCGTTCAATTATCAATATTTACATAAATTAAAGTATAATGATATTCTGTCGTGCTTTTTTTGCTGCTAGATCGTTTCTTAATCTTAGTTTGACGAAATCTTATTTTTAATTACTATAAAATCGAAATATTCTGCAGAATTTTAAAAAAATGAATAAACAATCAGAATACGATGTAAGCAAAAACTATTATACATTAAAACTTACAAGCGAGTCTCTTCAAGTATCAAACTACTTTTCAATCAAAACTAATCGAAATTTGAATAGGTTTTCCTATACAAAAAGTTGTGTTCATGTGAGAAATAAACTTTCGAATATATCAAGATAGCAAATACTAGAAAAGTTGTAACTTGTCTGATAGACTAATCTCGTGAAGAACTTTCTACGTGCTAAGTTTGAAGTATGAATTCAAAAACCAATTTTTTACGCGATCATAGCTTTGTATTGAAAAACCCAATAAAATTTTGATATCTTGAGAACGAAGGTTCGAAAAGTCAAATCATGACAAACTATTCTATTATTCATGAGCACTCATCAAATAATTAAGTTCTCTCGTTAATAATCGATTTCGAATTCTTACATTTATATTTCGTTGAAATGATAAATAAAATCTATTTAATGATGCTAAACTTTGCAATAGGGCATTTAATGAACATGTTGTACCATATAAATTAATAATGCCTGGTCTTGGTAATGTTTGAATAAATGATGACTATAAAAATAATAAAAATAAAAAGATCTACATAAAAAAAATTTCTAATAAATTCCTACTTGTTGAAGTCGAATATCATTTGTAGGCTTTAGATTATAATTATATTGATATTCTTTTGGAATTTTATTTGTTTGTACGATTTTCGAAGATGAACAACGAAAAATTCGATTTATAAAATATTTATATGAATATGTTATTATTTTTTGAACAATTTCAATTATTTGTTTTATTCCAATGAAACCTTTGACTGAATAAATTGTTCCAATAATATGAATCAAGAAAAAACATATAAGTACATATGGAATATAATAATAGAATGATATAAAACCAACTAGAAAACCAAGAAACATGCATTCACATATTAATATATGAAGATGTTTTTTTTTTCTAAACACAAAAAAAAAATTTTTTTCTTTTTTTTTTCTCAATAAATAAAAGAACAAAAGGAAAAAAAACATACGTTTCACTAATAACAATATATTTCGTAATATTATCAATAATTAGATAAATAAAAAATTCACCAAGTATATTAATTGGATTTAATTTAAACCACATTTTTGTGATTAGTAGACAAAAACCGCAAAATAATTTCCTTTTTCTTTACAGAAACAAAGAATAACTAAAGTAAATAATTCGCTCATTATCGAACCAATGAAATATGTGGAACATATAATGGATAATCCACCTTTCTTTTGTTTGAAATTTAAAGCATATGATGTATTCATTTGTATTTTATATTAAAAAAAAACGAATTAATTATTAAAAACCAATAGCTGTTCGACTTTTTCATAAAATAAAATAATTATTTTTATTTGGTAGGGATGTTACTAAAATATATGAAATATTTATTTTATTCAATAGAGCTTTTTCTCTGTTTAGAACAAGGTGCCTTTATCAAATCATAAATATCATGACAACAGGCCAAAACAAAATACAACGTAGACGTAAAATTTTTTTATTTTCTAGAGACAAAATGAAATAAGTGTAGTTTTTTGTTGTTATTGATTATTATTTAATTTAACGAGGTAACGTTTTTAAGTAGGAAATCACTGATGAGTCGAGATTATGTATATCATACGTAGGTTTTAATGAGCTATAAATTCTCTGAATATATTTTGGATTAATAGTTTATTACTGCCGAGATACTGTATGTTATCATAATCTTGTGGTTCTCTCAGGAAAACTAGAAAAATTGACTTTCGAGTTTTGACTTGAAACTTTGTATAGAAACACGACTAGAGATGTGCGGAACCAAAAATGAAACTTTACCGGAACCGGGACTGAGACTCAAAGTTGATCCTACATATCTCTAAACACGACTCAATGAGAGCAGTTTATTGTGTAAGTTTCAAGTCCTTCAATACGGCTATGACAAAAAGCACGTTTTCACGCCAATCATATACAACGGCAATTTCCGATGTTCTTATTTCACAATAGACATAAACAAAGAATCTTTTCTGGTGTTTCTGAGAGAGCAGTCACGGTATTCGTAGCGTATCAAAACCTATACTATGCGCGTAGTTAGGTTGTGAGTCTGTGATTTGGCTATGTTTACTAAGATACTTAGATCCAATAAACTAATCTCATGGAGAGTTTCATTCATATGAAGTTTAACTGGAAACTCGAAAGTTGATTTTTCACGTAACTACAGCTTTTTGTTGAAAAATCTAGTAAAATGTCGATATCTCATCTCACGAAAGAAGACTCCGAAAGCAAAACTATTCTAGACTTTTGTATTATTCACTAGTACTTATGCAATGAACATCGTCCAGTAGAAATTCAACTTGAAATCTGAAGAGATTCACCTGTGAATTTAAAAGGCCTTCCGAAAAGTTTTTTCTTTGGATTAGTTATTTGCGATTGTTCAAAGATTTGTAATGATAAATCATTTTGTATACTGATTAAGTTGGTAACCTAGCAGTATTTATAAACTTAAAGAAAAGAATATGAAGCTACAGATGAGTAAGAAAATTTAGAGAAAATTCATTTCGTATACAATTAATTAAAATAGGATATGACTTAAAACTAATGGACAGAGATGAGTTCAAATTCAAGACTTGACAGGAGATTCTAATGAGTCTTAGATATTTCTATCAACTGTATGATTTACTCCAACAAGAAACTACTTATACATCGAACGTATTTAAAGTCAGTTGTCTCGAAAAATAAACGCTATTCAATAGTGAAAATCTAGAATTTTACCCTGTTGTGTGAGTATAAAGGTCAAAGACAAGAAGCAATGTTCGAATCATTTTATTTTTGATTATTTAATTAATAATCAGTTGTGATGGCCGAGCGGTTAAGGCGTCTGACTCGAAACATGTTTAAATTAACTTTACGTGTCATCAGATGGGTTCTCCCGCGTAGGTTCGAATTCTACTCGCAGCATTAATTCTTTTTCTTTTACATACTTTTTCACTCGTTTCTGGTACAAGTTTCAACGGATCATGATGCTAAATTTACTAAGGTATAGAAATTATGAAAGAAAGAAGAATGAATAGTATTTCATCAAATGATGCTAGGTTCTTGGTCTTAGAAAAGATATGAAAGTGGACCTTCTTGATATATTCATACTAATCTTAAATTATTATACATTTTTATACATGCATTGGTTATGGACAATCATAAAGTAAAGAAATCATCCGTTTAATTAGATGATACTGATTGAAAATTTCAAGTTTCTGCCGATTTGTCTCTGAATCTGATGTGAAGTCAAATAAGCTATGATACAAAGTTTCTAACAACGTTGGTTTCAGACCTTATTTATATTCTATAGTAATATTTTTCCTAACAGCTTGCGAAATTGTGGCTACTCTTTAGTCTAACATGTTCATATTGATAAGATTTCCTTGATACTATCACGAAAAGTAATTTAGACAAATCTTTGTTAACATAAGCATTTTATTTTATTAGGTATTTGTTTTTATAGTTTTATTTCTATTTCTTTATCTAATGAAAAAAAAAGCATATTCTTTTCGATTTTTATCAATCGATATTTTTTAGATTAGTAATCATGGAAGATTTTGATATGGATGCTGATGATATTATCGAACAAGAGAATAGTAAATCTCCACAGAAAAAATCTCTTCAACCAACAGGTATTGCAATGGATGCACTTGCTGGCCTTCTCGATAGTTATTCAACAACGGAAATGATAGTAAGATAAGAATATTGCATTAATCATTTGAATATGTCATGTTTTTTTTTCTCATAGAATTCTCGTCGTTCAGCTGTATCAATACCATTACAACAACAACAAAGTCATGCATCATCTACAAAGTTAACATCATCAGTCAATACTCCAGTTCGTTCGACAACTATTAATCAAGCAAGTACACCAAATGCAGCAGCATTTCATGCTCGATTAAATAAAGCTGAAGTTGTTGTTGAACATATTGGAAATCAATCAATTAATAAAAATACGAATCAAACAAAAAAAGTACCTGTTATTCAATTGAAATCGTTAGTTAAACCATATAAATATATGTATCAAACAATGTTTAAACGTGCTAATGGTTAATATAATTTATATATATATGAAACATAATTCATCGTATTTTTTTTTCATAGTACTTAATAAACAAATAGAAGATTTTGAAGATTTATTTTTAAATATGATTAATAATAAAGAAAATGAAAAATCAAATATTATTCTTTATCCAATTGGAAATGCTGTTCAAGTAAAAAATTTGTTCAACAGAAAAAATCTATTATGTATACAGTTATATTGCTTAGGATGAAGTGCATCTTGTCGGTCGTATTGTATGTGATTCAGCTGGTCAATTGAATAGTCAATCGATTATACTTGAAGGTTCATCTCGAACATCGAAATGTAATCGTGTTCGTCTTGATGTTTCATCATTACCTAATTATTCATTATTTCCTGGACAAGTATATAAAATATAATTTAAATTAAAACTAAATTTTTTCTTTTTAATCTAGATTGTACTTGTTTCGGGTATTTATACAAATGATGGATGTTTTCATGCTAAACAATTAATTGATGTAAATATGAAAAGATAAAAATTTTATAAAAACCAAAAAAAAAAAGAGAAAATTTAAAATGAAATTATTTAGCCACCTTTAATTCCACGTGAAGTTGAAACAAAAATAAAACACGATTTAACATTTATGATTGCGGCTGGTCCATTTTTACTTGCCAATGGAAATTTAAATGCATTTGAAGAACTTCTTCGACGAGCAGACGAAGATCCATCAGTTCAAACATTAATTTTGGTATTTAATTATTTTCTAAAGATATATAATTATTAACTAACAAAATTTTATTTTAGCTTGGACCATTTATTGATGAACGTTCGTCATATATACAAAATTTACAGGATAAAACTTATGAACAACTGTTTAATGAAATAATAGAAACAATAAAAAGGTAATTAATTAATCTATAAAATATTGTAAGCCATATATACTGACACTATAATACGAGAAACATATCACAAGATGAAAGTTCTTCTACATACTGTAAAATCATAAGAAATAAAAAAAAACAAAATAGCCATGTTTGGTATTAATTATCAACGAGAGATTATCAGAAATATTTTTTCTTATGCTAAATACGAAACAGCTTTGTTTTGCAATATTTGATGAGGACCAACAAGAATTAATTTCTATAATAATTGATGAGATTGATGTTCGCACTCAAAACTAAAGAAGAGTGAGTGTAAGCTTCATAACTCGATAATAACAATAATTAGTCCACTTTTGATTTTCAACAATCGAAAGAGAAGAACTCTCCATGCCTTTTTGTCTGATAATATATATGATGAAATTATTTTAAAATCAATCATAGTCGCAAAAAATTCATGGAAACGGTGTTTCGTTCCAAAAAAACTTTAATGAAAGGTCAGAAAATTTGGTCGAAACCAACAAAATTCTATGTAATTTTGGCCGAATAGATATACGATTTTGTTTGCTCAGCATTGACATATGGGAAACTAATTACTTGAATCTTTCTTATTTGGAACTTTGAGTCTGAAGTACATGTTAAAATCAAAATTATATTGAAACGAGAGAAGATGTTTATGCATTTGTTGAATATTTTGCAAAGATCCTGGATTTTAAAATAATGAATCATATCCCATTTTTGGCAGGAGTTTTAAAGAGTTGAAGTATCTCTATCTCAAATTATGATTTGAAAAACAATCTTATAAAACACCTTATTATTTCCTGAACAACGATCATTTAGCAAAAATCTTCTAATCGGTTTCCGAAAATTAATTCTTTTCCTGTATCTCATGAGAAATTTAAGAATAAGTTTATTGTATATCTAATTAAATAGTAATATTTTTATTTATTTCAGTTTTCGAATAAAAACGATTCTTATTCCATCATTACGAGATATTCATCATGATTCAGTTTATCCTTTATATCCGTTTTCAATGAATGAAAATAAAGATTCGGTTTGCTAAAAATACACAAAAACAAATATTCAAAAAAATAATATACAATTTATTTCTTAGACAATTCTCTATGGTTGTGAACCATCATTGTTATCAATAGATGGTCTTCAATGTGCATTAACATCAACAGATATTCTTTGTCATTTAAGTTCAGAAGAAATTAGTCTGTATGTTTAAAAATCAATGAAATATTTCGTTTTTGTAAAAAAGTATCTTATGTAGAAATCAAACGACAGAACGTATGTGTCGATTAATTCGTCATTTATTTCAACAACATTCGTATGTATTTCAAAAACAACAAAGAAGTTGTACATTTCCATTTATTAACTAAATTATTTTCTATGAATAGATTCTATCCATTAATTCCACCAAATGAATCAGTTTCAATTGAATATGAACAAGCAATAGAATATGCAAAAATCGATTCATTACCTCATTTATTTGTTACTTCATCTGATCTTCGACCATTTATTAAGGTAAGACAAAAATAAAAAGAAACTTTCTATCAAATACGATATAATTCATAGAGAACTAGATAATAAGGATTCGAACAAGTTCCATCTTTTTGAGTATATAATATCTTGAGAAGAGACCGTCAATTTTTGCTGAAACTTTCAGGATATAATAAGGATTATGAAATCTATTCCTTGGGTATAATCTCAAACTAAAATTCTTTAATTCAGCTTTTCTCGTAATAACGCAGAATAGGATGAAAATTCAGTAAAATGATCATAACTCAAAAAGAAAATATCAAGCTTGAACGGAGATTATCATTTAAAAGAGTTCCCTTGTTAGGTTTACATCTGAAATTTCGAGCCTATGTACTATCTTAGAAATGTAGGTCAATGGGGCACTAGCTCCACCTCGTTCGCTTGAGATGAAGAAGAATTACCATGTATGATAGCTCTTCTCACAGTCAATTTTATGACTCAAGAATGGAAGGAACTTGTGATATAGCGAACCTTTCATAATGTAAAATATCCGCAGCTGATAAATGCTAGTGTAGAATTTATAGCGACAAATAACCAAATTAAAAGACTACGCATCATAATTACATTTTTAGTTCAAACGAACGAGGTTGGCCTGGTCTCATTGACTTATATTTCACATGTGTAGCTATGAAAATGTCTGAGATACTTTTAGTCAACAATGTAAGTTCTCTATTGCTAAGAAAAAAGTCAGTTCAATTGATTAAAGCAACCCGAAGATACTGGATGTTTATATCGTTCATCCATAAAAGTTTAATTTTTATTCTATTTGAATAGTTTATTGATTCTGTATGTGCAATAAATATTGGTCGATTAGTTAAAAATCAAGATTCAACAATGATAAATAATGCAAGTGGAACATATGCAAAAATTTTTCTTAGTAAAACTGATGATGATATTAGCAATGGTACTATTTTAAATGATCATTTACACATTCAAATTCTTCGATTATAAATCAGATATTCAACATTGTCTTTGTCAGATAATATGATTATTTTTTTTTGTTATTATTCTTGTATTAAATAAAAAAGAATAAAAATTTATTTAAAAAAATTATATGTTGATTTATTGAGCTTTAGAAAGTTTCTCGAGTTCATAAGCAAGATTTAACCAATCATAGAAGATTTTAATTATATCAGATGATGGTTGTTGCCATATTGATGGATCGATTGCTAGAATTACATTTTTAAAAATAAGAATATAACAAATAGAAAATAAGATTTTACTTTGTATTAACTGTTCAGCACGATTCCATAAATCATTTTGATCATAGTCTTTTGTTGTTGGATCAAATTCTATCATAGCTGGAAACAGAATACCAGCATACTGAAATTAAACAAAATAAGTTTTTATACACACAAGATCTACAATAAAAGATATTTTTAATAAATAATCAAATTTGAATTTTAATGCTAACAGACTTCTGTTTCTAAATGTATGAGAAAATGCTAATCTTGATTCTATAGATCTCAAAAATTAAAATTTCTTCAGAAGTACAAGTATCAATATTACTCAACGAAGTTTATTTTTAATTCAGTTTCCCTACAAACGGTTGAGTTCCGCTGACAAAGAAGCTTAAGCCCTCTCTAGGAGAATTACCAGAAGATCGTCGCTATTTCTATAGAAATGATCAGAGAGCTGAGCTCTCCTACAGCTTTACTTCCAGGTTTTTCACTGTTCTCTAAATCTAATTTCTAGATTATTCTATAAAATTGACTTACATCCGCTGGATTTAATTCTTTCTGTTTAACAAGTCGACTAATAATAGATAAAATTTGTTTTATTTGTTCATTCCATTTTGATTTATTATTAATAAATTCTTGTATTTTTTCTGATGATAATTGTTTGACTTTATTACATACATCCATATACCAAGTACGATCAAATAGATAATTTAAACGCATATCATCTGATTTTTTTTCATAAGTTAAAAATTTTTTTGTTGTATCATCAATTAATTCTTGTTCTAATTCGTCAACAGCCGTATAAATACAACGATACATCGATATTAAATCTTGTTTTTGTTCATTTGGTAAATCTTCTTGTTCACCTAGAGAAGAATTTTTAAAATAAAAATTATAAAAGAAATATTTATTTTATTTTTTTTAACTAACCGATAATTGTATCAATCAAAGCAAAACAATAATTATCACGTCCACGCATTGCTTGTATCATATGAATTTGACCAAGAAATGAGGTGATCGTTGATTGACAAGTGACAGCAGCATGTTCCAAATTATATCTATAGTTTTATTTTATTTAATGAAAAATATTGTTGAAAAATTTTTTCTTACTTAAATACTTGTTCACGACTATTAACTAGTTTTGGTGTATTAAAAACTGTTAAATTTCCACTTGAATATGTAAATACATGTTTAAGTAAACGTTCTGATGGATTGTTCATTGACGTAGGTTCATAAGTATAATAATCCACAATTGAAATCTAAATGAATATAAATTAAAATGAAATGACTTCAAATTATTAATTTCGATTAAACTAAGTGAAAAACTATTGTATTCGGACGAGCATTGACAATGCCTAGGACGTTGTGGTACTTTCGATTATTTCATTCGTCAAAATGCTTCAACGGAAAGACAAGATCTATCATGATTGCATTGATTACTTACATTTGAACATCGTTGTTTAATCCAATAAATAAATCGATGAAGAATTTTCATCATATTCTTATCAAAATCAACAAATGTAAATGTATCCGATAATGCTGATGCAATGCCTTCATAAAATTGTACTTCATGCTGAACAAATGCTTTTTCTTTTTTGTCTTGTAATGTATCAATACCCAATAAACCATTTGAATATGTACGTTGAAAACGTTTTAATGGAATTAAAACAAAACTACCCGATTGATTTTTAGCATCTGGATTAAAAAATTTAATACGTGAATGATTTTTTGTTTGATTTATATATGCCCATTTTCCACTATCAAGTATTTGAAACCTATAAAAAAAAGAAGAAAAAACATACTAATGATTTGATTTAATTTTTACTTACGAAATGCCTTCACCACGTTGTAATGTTTTACCTAATAATAAATCAGTTTGATCATTTGTTGTAGCAACATATCGTAATTGATTTCTATCATTTTCCACTAAAGCAATATAAATACTTAAATGTTTTGTTTGTTGATTACTAAATGTTTCCGAATCTTTTTGTATTATATCCATAACTTCTTTATAAAGATGACCCAATGTTCGAAATGGAATATTACATATACGTTTTAACCATTGATGACGAGTATGAATACGTGTACGATCGGATGTATTTAGCTAAAACGAAATCAATACATAAATAAATAAAAATTATTTTATCTTTATTTTATTAATTTATACTTGTGGTTGTTGACTATCGACAAATTTAAGAAGATCATCGAATTTTTCACCACCACCCATTGTTTCATTGAGTGTTTGATGAATATTGATAAGAAGATCGTAAAATTGTGTACTACTCAATTGTGTTTGATCTTGATATGTTTGAAGAACTTTTGTAAAAGAAAACGAGAAAAACTAATTTGAATGTTCGCCAATAAAAAGAAAGTTTTATATGAATAATTAAGATTGAGTCTACGTTGAATTAAGAGTTAAACTTAGAAGATGGTGTTGAAAAGTAATGAAAATTTGAAGTACTCCTTTTGATATTAAAAAGAATTCTTATTGATCCAATTGATATTTTAGACATCTATTGAGTCCTACGACTACATAGCATAAGTGAGCAATGATCCTGAACAACCCAGTAGCTGCAAAGTCATGGTTCTTATTCAAATTTTCATAAATTGTTTTTTATTAACTTACCTTGTTCAATCTGTTCAGTAACTGTTCCATCTTTATACTGTTTAAGAATATTAGCCAATGGTTCAAGTTTAATAACTCCTGTACATGTTGTATTTATTTTTTCAAAGAGTAAATCACTTTGACTACGTTGCTCTGTGTCAATCAGACGTTGCTGTACCTATTTATAAATTTTTGAAAATTGTTCTAAACTACATTTGGGATACTACAAAAATTTTTCGCTCAATTCTGATAAAGAGTTGTTTTTTCTGATTTCTTTCATATCCATCACACACAGAGATATGCGGAACTAAGTTATTTTTGGTCTTGATCTCGGTCACTTCTGTCTGAGTGGTTCCGTTTACGGCTTCGACAAACCGAATGTGGCTTCGATCAAGAGAAAATTATTTCAAAGTTCTTTCGTATCATATCTAAAATAAGACTTCAATACTTGTGTTTTGATTTATTTAGTTGACGACTAGCACTTTTTTGGATTATCTTTTTTCAATTATAATTTAATTGATATGATTTATAAGATAATTCGCTTCAAACCATAGAATATTTAACTATAATCTTCAGTTCCCATTGGGACGCCCTTTTCTTCTAGTTTCAATAGTTGCCTCGGTAATCAGAAACGGAATTTACGTTAGTTACACGAAAGTATAATTTGTTGAGATTCAATAGCGAAATATAGTTTGAGATGAAACAAGTGTCTGTTAAGAGGCTTTCCACCTAGGTCAAGTTCCTTACTAGTAGATGAAAAATGCAACATTCTGCTTCCCACAAATAGAGTTCGAACTAATATCAACAATGGTGTGTGACTATTATGAAGGAAAGAAGAAAATATAATGTCAAAACGCTGAAACTTTGTACATTATCCTAAATATGTCTATGCATAATAATAGGATACTTGCACTTAGATTATGACTTTTAGGAGAATTGAGCAAAAATAACTTATGTGAAGGCCAGTGTATAAGAAAACAAAAATATGCTGATGATTTACAAGCATCTTTTTTGCATTTTTTTCTTCATTTGTTTCTTTATAATTTGATCGAAAATAATCAATTAATGCTGATATAACCATTTCATTTTTTTTCACACCAGAAAATGATAATAATAAAGCACTAAATTGTATTTTATCGATAAGTTGTTCATCAAACCGTATTGATTTTTCATGATCAACGGTATCAAAATGTTCTAAATTATCTTTAAATAAAGAAAAATAATTAAAAATATTACTTAAAAAAAAAAAGTCAATATCTTCATTTACATATTGGTTTTTGTTCATTTGTAAAACGAAATTCAACTTCATCTATTCAAAAGCAAAACATATAAGAGTTTCAAAGAAAAACAAAACAAAATAATCTTACAAACTGAAGGATGTTTTAATTCAATATGAGATTTTTTTTGTTCTTCATTTGTTTGTTCTTGTCCTTCATCAACTTTTTCAGTTTCATCAGCTGAACTCGATGATACAATTTGTTGTTCATTTGTTACTGGTGATCCAGATCGTTTTTCTTCTTGAACTATTTCAGATTCTGATGAAGTTTCATTCGATTTATTTTCATTATTTAATATTGTTTGTTTAATAACAGGCCCTAATAGAAAAAAGTCATAATAACCTTCTTCCACAGAATAGTAACCCATGGCTCTTCGTATCTTTTTAAGAAGTCAAAAGTTTGGTGATGGTCTTTTATTGCGATCAAGTTTTATTATATTATAGCTACGAGTTAATTCGCTTAAAAGTACTGAAGTACACAAGACTCGATAAATTGAAACGTTCAAATTGTTCAAAAACTTTGATAAGAGCTATGATAGTCACCACTGAACTGAAAACTAACTTTTATACTTTTCTCATTCATATGTTCGTGTGTGATTAGCCGTTCATGGGTCTTAATACAGATGCTATCGAGCTTTAAAGGAGTTGATAAAAAACTTCTATACGACTCTGCCAGACAATGTCATCTTAAAAGTTGATGTATACTTCAGAAACGTAAGCAGATATATTGCAATTATCTTGAAAGAAGTATAGAGAGAAGCATGTATTATCAAATGAGGTCTTCTTATGTTTATGAAATAGGTAGTTCAGCTCTTATGAGTGTTTCAATAATAGATATCGTATTTATTTCATACTGATACTTGTTCTCGAATTCAATAAACTCTTGAATAATCTCAATCGGCTACTATTCATTAGCTTTGTCAGACGTCTAATTTTTCAGTATCTGTGTTACCTTAACAAAATAAGAAGAAAGCTGAACAGAAAGGTACCAAACTATATCTATTTTCTACTTACCAGTTCCTAAACAGCTATGTTTTATGAATGCTCGTGTACACAAGTTTTTCGACGCGCAAAAGAAAATCGTTTGTTCGTTAATAGAAAACATGCAGAACAAACAAAATCAGATATACTAAGGAAGTTACAACTAAACAGCAAAAAGCGACGAATTATCTATTCGATGATTTACATTGCTATTTTGCGTGAATTGAGGACACCTGCTCACATGGGCGTAAGAATGGTTGTGGGTGTGAATGAAGAGAAAGCCCAAGCCAGTATTCACATCCATACTTATTAAGGAGCTGTCTATCATTTCAGACTCGGACCCGAACGCATCTGGATCCACAGAAATGTGAAACCGCAGCTTCGTGATACCCACATCCATACCTATGAGCGACTGTCTGACTCTCATTTTGCATTCGTTCAGATAGGATGAGCATCTATTATCTTTGGAAGACTATAAACTCGAGACTGGACTTCTATTAAACAAAAAAGTAAGACAAATATTTACATTGATTTGGTTGATTAACATATTGTTTATCATTATCATTTAAAGTGTTATAAAATGTTTGTAATATTTTCATAACAGTTGGTCGAAGGAGATAGCCACTCTAAAAAAGAAGCAAACAACTAAATTCTTTGTTTTTCTCGTTTATTTAATATTTAAATACTTGTTTATCATCTAATCTATTAAACAGATGTTGTAATAAAAGATTAAGTTCATGTTCTTGAACAATATTTGAATATGTTTGTGCACAATGACGATATATATTTATAATTGAATCAAAATTTTTTGATGATTGATTTTTTAAACCATTAAGAAAATTCTATCGAATAAATAAAATTTAATAAAATTTCACTTAAAATATAATTACACACACTTCACTAAACGTGCCAAGATGCATCCGATGTGATTGAAATGGAGATATATCTAATTTTAAATCATTTGGTTTTGGCATTTCATTGAATTGTTCAATCATATTGTTTATCTAAAGAAAATGCTCTTATCATTATTTATTCTCTTTTTTAATAAGTTCCTTCAATATTTATAGGTTATTCTATGATATATATTTTAGACTTAAAACTTTTACATTTATCTTGTAGTTTTTCTTTTTATTTATTAACTGTGTTTATGTATAGCTTGACTTTGAAATGAACACAGTTCCGAACGACAAAGAAAGTTATAACTATAGTCAGTACTAGAAAATATATTGAAATTTAAGATAGCACAATAATTGAAAATATTTTTTGTTAATAGAAATAATACTTTGCTTGCCACTCCTTATTCATCTTTTTTAATTATTTACAGCTTTGAAAATCAATACCTGATGAATGTTATATCAGTCTTCTTATTCAGTGTTCTTAACAACTATTATTGAAAACATTTGAAAAAATCTTGACGAGAACGTTACATTAGATAGAATCTTGAATAGTAATGAATTTTCAGAATGAAAATCATATGAAATTATATTAAATTCATCTTACTCTACAAATATCGGGTGATCCATAAATCATAAACCTAGGCATATCGCAACACTGTAGGCGGGAAATGCGTCACGCTTCACCACTCTCCACAAGCTACACCACATAATTATTAATCTTTTTGTATTTTAACTGTAACCCTTCTTTTCTTTTCAAACCTAAGATCTCGTTGTTTTTCCAGAAAATGCATCGTCGAATTCTCTACGACACCTTAATCAGACCTATTTCTAAAGAAGCTTCCGAAAAAAATTGAACGAAGAATAAGCAACACAGAAACAAGACAATTTTTCTAAGCTGAAAAATTGTTATACCTAAAATGCCTACATTAAGCTGAGTGATAAAAAGAAAAGAAAATATACACATATTATAGCTTATAAAAAACTTTATCAGCTGACATTAATCGAATAAATGTGAAAACAATCTTAGAGATTGGCATCAGTTTTCTCACACTCCTTGTGACATGCAAAAAAATCTCATCGATAACAATCTGTTATTTCAGTGCTCCTGAATAACGTCAGATAACTAACGAGGGAACCTTTCCATGTGTCGAATCGATTTTCAACCCAAACGATATACATTTGATGAGTGCTAGTAAGTAATAGAAAAGTCAAGAATAGTTAATTTTTCCGAACCTTCATTTCTGAGATATCGAAATTCTATTGGGTTTTTCAACAAAAACCTGTGATCATGTGCAAAATCAAGTTTTAACTTTTCTAATATATCCTATTCTAAAATATTCAATATTCGAACTTTTTTCATACGTAAAAACAAGTTTTTTTCCGATATTTGTATCTCCATAAAGGAGATCCTAGAAAAACTAAAGGTTACACAGTCAACCAATCTCATTGAGGCTTTTGTTCATCCAAAGTTTAAAATTGAAAGTCGAGTTTTCATATGACAATAGCTTTTTGTTCAAAAATGCGCGCATCAAAAGAACATTTTCTCTATCAAAAAGCAGTTTGCAACCTGAAAAGATACCGTTGTAAACCAAAATAATATCTTTTGAATTCTGGATCGTTTTTTCTTTTGCTGTGAAGTGACTTTCATATCAGATTCAGCAAAGAAAGTATGCCGAGTCTTTTTCCTTTTCGATTCAGGGGACTTAAAACTAAGAAAATGGCGCATTTCGGTCACTTTCGACTGATTTTTTTAGAACATTTGATCTTTCGATATTCTATCGGGGTCAGAGCTGGGAAAATATAAGTACTTACTCGTACACGCACTCGTGTTTCAGAGGGTTGATATTCGTACTCGTACTCAAGAAAACTCGTACTTGCCCAGCCTTGGCTGGAGTTGGGCAAATGTTGAACCGCATAATAATATAAATCTGATTAAATTTTCACAGAGAATATAACCTCACATCTTTAGAAAAAATAA
Source organism: Rotaria sp. Silwood1 (assembly GCA_905250075.1). Lineage (NCBI taxonomy): Eukaryota > Metazoa > Rotifera > Eurotatoria > Philodinida > Philodinidae > Rotaria > Rotaria sp. Silwood1. The sequence continues at coordinate 8,103,674 of CAJNOP010000002.1, forward strand.
TCGGGCCTAAGAGTTAAAAAGAAAAAATGTTTTCAGTTAAAATTTTGAAAGGTTAATTATTTATAGATCGGCTGTTATAATGTTAATTTAATTTTCAACATGAATAATTTATTTCTACTAAGGAACAATACTTTAGAAAGATAACCCACATTAGAATGACTTGAGAGACTAAATGAAAAAACTTTTCTCGTGTTCAATGTATATAAGTAGAAGTACAATTTTTTTCTTTTAATATGTTTACATCTGTAAAATTTTATTGGAAATTCTTTTCTATTTCTTATTATCTAATATTCAAAATAAATATAATTACCAATCTAGTTTGAACCCATCCTCTTTCGGGTACATTCCAATCGAAAAAGAGTGTTCTAAGTAAATTTTTTCGTCGTTCGTCTTCTTTATTAATAGTATCGTATTGTTGACTACGTTCATTTTGTCTTTGTTTAAGTATTGTACGTAATAATGTTTCTTCTTCACCATAGACTTTTAATACTTGAACTTTTTTTGTATTTAATAATGATTTCATTGAATAATGATATGGTGATAATGATGAATAATGTATATATTTTGGATTATTACGCATTAAAAATGATGCTAAACGATTAATTGGATTAAATGAACGATCTGGTGTGGTTGTTTCAATTAAATGACGTTCATCTGCTTCATTAAGAACTTTCTCACAAGCTAAAACTACTAATGGAATAAGATTTTCAAGTAAATCATTAATAACTGTTTGAGATAAATTTGATGTCCACCATTCAGCTGTTAAACTTTCAATAATAGTACTTGAAGCAACTTCTTGAATTTTTCGTGATGATAGTTTTCTTCGATCTTGTGAAAGATAATTATCAAGTAGATCATCATCCATTGATGAACTAAAATTATTAATAAGAAAGTATAAATTTCAATAAAAAATTTCTATAATCCATATCATTGTTTTTTTTTTCTAACGTTTAAAATAATAGATTACTTTCGTTGATATATTTAAATAGATGTGTTCTAGAGGGTTTCTATGAGATCGAGTACATGACTTTTTTTTATGTATAGGTTATAAAAATCAACAATTATCAATAATAGAAGAAAATTTGTTTTTGATATTCTTCACGCTACATATGTGTTCGCTGACATTATGTGTTATTATAATAATTGCTTCTAGTTTATTAGAAGAACCAAATAAATTAACTCAAGATATAGAAGATTTCGAAAAGAAGAAACTCGATTTCTACATTGATATAAACATATGAAGTTTGTAATTAATTTTTCTTTTCGATAAATAGTTTTTGGTTTTTACATACTCGGTTTGTTGATTATTATTGTGTATTGTTTGTTGTTCACGATAGGTTCGAGATGATCTAATAAATAAGAATATCGATCTGATTTAATTAACTTTTTCAAGTCATACCCGCCGACGAGCATCTTTAGTAATCGTATATAGTTCTCTTTTTTAAATTGTTTTCTTCTTAATTTTTACTATATAATTCTACACTTCATCACTAAGCAACTACCTTTAAAATTTCCAATACTTTATACTAATGACATCTATAATATTGATTAATGATAGTAATAAAATTACAAAATTGAATTAAAAATTATTCGAAATTTTTGAAATTTTTTAGAATAAACACTTTTCATTGTAAATAATATAAAATAAAAATTTACAAATCAAAATTGAGATGATTTCCTCTCTTTTTTTTCTCTCTCTCTCTCTCTGACTAAAGCATTTGTACTATTTAAGCGAGTTGATTCGATGACGTATATGACATCAAACGAATAAACATATGAAGGTAGCAAATTTTTTTTCATTCCTTTGGTATGTTTTAATCCTGATAATTGCGTAATCTGTTGTTTTCTACTAAGATCTTTTTATTTTCATGCTTGTTCGTTCTGTCGTTTTCGTTTATGCTTAATTGTCTGTTTGAAAAAGTATAAGCTTTTTGTCGGTTTTAGAATAATCATATTGATTTTTCTCGCTCGCTCGCTCTCTCTCTATTCGTTGCTCTCTTTCTTTCTCGATCTCTTTTGTGCTTTTCAAAAAACGTGACTTTTTTTTATGGTATAAGTAAATCGACAATTGATATTATTGACCTTCGTGTCATCGATTGTGAGTATTTTATTTTTTGTCAGCTTTACTTAGTAGACATGTCGTTGCAAATTTTTATCTTGGTCAGTCTACATATCATCATCATCATCATTTTGCACTTTTTTTTTGTCTTTTTCTTATTTGTTTTGAATAAGTAAGAACAACAGAATAGAGATAATTTTTGACATAAATATAAGTACTTTTGTTTTTGAAATTAAGTTGCTTTTTTTCATTATAAATTATTATCAAAGGTATTTTGTTAGTTATTCTTGTTTAGTATGGAATAAAAGTATTGGAGAGAATATAATAGACAGAGAGGGAGAAAGAAAAACTGCATTTTTTCTTTATATATATGCAAAGATGATAATGGTAGTGTGTTTAAGATACTAGCGGTGATGGCTTATATCGATTGAGGGCGTGCAAACTGAAGCGAGAGAGAGAAGACGATATTTACATTCTTGTCTGTCTATAGTTACAGTTGAGACGACGACGACTAGAAAGAGGAAGAGGAAGTAGAAGAATAGGAGATACACAGCTACACAATGTGGAGTATCCCAACATCGTATTGGTACATATTCTCGACTTGTTAGCATGTCGATTTCTTCTGTTGACTTTGAGCCATACAGTTTTGCCACCTATTCTTTTCTCATATGAACAAAATGATTGTTTATTGACATTTTTCGTTCTTTCTTTTTCTTTCTTCTCGTCATTGTTCAGTTTGATAGTTATATACACAGAGAGAGAAAGAGATAAGATATAACTAAGATTTACAGTATTTCTTTTTTATAAAAAAAAACGAAAACAAAAAAAACAAGGTTTAATAAACCATAGATACTAAATAAATGAAACATTTATTCATTTATTGTTTTCCACGCTATTTTTTTGACTTTTGAATTTACGTCATATTATCATTTGTGTCATAGTCATTCATCATAATGAAGAAGAACAAAAAGCACAAACGAAAAAAATTTTACGTGTCAAAATCAAGAACGGACTGTGTGTTTTTCTTATTTTTATAGAGAATCGCCACCCACGTATTCGCGTTGGTTGTTTTTTTTCTTTATCGAAATCACAATGTCATTGTCATCGTAACTTTTTTTGATTTATCTACGCACCATAACACAGCTGTGCACCATTGTTATATATTGTACCATTGTTATATATTGTACCATTGTTATATAGTGCACCTTTAAACCGTTTTTATTCTCGAAAGGCATGCATACGTTTGATATATAATTTTGTTTAACTTATACACAAAAAAGTAGAAACAAAAACGAAAAAATCAGGTATTTGGTTTATAGAATTATATATCTTTGATTTTTTTTGGAAGTTTTTCTTTTTTTTTAATTAGCAAAGAAGGAATTACAAAAAGAAGTCAAAGAAGAGAATTATTCATAAATTTTTTCATTTTATAAGAAAATTGTCATTTATACTTAGTTATTTTATTTGTTGTTCTTGTCGTAAATTACATAATACAGGTCGTTTGATACTGATACTTTTACTTTCGAGAAAAAACATATTTTTTTTTTGTTCTGCTGATAAAAGAGAATATAAAAGGCCTACTTTTTCTTTTTTTTTTTTTGCAATAAAAGTTTGCATCTGCGTCAAGAGTTACATTTTGCGTGTTATTTTCTAATAAAAAAAAGAAAAACAAAAGCAAATAGAAAATTTTTCATTTTCATCAAAATACCCAAGAGATTATTTATTAACAAAAACAAGTATATAATAATAATAAATATTTGTATTATCATGCAATTTAATAGGAATATAAAAGCAAAGATATTTAGTGTTTTGTTTCTGATTGTTGATTTTTATTTATTTATTTTTTTTGAAGATTAAGAAAAGGACGAGACAATAATGCCACGAAAAAATGCCATGCGTGATAATGTATCTGCTGTTCGTTCTCAATTACCTCATTTATCTAATCTTTCACGTGAAAAAATTGAACTTGCATTACTTTACTATGAATTAAATGTGGATGAAACAGTTGAAGCATTTAAACGAAGTGAGTTTGTTTTTTTTTCTGTTTCCAATAGATATTTATAATTTTTGTTTTTTTTTTTTGTTTCAGATGGAGCTATCGAAGCTCTTAGTGGTTGGACTGAAATGAGCAATAGTCGTGGAAATGTAATAAGATTCTTTATTTTTATTTTTACAAAACAAAAACGAAATTGTTTTTAGAATTCTACGAAACGGGCAAACAGTAAACCTACTACTCGAGATAACAAAACAACATCATCATCTAATGGTATTTTACGTCCATCTCAACGTGTTTCAAATATATTTCAAACATTTGCTGAAGGTGGCATACCAACAATTACTACGAATGGTGAAAGAAAAAAAAAAATTTCATTTCAATAAATAAAACATAAAATTTTCTTTCTTAGGAAATACATCAATATCAAATACAGAAACTTCTCTATCATCATCATTTCACGAACAATCAAACAATAATCTTGAAACATATCCATCAACTGATCTTTCATTTCGTCCATGTCTCAGTCAAGGTAAAAATAAAAACAAAGATTTTTCTTTTTTCCAATTAATTATTATTTATTTAATTTCAAATTTTTAGATTTAACCACAAATAATTCTCAATCATTAGTAAATGGTATTGAATCAACAGAAAATATTTTTCATGATGCATCTAATATAACAATAAATGATGAAATTAATTCATTAACAAATCATATTGATCAAGGTAATCATAATATCAATGAAACAAATGGATATAATGGAAAATCAAAACGTCGACGAAATATAAGAGATAGTAATGGTTCAACATCATCAATGACATTAAATCATGAATCAACTCAACAATCATTATCTAATGATATTCAACAATCAACGAATAATTCAATCACAACTACAACAAAACCAGTGACAAAACCTTCTTCGTCTTCAAATACAACAACATTTAGTAATAATAGAAAACGTAAGTTATCTTCGTTTAATTAATGAATGATCAAAAATTAATATAAAAAAATGATCAGCCTTTTATAGCAGCCTACAATTATTTGGAAATATTTGATTAGAATCAGAATTTTGTTTTCATTTTCCAAATACACCTTCAAAATTTTTGTCGACCTTCTGATTTAAGAGTGATGAGCCGACGTCTTAGCTAAGCTTAGATATAAAAGATTAATCATTGTTTGCACTAACTGTCTCTCACCGATGTTTTTTGCATAGAATTAAAGGCAAAATTATTCTCTACAAAGTAACATAAGGATCAAGACTTTTAAAATAATCATTCCGGAATAGCCGACAGAGAGCTGCGAGTTCAACGTCTAATTTATTGTCGAATCTGAATCTACATTATCGTGGACTTGTAGTTTTCTAATGGTCAAGCTCACTTTATAAATCCGTTTTGCATAGAAATCGAGAATTTTGACACTATACTCCTCACCTGAAATACTCACTGTTAATGAAAGGCTTGAAGCTAACTCATTTTATTAAGAAATATGTGTTCATTCATTCGGTATGTATGAAATCATTTTTGCTCTTAAATTAGAAGTTCTACAAAAATTTTGAACTCATTTGCAAAAAAGAATAGAAAATTCCTATTCTAAGTTCCAATTCTCAAATTCTGTCAACTCTTTTAAAAGACTGAAAAATGTTTATATCTTTTGTCAAATCATTTCTTCGATTAATTATTATTACAACAAGATTTTTATTTGAAAATTCTTTTTTTTTTTATTTTAGTTCTTACAAAATCTACTAAAGATCTTCAACGTCAAACATCAACATTAAGTAATGTTGAATTATCATTTGAAAATGAAATAAAATCTTCTGTAAAACGGATTGATGATGTATTCAAACAAATTCGTGAAATAATTAAAGAACGTGAAGTTGAATTATATTTAGAAATCGATAAAGTTAAAGAACAAGGTTTAAATATAATTCATAATCGACAACAACGTGCTATTGAATTACGTCAACGTATGGATCGTTGTGATCGTCTTGAACCATTAGAAGTTGATCATCTTCGAAATGATGTCAAACAATTTGTTACCGAACGTCGTTATGATTTAGGTGAAGAATTAACATCATCACATCGTTTTCAATATGATCAAACAATTATTGATGCATTAAAAAATTTTGGAACAGTTTTAAGAATTGATAGAAAATATGATCGATCACGTACTTTATCATCATCATCATCATTAGTAGAACAAAATAGTACAACAGTAGAAAAAACTCTACCAGAAAAATCTATAGAAAATATTCAAACACAATTAAATAATGTTCGAGTATCATCATCAACATTAAATGAACATATGTCTTCTAATAATCAACAAAAACCATTGCCACAAAGAATTAATCACAAACATAATTTTCATGATAATAATAATAATAATGGTAATTATCATGAAAATTCTCATGTTCCATCATTAGTTAATGGTTTTTATCAATATTATGATGATTCAAATAATTATCAAAGTAAAAAATAAAAATAAATAAAATATTTTAAAATTTTTTTTTGAAAATTTCTTGTTTTTTTTTTTCAGATGTAAATTATCGTCGTCGGCCACAACAACAAAAATATCCTCAACATTTTAATGAAAATACTCGTCGTACACGTCCAAAACCATCATCTAATAATAATAATCGTCGCAACGGTTTCAATAACAGTGAGATAAAAACTACCCACCGTCAACTTCAATCATCTCAAACAATAGCTCCACCTATAAGCAATGAATAAAAAAAAATGTATTTTTGTTTTTATCGTTTAAATCATATGTATACTGTTGATCTTTATTCTTTAATTGCTAGCGTGTTTTAAACATGATTTTCTTTTTCCTTCTTACTGACATATTTATTCTATATATATGTATGCATCTATATATATATACAATGATTTTGATTACAACAAACATAATTTAAGCATATTTATTCTTTTTGTTTTTGTTCTGGTCAAGATTGTCTTCTTTTAGTTTTTATTTCCGTGCATCTATGTTTTTATTTCTCTTTTCTTCTTTAACGATTTTTTTTTCTTGTTTGCTTCTTTCGGACAATTGACTATGGTGCTGTTATTGCTTTAATATATATATATATATATATATACGTACATTTATATATATATGAGAAACAACGTCCGTTTCTTTTTAAAAGCTCAATTTCCTTGGGAATTATGTTTGTTTTATTTCTTTGATATTTATTATCTTTCATTTTTTTTTCTTTTTGTTTTCTTAAATGTAACTTAACAACAAGAAAAATAATGAGATGATTTAGAAAAAGCTAAAACAAAAAGATAACATTAAAAAATTCATTGTTTCTTGATATTGATGGATTTCGATTTTTTCTTTATTGGTTTTTTGAGACTTAATTTTGGTAATGGAGTAATAAATTGGCTAAAATATAGAAATGATGTGTGTTTTTTTTCTCAATTGATCAATTTCGATTAGCTTACAGATAACTAACAGAACCTTTTTTTTCAATTTTTTTGAGATAATTCCATAAGATAAAATGAAGAGTCTTGTCCAAAATAATACCAGCATCCTAATAGAAAGAAATTTAAACTTTTTAAAAATCTTACGAACAAAACCTTCCAATTATTCAATCGCTTTGAAGTCGAGACTAGTTGCATTATGTAGATTCAAACAAGTTATGAATACTCTGAAAAGAGTTCGTGCCCTTAGTTTATTACAATGGAGATACTGCACTTTTAGTACGATTTTTCTTTAAAATAAATGCCGTGATCCACCACGGCATTAATTTAGAGAATCCCATAAACATGCAATATCTCTATGACAATAAGTTCAGAACACGAACTCTTTTACGATATTTACAGCTAATTTGGATCTACACAATGCACATAGTCTCGAATTAAATACGATTGAACAGCTGGAAGACCTCCTACGTTAGATGATATTTAAAGCAAATTTATCCATTATTATTTATTATTTAAACGATATCATAATTAGAAATATGATCTGTTTTTTGTATTATTCTCATGAGAATAAGTAATTCCGTGCTAATTTGGAACGTGAACTGTCAATCGTGAGTTTAATAAGGAAATAGAACTTGATATATGTCATCAACGTTCATTTTTCTAAGAATTGAAAAAGAACAAATGTCCTTAATAAAATTCTTTGAGAGAAGAACGTAGAATTAATTTAGTTATGGATGAAAAATATCATTAAGATGTTGTTAACAATATGTGAAATACAACGAAATTCAAAGTTTTTGTTATAGGTTTCAATAATCATTTAACAATTGTGTTTAAAAAGAGACGATGAGAGCTCTGAGTGTAATTCAACAATGAAAGCTACATTTATTATACTTCGTATCAATGTTTAGAGATATATTTCACTACCAAATTTTGATTTTAGCTGGGATAAAAACAGTATTAAAACAGGAACTGTATAACATTGACTAGGTGAAATCTCAATTTTTTAGACAATGTACATATGGCATAGAAAGTGATAAATCCCTTTTAGACACTTTTCAAGCATCTTATAATTACAGCAAAGCTGTTAGCAAAATCCTTGCAGGATAAAAAAAATGTGAAATACGATGTAGCTGAGGTTGTTGACTACAGAAAAACTGTTCTATTTAGGATACATTTCTTCATTATTCTTTTAGCTCTCAAAAAAACACAATAAGCAAGCAGTTTATATTTACTCAAATACTTGAACGTTCCTTTTTGATAACCTTTATAGATATGCCGAGTTAGCATTATTTTTAATTCATTATATCCGTTCCATATAACTTTTTTAGAGTTATCTTATCATGATACTTGTAACTTTTCCAGGGTTATCCTGACATATTACTTGTAGCTTTTTCTGAGTAACTTTATCATGCTGTCGGTAGATTTTTCTGAGTTACCTTGACATATTACTTGTAGCTTTTTAGAGACTACCGAGACATAAGATCTGTAATTTTTCAGGAGCTAACTGGCCATTATATTTATACCTTGTCGTTAGCCCATTGAGCAACCTACCTGTACCTTTCAAGAGCTCTGTATTTATCCTATTTGTAACTATGTAGGATCGAGCTGAACATGTTAGTTCTGGCTCTTGTAAGGTACAGAGATGGACAAAATAAAAAAAGTGTTTTCTAGTTTCTTGCAAAAGACTGTTCATTAAACAATTCGAAGTTTTTTGATTATGTTGAACGGTACAGTTTTCTCAACATTACATTTTTCATACTAATAAACTTCCACATTTTTATGATTAAAGAAAGACTTTACATTTCATGCAGATTCCAAAACTGGTATGTTTAGAGTCTTCATAAAAACTGAGTCTGTAAGAGTCATCTTTTAGTACACTTTAAGCATGTGTCCATCAAAAAAGATATTGAATCATAACATGAACTGCAAGTGATATTTCAACAAATTGATGAGGTCTTATGGAATGCGATCTTCTTTGTTCTATGTCATGGTATAGCTGACTTGTACATATCATTGTAAACGCCGTACATTTTACTTCGAAATTGTAGTTTTCGTTTTCAGAAATATTACTGCATTGGAAATAAAGGAATCTCTGCATGCGATCGAAGATTCTTTAAGCATGAAATTTTGCTAGCAATACAAGGTTTTCACTATTGACAGTCTATTGCGTTGACACAAAAAAATGGTAGACCCAGAATCAGTATAGAAAACTGAATGGAATGAAACAACTTTCTCTTTTTTCGTGAGATTTCTGTTTTTTGACGATTTCTCATCTTAGTTAAAAAACATAGATTTTCCTGACAATAAAAAAATCAGGCAAATACTTTAAAATGTATTTTAATCGCCTCAGTTTTGAGGGTACGTATGAATGTAGTCTTTTTCTCACTCACATGCAAACCCAAACATGGACAAAAACTCATGTTACATTAAGAAATGCTTTTGCACATTCTATAAAGTTCCAGAATAATCTATGCATCATTATTTCTGACACCCCGTTTTCTCGTTGTCAGAAAAATGTACCCATTATCGTTAGCTTGCTAATTAGAACCAGTTGGATGCGAAAACTTTCGGATCTGAATCCAGTCAACGAAAAGATTGCAGACTCGAACCCGGTGGGCTCTACTGCCCCCACCAGTTGCTAGGACCTGGAATAGGGACCCCAGCAATCACGATTTAAACTTACATTCATTATTTTGTTCCACGATACACGTAAGGCGCCCAAGCATTATAAATATTACGTGCAGGTAGGTCCTGAAAAGTTACAGGAATAGTATCTAGATAGTGCTCAAAAACTTACATGGGATATATGTATTAGAATTACAAATAATGCTGACTTAATGATAATACCTGGACATTAATTAACTCTAATGCCAATAATGCTAAAGCACTAGGTTTAATGGTTAATGCTAATGCTAATTCACATGCGACACCATAGTGTTTCACAAAAGAGTGGAAAGATTTTGTCCTTCATCCTTCTAATCAGAGATGTATATAGTTTCAGTAAACTGTACATCGAAAATTCCCACTGATGTTCGTTGACACGCTAGCTATACTGTATAGGTGCGTCAACGCTTCCATGAACATCAATCTAGTTTAGTCAATATGTTAGTATTTTCATCGAACTGTACGAATCGCCTACATAACATCAAAAGTAAAAATATCGAAAAAACCGCCTATTCTCTGAAATTACGGACGCTATAGCGTGTGAGTCTGAAAATATGCGTCTGTCGATGGAGGTATGTGTACGAAAAAAATCTATGAACACATCAACATGCTTGCACATCATTTACACGAATTCTTTCAATTAATAATTTCATGCTTTTTTTGCCATTTCATTATGCACCTAGTATCATTGTTCTTCAATAGAGATGCTCTCTCTTTCGTTGATTCTAATGATTAGGATAATTTATGAATGATTGACACTATACTCAGACATCATTCATAGTATTTGAATACTAATATCATCTCTATCTAACACTAAACTTAATTGAATATTGCTGAAATCAAATATTAAAAAACAAAACAAAATCTCAAAAGTCTTACTTTAACAGCACTTGGAAAATCAATAACATAGATAGAATATGTTAAATGTCCATGTTCTTCTATATCCCATTTTTTCAATGCTTTTGGGAAATCATATCCACCTTCTTTAGCCATACGAGCAAGAATTTTAAATGGATCTCGTTGAAACATCGCATGTAATGATTTCGTATCAAGATATCGTAAATCAATATCATCCATAATAGTAAAACCAGGTACTTCAAACCAAATTTAATACAATCAAGCGATATTTTTTTTTTGTTTTCTTACAAATTTATATTACCTGTTGAATGTGATCGTCCTAATCTTCCTCGTACTCCTCCATGTATAACTTCAAGTGGTCTTAAATATTGATTAATTTGTGTATATAAATCAAGAAAATCATCATTAATAAGAACATTCTATTTGAAAAAAAAAATACTTGTTTCTAATATTTCTTATTTATATTTGACAAAAAAAATTTACTTCAATATTAAGATATTCAACTTGACTTTTAATATGGTCAATTGCTTTTAATAGAACAAGAGAACCAAGTGTACCAATGTTATTATTACCAAACTTTGATTATATAATAATTTTTATCCAAAAATATTATATGTATATATATATATAAGTGAATTGCAGTTCTACTGTACAGTTATATGCTTATATATGAAAGTCTAATATCTCAAATTTTTCTCAAACAATCTTGACGATTATTTTTACATTAGTTTTCTCTAATAAATTCTCACTAACATGCAAACATTTGATAAAAACATGATTTAACGGTCTTGTTCTCTTGTCGATTGAATTTCAGAAATTGGCGAATTTCTAGTGAATAGTTTATGCTTCTCGAATCATTGCAATTTTTATTACAGTTTTTTTCTCAGTATCTGATGTATAGCTATTTCTTAACTTTCTGTCACCTGACAATCTATCTAGGAATAATTGATGTGGTATTAAATGAAAGCCACTAAATGAACAACATTTGTTAAAAAAGATTAGAAAATTGGATTAATTCTGGTTTATAAAAGCTATGAAATAAGACTTGAAAATTAATTGTTACGTAGATATTTCAGATTTTGTCCATTCGTTCTGGCCAAGTGCCACTGAAAATATTACCAACAGAATAGTTATAATATATGAGAAAAAGAAAAATCAATTTATGTCATAAGAAATCACAAGATTTATAGCACTTCACAAGTGAGATCAAAATAGAGATAGTTCTTCAAATTATACAAACTCGCTCATCTATATACAGTGCGGTATCTAGTAATGTATGTACAGAGTACGCATGAATTAATGGAGGACCCTGTACGGAAGTCATTTAATGCTAACTATGTCATATTATGAATATGTGACACAAAATACATTGTTAGACTCATGTAGTCAAGATTTATCAAGCTTTGATTTGTAATTATATTTCAAGCTATATAAACAAAGTTTTTCGAAATATAAGAGAAAAAATCGCATTCAATTTTTTTTATCACAGGTTCTCATATATCATAGTCATATGTATAGTAGTCAACGAGAGAATTAATTCCTCTTTTCCTCTCATCCAGTACAATTAAATGTGCCACTCATCAGCTATCGAATCGAAAATTTTTTTTTTTTCGTTCGGCTGTTTTTTCTTAAAACAGTACGATAAAATTCCAATGCACTCATATATACATATATATATATATTCTTACCCAAAGCTTTTTTAATCTACGATTCATTTCAAGTTTTGAAGCAAATATGTCTGCTCCATCTTTTTCAATACGATTATTTGACAAATCAAGTTCAATTAAAGTTTCATTATTTGATAACATATTCGCAATAAGTATTGCACCTTGATTACCCAATCCATTCATCATTAGATCAAGTCTTTCAAGTGATTGATTATTCTTTTATTGATATACACGTATGTATTGAACAAAATATACATATATATAAGTGAAATTCTATTACTTTCAAACTATTACATATAGGACGTATATCATAATCACGAATCATATTCCAGCTTAAATCAAGAATTCTTAATTCAGGTGCGTCTTCTAATTTAAAAACAAAACAGTATTTCTAATGATTTTTAAGATCGCCACCCCTTCTCGGAAAAAAGTCAACTTTCGTCAGAAAATCAAAACTAAGACAAATGCATGTGAAGATTGTTCAAGGTTTGATCTTTCCCCAATGACATGACTGTCTTTACTCAGCATTTCGTTTTTCATTGCCAAAATTTTGGATGATCTCAGTGAGAGAAAGCAGAAAATACTTTTTTTTCTCTGCACGTCTTCATTCTTTTTTTTTTAATAGGACCCCTCTTTTGCATAAGGTTTGCTATTATCACATAAGAAAAGCACATTTAGAAGTTTTTCAAGAGATTGAACTTTCTGTGCTTAAAAAAAACACTCTCTGGTAGACACTGCATACATACTCTTTCAAATAAAATAAAACTTCAATACATAGAATGAAGGCATTCGGAGAATTCCGAGGTGTCAAGTAAGCCATTTTCTGCTCCTCTTCGATGAATATCTCCTTCAAACATCATGATATAGATCTGAAAATTTTATCATAGCCTCTTCATTATAACTTCGACATCTACTGTAAAAACGTCTACTCCAAACGGGGTCTAGTGTCTGGAAAACGGGACGCACAAATGAGACCAATATATTCCAAATGTCTTATAGAAGACAGCATTCAGGAGTTTTCAATCTATGAATTTAAATAAAATGTTTATTAACTTAATACTGATCCAATATTTTTACATGTTATTGTACCAAGTTGATTTCCATTTAGATATAATTCTTGAAGCATATCACCTCCCTTAAATCTTTCATTTAATATTTATAAAAATATGTTCTAAATTACTTGAATAATTTTTTTGAGAATTGGTCCATCTGAATCAATAAGTTCACATGCTAGTTAAAAAAGAAAATTCAAGGTTTGTTTTTTCTCTTTTAACTTCATTTACATGATAAATTTAATTTTTTAATAATTGACATTTTTGTTTCATCATTTATAAATAATAAAGATAAAATTTCAATTCCTTCTGTTTTGATTGGATTTTTTGAAATATCCTTGTAAGAAAAAAAACCAATAATTCTTTGTTGAAAAATAAAAATTTTTTTTTTCTAACAAGTTCTTCAATCTTATAATTATCTTTTAATGTTTCTTGAAGGTAAACACAACCTTGTGCTGTAATATTATTACTACTTAAACGAATACATTTCATTTTTGTATGAATCTATGTAATTTGAGACAAATGAAAATTAATATTAAAAAAAAGAAATCTTTTTCTACACGTAACGCAAGACAAATAGCTTTTAGATCAAGATCATTTATTGACATTTCAGATAGATCAACTATATTCATATTTAATCCTTCAATAACAGTATTAAATGGATGAATTTGATATTGTTTACATGCTTGAAGATATACTTGAATAGGATCTTGTTTATTAATAAATGTATCTGACAGACAAAAAAAAAGAAGTATCTCATTTACTTTACTTTTTTTTAATGATTACTCTTTCAATACCTATATCATTTAATTGTGAATCATAATCTGAATCATTAAATTGAATTTCATTAAGAATACGTTTATATTTTACATTTCGTTTTTCAAAATTAAGATCAAAATTTAATTGATAGTCTTCGTGTGTTAGATCAGGTAGAGAATAGGGTCGAAATTTATAATTAAATGTATTTGATAGATTACAACCGAGTAATTGTGTATGAATACCATCATCCGGTAGTAAAGCATGAGCTGGAACGAATGTATAAAGAAGAGGATGTACAAGATCACCTGTATATTCTCTATATATATATATATATTTATATACATTTGATTGAAAATTATGCAAAGATAAAATGTTAATCAACCTGTGTCGTGTTTTATCACGTTCTTTTCGTGCTTTAAGAGCTTGTCGATGTCCTTCATTGCATAACATTTCTTTTTTTCTTAGAAAAAATAGAGAAGAGAAAAAAAGCGCAGAAAAAAACTTTCTTCTTCTTTATGATTTCTTAGGAATTTAAATTTAGCAAGAATGAAATGAATTTTGATTTTATAAGATTTTTATAAATTGAAAGTTTTTTTTTTGAAGTTGATTAGAATAATTTTATTTGAAAGAAATGAAATCATAAATATGTATGGCTTGACATAAACCTATTATTCGAAATTTTTATGGAATATTTTCTTAGGCTATGCTAAATGTGTATGATGATGAGATTGAATTATTTTAATTATTATTGATATTTTGTCTTCGATCTCGGTTATAGTAAGCGATCATATTTAAGAAATCGATTGAGATTTTATGTAAGAATAGTCATTCTATAAGACTTTTTAATGTATTTCTAGATCAATTCAATTCTATAAAGGCTATCCGATTTCCAGATATTAAAATTCGTCGTCAATACTTAATGACACTAATGATAAAAAATATCTGTTAATTTAGATGGTGCATGACCATAATCCATTAATCGATTCAACGAACCGTCCTCTAGTTATATTTTATCGGTATCGTTTTTCATTATTTTGTGAAGCCGCATAAAATATCATCGTATCCGCTATTGTTCTCATATATTTCATAGTGTTCGTAGGTCACTTTTATCCCTTTAGTTTTAAATTTCTATCGGATATTTAAATATTATATTTAATTATGTATTCACCGAGGATTTTTTTTTCATAATTCTTCTGTGAAATATGAATTTTGAAATCTAGAGCAATAAACTTGTATCCATCCATTGAGTCTCGTCGTATCATAGATTATAACAGACAGAGATGTCTGTTGTCGATATATGAGGGACGTTGATAAAAAAAAAAAAGAAATTAATATCACCATACAAACTATGATAGACATGTTGAAGTAATTTCTTGATGATTAGCTAATGCGAAAGGCATTAGTAGATAATGGCTTTTTCTTCTCTGACTTTTTACTATTTTGTTTTTTCAAGTTATTTTAAGCCTATCTTAATTACTATAAAAGCATTTGATTTCTCATATATTATTATCAATAACTTTCTCCTAATACCAATAAAGCATTTCTTTTTTGACAATTCTTCTAGTCTATATTAATAATTCACAGTATCGACTCTTACATATTTTACTATTGATCATATTATCTAAAAAAAATTTATGTTCATTTAACTGAACATTCTTTGTATCCAGATGGCGCTATATTCCAAGTGAACTTATTTACAATCCATTAAAATCCATTATTTGCCCTTGACACTTTTGCCAATCAATAAGTAGTAAATTGTATGTAATGTAATATTCGTTCGTGCTCTCATCATGCAATATAACCGCAGAAAGAACCTGACGACGCATGAAAGCAGCAAAAGAAATGTATACATGAATGAATGAATGAACGAACGCGACGACGCGACCTCGCAGAAGGTTAATACATGCATCCATATGTATACATAAGCGATACTTTTTCTGTATGCATTGACAGGAAGCAAAGGTGTTCCGTCCACAATGTTCTGTCCCGACGTCGCGACACTTGATAAATCTTATAATTTTTTTTAATAATTTAATTCAATTTCAATTTTAGATAAATTTTTTCTTCTCTGTTTTTAATTTCAGCCATGTTACATGATGTGTGCTGTAGTCAAACACCTACTCGTACTCGTAACCCACTTTTTCGACATCGATTACATGTAAGTAAACAGTTCAAATAATAACCAATTCATATTAGAATCTTGTCTTTTCTACTCTAGTTTATTTGATTAATTGAACAAACTTAAAAAAAAATTTTTTTTTTTCGAAAGATTAATAAGAGAAGTACTTATTTCCCCTTGCAGTGTTTATTTGTGCATGCTTTGGTTTTTTTAGTTTATTATAAATAATATCATTATGAATTTCTTATTGTAGAATTCTCCGAGTCCAGCATCAGTTCTATCGTTGACACCATCGCCAACAACAGGCATGATTCAATCGGCAGCACCCGGTGAATTTTCCCATCGTTGTGCTACAGTACCATTTGATTCAATTTATAATATAACTGAAGATCTGTGTCGGTAATTAATAAATTTTTCTTTTCTTTTCTATGAATGACTACAAATGTATAATTATTGTTTTCTAGTGGCCGTTTTTCATCTGTTAAAAAATGTGTAAAAAAAGAAGTACCTGATCAAATCTTTGCAGCTAAAATAATTAAAAAACGTAATATACAACATGCACTTAATGAATTACGTATATTTCAATTATCACATAAACATTCAAATTTTGTTTCACTTCATCAAGTATTTGATTTACCAACAGAAGCAATTTTTATTCTTGAATAGTAAATAAGATAATAATATTTCGAAAAATAAAACAATCATTTTCTTTTCTTTTTTTTATCATTTCAGTGCAAAACAAGGTGATTTACAATTAGCACTTGAATTAGAAGGTTGTTTAGAAGAAATACAAGCTATACATGTTACTAAACAAGTCTTAGATGCTGTAGCCTTTCTTCATGATAATAAAATCGTTCATCTTGATATTAAAGTAAATTTAATATATATATATATATATATGATAAAAAAGATTCTTGAATTAAAATCAATATTTTATTTAGCCTCAAAATATTCTTCTTATGGAAAAATGGCCAAGTACACAAATAAAATTATGTGATTTTGGTCTTTCTCGTGTATTAACTAATCAACGTTTATTAGAAATGTCGGGAACAACAGATTTTCTTGGTAAAAACAAAAGTGTTATTAATTTTCATTTTATCTTTTTTTTTTCATTTTAAGCACCTGAGGTTGTCAATTATGAACCATTAACATGTGCTACTGATATGTGGAATATTGGTGTATTAATTTATGTACTTGTAACTGGTCATACACCATTTGGTGGTGCTACGAAATTAGATACACAAAATAATATAACACATTGTATACTTGATTTTCCGTCGGATTTATTTGAAAAAATCTCAAAAAAATGTATTGATCTCATTCGAAAATTAATTGTTCGAATGCCAAAGTAAGTAATAATATAGAAAACAAAAAATAAATTTCTGTTTCACATGTTTTATTATCTTTAGACGTCGAGCAACAGTTCATGAATCTCTTAAACATCCATGGATATGTCTAAGTGACGAGACAACATTATCAAATGAACAAATAATTGATTCACTCGATGAAGAAGAAGAAGTTGCAGAAGAAGAAATCGATGAATTAACAAATGAAATAGATGCTCAAAATTTCAATTGAAATAGGCGTTTTTTTTCTTTGTTTTTCGTTATTTTCTTCGAACAATTTTCTTTTTCTGACAGTATTGAATGAACCATCTCTTTTTTTTTTTGTGTGATAAGTTGCAGTGCTATGTGTGTGTATTAGGTAATCCAAGATCAAAACTCTGCATTTCTGTTTCTTTTGTTTGTTCTTGTTCTTTACGCAATTTTTTTTTTCGTCGTCGTCTATCGAAAATTCTATCTCAGATATCTTTCTTTTTTTTTTGTAAAAATTCATGACAAAACAGATAAAAACTTAGTAGTTTTTGTTATGATCATATTGTACTTTATTCATCTCAGGGATTATATTGATTTGAGAAATAAGCAGGTACAGGTATTGTTTCTGGTTTTTTTTGTTTGTTTGTTTGTTTTTTTTTGTTCTGTTATTGTTCTCTTTCTCTTTTTTTCTTACTATTATTGTCGTTGACTTTGTCAATACGTCAGTGATCTTTAACACCATAGGTGTCTACATATAAGTTCAGTAACAGAAAAGCAAAAAAACAAAAAGAAAAAGACAAAATCGATGTTCATTGAATGATATAAGGTTAGAACGAAAGAAAAAAAAATCAACGAGATTCTTATGTGCAAAAGTATTTAGTGAAAAAATAAATCCATTGGATTTAAAATAAAGTTATCTATATCAAAGCTATTGAACAAAATCCTTTTTTGTTTCTTATCTAAATAAGATTAAACGTCAATTCTATAGTATGTTATACATCGATTAAATTGAGAAAAGTAAATATTTAGTATTCATTTTACTAATGGCTCTTGATTGATATGAACTAAGAATGTGCAAATTCTCTTCAGCAAATATTGACTTATACGTGCAGTGATTGAATTGTCATAGATTATGTATATTAGCATGCAAAGATTGCATTTATGAGTATCTCTATCAATGCAACACTGTCTTTGTTACATAATGAAAAGCAGAAGATGATTTTTTAGATTTTTTTTTAATAATAATTTAAATGATCTTTTTTAACGGGAATTTCAGTAACACAAATAATAAAAAAGAATTGCACTATTGAAATTTATGCTCTTGATCCAAAAAAGAAAAAATAAAAGGGCAATATAAGAAACCCTGGATTTCATATGTTTTTTGCAATTTTTCAAACAAATAAGTTTCGACATAGTCATCAAAAGAAAACTAATGATTGTAAATGACGCCCTAGTATTCAATTACTATCTTTCTGTAAGAAGCATAGTGTTCATGTGATCATATATTATGTTATATACTAATATAATACAGTCTTATTGCAAAAAGTAAAAGAGTCACTCAAGAAGAATCCGAGTATTTCTAGTTTTCTAAAATCAACTTATCTTGATTAAACATCAATTAATGTCCTGCAAAGTCATCGGATCGGTTCGAGTCTCGAGTATGATCTCATGGCTGGACCAGACTCGGTAACTAATAAGATCGCAATACTTCAAAATTTTGTTACTTTTTCCAACTGCTAATTTATATAAAAGCATGCCAATGAAAATCGGTTTTAACATGACTGAATAATTTACTTTTCTTAATAACAGATCACAAAAGTAGAAAGAGATATTGTTTTACTAAAATAATATTCGCAATTATGAAGTTTGATACCAACATATTTCGTTCAGTTCCAGCGGTATTAGCAACAAGCAAACATATATTGAGATGATCTCGTTTTTTTTTGTTGTTGTTTATGGAAGAAACTAAATAGTATACTTTTTTACATAAAATAAAATTTTGAAACTACCTTCAGGGTATCGATTAGCTCCGAGTTCGGTTGCGAAAAGTCATGCCCATATGAGACACTAGTATCGATCTGATATAAATCAAAAGTTAATAGTAATAAACATTTTTATCGACAGTTTTACATTAATCAATATTATAGAATGTCTAAAATCAAGAGCTTGATTGTAACTATCTCATTGAATTGATAGAACTTTACTCCTATTTATTTACAAGGAAATATGTCTAGATGTCGTACATTTACAAATTAAACTACCATCGATTTTTCTAATAGAAAGATTTTTCACTTGTAGATATCAAATAAATAAATTTGTTTTTTTTTTTTTTTAATTTTTGTAAAACCTATTTAAAAATCCTCGATTTTCATTATCAATTTGAATTATTATGATTCGTAGAAAATATTTTCACTTAGAGAGATAGAGACAGAGACAGATATAGATCGATCAGAATAGTATAGATAGTGAAAAAATGTTTAACTTTATTGTGAAAAGAAACAAATAAATATGATTTGTTGTCTTTTTCGTTTTGATTTATATTAATTTTTGTCTATTATTTAGATTTAAAATCTAATAAAACCTAGTTCTCAATTGATAATACACTAAAAATACGAAAGAAAAGGTAAATAACAAATGGAACAAAGTGGTCAAACATCATCTAGTAGTTCATCAAATAATCTCGATGTTGTATCAATGGTTATTTGGCTATCGACAGGAAATGGAAAATTTTTTGAATTAGTAAGATAAAATAATAGATATAGAAAAAAATTTTCATTTTTTCTTTACTATATAATTAAGCATGGATCTCGTGATATAATTAAACAAGTATTACCTAAATCATCTGAGACTGCTTTTCGTTGGGGTTATTATAATTCTCCAGCTGATCCAGATCGACAATCTTATACACAAGTACTTGAAGCTTTTCTTAAAGCTGGTTTTCATATTGAAGGTTCATCAGGTGCAGGTACACAAGGTCTTCTTCGTACTCAATATATTCTTGTCAAACGTAATTCTTCATAAAACAAAACAAAAAAAAACACACACACATACCAATCTATTATTATTCTAATAGAATACATTTTTTTTTTCTTTTTGTCTTCTCAGGAAAACTTTTTCGATTTGTTTGTTCTTTTTATTCATTAAACGGTTTCTTTTTCTATATTATTCTAGTCTCGTAGTTTATTTCTTTTCCTATTGATGCTGTTTCCTGAAGGATATTATTTGTGTCTTTTTTGCATATGTATTATCATTTATTTGATTTCATAGTGTTATCTCCTAAGTTAAGATTGATTACTGTTTGTGGTTACAAAAACATAAGAAAAAAAAAAAGAATTTCTTGGTTATGGTTTTGTTTTGTTTTGTTTTCAGATAGAATTAATGTCATCAACAACATTAAATCAACGTTTTGAAATACTTTCATTACTTGTTCGTAATGTTCTTACGTCAAATTCAAAAAATTTTCAATTACATGGTGATAAACAAGTTATAACACAAATTTTACCAACAGCACCTGATAGAGCTTTTATAGCAAATGAATGTTATGATTCAAGTTTTGATCTTGGTTCAATAACATATATTGATATTTTACAACGTTTATTAAGATTAGGTTTTCAAATTCAATCATCATCATGTGGATCATATAGTTTACCTAAATCAGAAAAATCAATCATTAAAAGTGAACCACAACAAATCTCACCACAAGATACATTCGTTCTTCAATATACACTTGTTCGAACGCATATTGTGGGTTAATAAAAACGAGAAAATAAAAATGATTTTTGCTCAACAAGTACTCAAGCTAAACTTTTCTATATATTATTTGTTCAATATTATTTTTCCTGTTCGTTTTTTTTCTTTGTCTTATTAATTTTATTCTACTTATCCGGTTTTTTTTCTGGTACAAATGGAACAATAATATGGTACGATTAAAATAAAAAAAGAAACGAATGATAATCTCTTCTAATATTTGTAGAATATATACATATATATATATGCTAATAAAAAAAAAAAAACTTTTTAGTTATAAAACCCTAGAAGCTGTATTATTCTTTCATATTCAAAATTTTCGATTAGAACAAACAGAAAAAAAAAAATCTTCTACGTTTATGTACAATTGATTACTTCATTTTATTTTAGATTATATATGTTTTAAGACTTATTAGCTAAGAAAATGGTTTCTCATTATACGAAACAATTATTATGAAGAACTACGCAAATCATCGACTAGTAAGAATATATGGCACTATTTAATAGAAATATTCTATATATAAAAACCTTGACAGTTTCTACATAAGTCATGATGACGCCCTCTCTTTTTCTTTCTGCCTTAATTCAAAAGGACAGCAAATAGCACATGCGAAAATTTTGATTACTACGAAAAAAAAAAAAAAGGAAGAATCAGAAACAAAAGAATACAAAGAGAGAAAGAAAAAAAAACCACTTCGAAAAATTTCTCTTTCATTTTTTTCCAATCAACACATTCTATTTCTCATCATTTTGATGGCGTCGTTTTTCTTTTTTCGTTCTTTTTCTAATTTAAAAGAAAGAAAATTGTGAACAGCTCATTCCAAATGAAAAGTAAAGTAGTTCATTTCAATCTTTACCTTGACAAAGTTTTTTATGAAGACTTTCAAATTAACATATAAAAAGAGAACCGAAAGTCAGTTAAAAATCATAAAATCATATATTTAGATTTCTATATGGCTTATTTTTATGACGACAATAATCATGATGTAGTAATTGCTTTTTTTTTTTTTTTTTAGTTATTATTTAACACATCCAATTCAACGCAACAATAAAAGCATGTAATTCATTCATCAGATACAAACAACCAAAAAAATGGATCATTCTGAACTTGTTCAAGAAATGGTACTGTTAGAAAAGCTAACAGCACAAGAACGATTAAAACATGCGAAACGACGACGACAACAACAACTTGCTAATTGGGCAAGACGTGAAGTATCATTAAATAATAATACAATAATATCATCAACAATGATAAATGGAACTCTAACATCAATATCAAATAATAAAAAATCTAAATCAGTTCGATCAAAAAATTTCTTAGTTCAATTTCCTGAAAATATCGTTTTACTAGAAGGTAAATCATTGTTTTCTTTTCTCTTTCGTTAGTGCAATTGTTAGATAAACAAGACATTTAACTAAATAAATATTTAGAAAAAGAAAAAAAAAAATCATTATTATCTTTTTATTTTATGTTGTTTTTCTTTTTCCTTGGGTATAGAAAAAGAATAATATGTTATTTTGATTGTTGAAGTATATGATTGAGTCGTTATTTATTGGTCGATTACATATAAGTTTTATGTGTAATTTTAGCTACTGCACGGCAAGATGTGGATGAAGTACGCAATCTTCTTCAATCAGGAAAATATAATCCAAATACAGCTAATGAAGATGGTCTTACACCAATTCATCAATGTTCAATTGATAATAGTGATCAAATTTTACGATTATTAATTGAATATGGTGGTGATGTTAATGCAAAAGATCGAGATTTATGGACTCCATTACATGCTGCAGGTAAATATAAAATTTTTTTAATTAAAACAAATATCATAGTTAAAAAATCTAATTTATTTTGCATAGATAATAGTTTGACTTTAATTAAACTTTTCAAGATATAAATTGCCTTGTAGAACACCATTTTGTATTGAGTTTATATTTGACAGGAAATAAATTAGTTTCAAGATCGAAGTAATATTCGAAGTTTATTTATTATAAGTTAACGGAAGTATTATCAAATTTTTTCTTGTTTCCTCTATTGAAATGTAAGAATTTCTTAAAAGCGATTCTAATCGCATGACTAATTTTTAAAACTTGGAGAACGCCATATGCCTGCTGATCTTATAACAATCAAGAATTAAAAATCAAAAATTTAAATGCTAAACGACGAAATATTGACAGTTTCATTAAAGCTATTGATCTACTGTATAAAAGATAGTTCATAAAATGATAGTCAAACATTAGAGTCTAATCAAGAATTTGTACTAAATATGAACATGACAAGCTATAGAAAGAGTGGGGTGAAAGTTTATGGACAATATGTACCTTCATTTATCGATCGATTATAGAATTTAGAATTTAGTTTTCTTTCTGAATATAGTTTTGGAGTTATAAGAAAATGTTTGAAAACTCTGAAAATACAATTTTGACAGATTTCAGAAGGCAAAAAAAGAATCATGTTTATAATTTTGAACGAAATGATATCCTAGCCATTAGATTTCTTTAACATTTTCGAAACTTCTTGATTTTCAAGCATACAAAATAAGTTCAATTATTTTTGAAGAGTTGCTACAAAATTTTCAGTTCTTATCTCAATTTGTTGAAGACTGTTTTGCTCTTTATGCTATACAATATAATTTTTTAATAGAAGATATTTAGCAAGAATATTATTGCTTTGAAGAACGTAAATTGTCTAGGTTAATTGACAAACTCTTAGAACGTGACACAATCAGGCAAACAGTAGTGGAACTAACTAAATTGAACACCTTTATGGCAAAGAAAAAAAAAAAGTTGAAAGTTTCTGCTGACTCTCGTTATCAGTCGAAAAATGAACGAACATTTTGTTCAGAAAACTTTCGCACCATCGATTAATATATAATTCAATCATTTTTATTTTCGTTGATGTTTTAGCTACTTGTGGTCATATACAAATATGCAAAATTCTTATTGAAAATGGTGCTGAATTACTTGCTTTAAATGCTGATGGTAATATGCCCTATGATATATGTGATGATGATCAAACTCTTGATTATATCGAAACTCAAATGGATCGTATTGGTATAACACAAGAAATGATTGATAAAACGAGAGCACAAGTTGAAAATCAAATGTTATCCGATTTAAAAACATTAGCTAAAAAGTCTTTGTCATCAGCACGTTCAATAGATGATATTTTATCATATAGAAATGAAGAAGGTGCAACACCACTTCATATAGCTAGTGCAAATGGTTATCAAACTGTTGTGGAATATTTACTTCAACAGCATGTATCAATTAATCTTCAAGATGCTGACGGCTGGTCACCAATTCATGCTGCAGCATTTTGGTGTCAACAACCTATACTCAGTAAGAAATTTATAAACTAGTGAATAAAAGTTCCTTCCGTTCCAGCTATCCATGCTATTAATTTCATTAAAGCTTATAAACTATTTTGCTACTACTATTTGAAAAACGAGAAAATCATTAATACTCGAGCACTAACTTATAGGCGAGCTTTGCTTGTAGTTGCACATTATTGTTTACCTTCTAAAAAGAAGCGACATTCTAACAATTATTATATTTGTGCTGAGGGCTCAACAAAACTCAAAGCCACTGAATTACACAATGTTTTAAGTGATGAATGATCATATATGTATATATTGAGGTTCAGTTAGATATAAAAATAACAATAAATGGTCCTGTAGGTAATATAAAGCAACACAAAATAAAATAAACGACTTTGTTAGATTAAAAAGTTTGAAGTAAAAATATGTGTTGTCCATCATAATTATTTTTACATTCAAGCTATTAGGGCGATCTCATGCCTCTGACTTATACCCTTGATGGAGTATGTAAAAACACATTTGCAGACCTCCTCCATATATAGACGTTGAAATCAGCTGAAGAATTTTTGCTCACTATTATATATAACAAAGTTTCTTTTTCTCTATTTCACTTGTTTCTAGGTCAATTAATTGAAGCCGGAGCAGATATATATGAAAAAATTCCAGATGGTCGTTCAGCTGTTGATCTATGTGATGATCCTGATTTACGTACATATATGATCGATTTTCGAGAACAATGTGTACGTAATAAGGAAAGAGCAGCAGCCGAAGCCGCCGCCGCCGCTGCTGCTGCAGCTGCAGCACAGGTAGCACAATTACAACAAAAAACAAATACAACGAATTTAATAAATACTCGTCTTCAAATTGGTACAAATTCTTTACCACATGGTATAACACCTCGAACAGGTACATTATATGAATCTCGTTCGAGTATATCATCTCCATATGGTAGTGGTTCATCATTAAATCGAACAAGTTCAATACGTCGTGCATCATTACGTGATCGTGAAAAAGTTAAAAAATTAAATGAAAATTTTCTTGATGTATTACAAGCAAAAGATAAAATACAAGAAGATGTCGATGAAAATTCAACAAATCCAACAATTACAAACGGAACAATAC
Source organism: Rotaria sp. Silwood1 (assembly GCA_905250075.1). Lineage (NCBI taxonomy): Eukaryota > Metazoa > Rotifera > Eurotatoria > Philodinida > Philodinidae > Rotaria > Rotaria sp. Silwood1. The sequence continues at coordinate 8,129,767 of CAJNOP010000002.1, forward strand.
CATCAAAAGTTGTTAATAAAGAAGAATGTTCAAGTAGTACAACAACAACGACAACAACAGATTCAACTATACGAGAAACAACTACAACAACAAATCTAATAAAAAAACCAACAAATACACTTGTTATTGACTTATCCTTACCACCATTAAAAGTACCACCTCCATTACCACCAGTTCAAACAACAGCTGATACATTAAGTGATGTTAAACGACGGCGTGAAGAAAGACGTCGTGGTGTTGGTGGTCCATCATCATCATCAAATATTCTTCCTCCTCCTCCTTCACCTCCAACTGTAAAATCATTACCACTACCTACAATTGAAATCAAGCAGGAAACTAATTATAAAATATCAAATGGTAATCATCTATCAGCAATAAATGATCCGATAAATAATTATTCAGCTAAAAAATATATTGAAATGCATAGCCATATTTCAGATGATGATCGTGAAAAACGAATTTGTTGTACGATTTTGTGATTTAAATATTATCAATATTTATCCGTCCATATATAAAGAAAGCAAAGCCAGTTTCCGTTCTTAATGATAATCCAAACTTGTGCTTGTTATTTTCTTTTGAGAAATGAAAAAAAACTTATATTTCATTTTTTGTGTTTTTTTCTTTTTTGATTCTTGCAATATTGGTGCTCTCTAATGACACTTTACTTCTTTGTTTTTTTTTCTCTATGACGTGTTTTTGTTTTTTCTTTACTTTTTTTTTCTTCTTATATATACATGTATACTGTTTTGTAAGGGCTCTGCCCGGGCTATCATGTAAGCTGATATACAAAAAATAATGATTGCAACATTTCGAATAACAAAAAGAAAAAAAAATTTATTTACAAAAGAAAATGTACTCGTTTTCAGTTATTGTAAAGATTTAAAAGTTATTTTGAATATAATATAGCTTTAAATTCTTCATAAGAGACTTTTCCATCATGATCAAGACAATCAGCTTCTTCAATCATTTCTTTAACATCTTCCTAAAATAAATTAATTTGATGAGAACAAAAAATAAAATAACTTATCTATTGATTTCTATTTACTTCTGTTATATGTTCACCAAGCCTTGAAAGCATATCATAAAGTTCATGTTTATCAATAAAACCATCTCGATTTTTATCGAAAACCTTATTGAAAGAAAATAATAGACAGATTATTAGTTCTATTCTTTTTTTAGTTAATTTACTTTAAAAACTTGATATAATTCAGTATCACCTTCGCCTGTTGATCGACGACTTCGCATCATAGTTAAAAATTCATCAAAGTCAACACTTCCATTACCTATATGAAATCAATTATTTAATTTCTTTTTATTTCGAAAATATATTTACCATCAGTATCAACTTTTGATATCACAGTTGAAATATCTTCTTCACTTGGTGAATAACCAAGTGAATTCATTAATGAACGAATTTCATAATTTGATATATTTCCATCGCCATCTTTATCTAGCAAAGAAAATGATTCTTCGAAGACTAAAATAAATAATAAACTATAGAAATTTTTTAATTTAAATAATTATTAATGAATTCTTTACCAGCAATTTGTTCTTCAGAAAACCCATGTACTTCACCCAATTCTCTTCGACTTTTACCCGTCGTTGTCTAAAGAAATAAATTTATTTTAAAAATATTTGTCTTTTTGAAAACATTTGTGTTTTCTTTTCTCATCGATTTTTTTGTTTTTTCAAACTTAAAAAAGAAAACCTACGATAACAACATAAGTTTTTGTTGTCGTAATTGTATGTGTAATCGATGTACAATTATAGGCTGTCGTATGTTCGTAATGATGAGTTGATGAAGATCTTATCGGTGTACAATGATTTTCTATTACCATACTGGGACTATTGGATAAAGTTGTAGAAGTTGTTGTCGTATACATATCCTTACGTTTACAAACTAAGAACATAAACGGGGGTGGATGAATAAGTCAAGATGGCAATGTTAAGATCATGATCTATCATTGACTTGCCAGTACAAAATGCTATATCTCTGCCTTTGATTCTACTTGTCTTGCATCGTAAGAATACTAAGAAAATAATGGGAGTAATATTTTTTCTTCTCCTCTAAACGATTTTGTTACTTGACAAGTATAACTTCAGCTGTAGGGAAAACTAACACATGATGATCAATCGTCGATTATGAAAGATGCAAAAGAAACTTTCTTCTTCTTTTTCTTCGTTGCCGTCGTTGTACATCAAACTAAAGCCTATAGATGCACTTGGTTGATATGATAATAAAGAATTCTAAGAAAATAACCCCAGCAAAAACAACAAGAGAAAGAACAACAACAGCAGCAGCAGTGTAATGATAAATCTTCTCTTCAAAATGCAAATTAGATCTTCTTGATAATGAAATCAAAATTTCTTTTTCTTAATGTTTTGTTTTTGTATAATAAATATAAATATCAACTTCTTCATATGAAATTTATTTTATATTCAAATAAAGGTGTATATATCTATTAATATAAATTAATCAATTATTTATGGTAATTAGTGGATCGATGTAGAAAATCGATTCTTTATTTACTAATATTCATAGAAGAAAAACGACTAAAGTCACAGAGGTCATTTCGTTCTTGAATACAAATATATATATATATGTATACGTATACGTGTATATGCAATCTGGTCGACAACAGGCCTTCATCAATTCTCATTTGTCATCTTTGTCTTTTATCTCATGTCTGATGTAGTGCATAGTCTAATGAATTTGTTTTCGACATAGATTAATATGATTTGAAACATTGTCTTTAATTACGATTGAGATTTATCGTAGAAAACAAAAAGATATCAATGCCAAATCAATAGAAATCAAACTTACAATCATCCAATCGTTTAGAATCTTTCGATTTGATGATATTTGATAAGGATCATGAATAGTTGGACGATGTCGTTGATTATCTAGTGTGAGCGATTGGGAATGTATAAGTAGTCGTTTTTCCGACATATATGAATTATATGATGAAGAACACATTGATGTTGTTGTTGTTATTATTTTTGATATTCGTCCATTTTGATGATTATATAGATTAGAATATGACGAAGATGACGAAGATGATGAACTTAATGTGAATGTTGCTGTACGTGATATTCTCCTGAGAAGAATATCTTCATCAATAGCAAGATCAAGTTCTTCCATTGTCATGTATGAATCGTTTGCGAATGTATTGAGGAAGTAAAGATTATTGTAATGAGAATTGCTCATTTACAAATTTATTTTATACTAGGAGAAAGGAAAAAAATATCAACAGTAACGAATGAAATCTAATGTCATCGCTCTATCAACAAAAAGAAGGAAAACAGCATTTATCGAGCTATCGACAATAATGACAAGGGTCGAACTGGCATCTTTTGTTCTTTCTTGATTTATATCCATTGTAGTACTTGACGTATAGACATCATATCCAAAATGAAAATATATGTAACAATGATACAATAGACCGCAAAGGAAAAAATAAGTACATGAATTACAAGAATACTCTAAATATAATATATGCTTTTTCTTTGCAATTTTATCAAGTATTTACGAAGAAATCAATTTCTATTGGTGCTTCAATTGTGTGCTTTCTCTTTTTTATTTCCTATTTATATCTTCAGTTTCTTCTTAACTTTCTTAGATTTCATCATGAAAAATGATAAACAAAAACACATAGATAAAATTACGTGAACTTCTATGAGTACTATTACCTTTGATCTGAGATATGAATAAGTATCGCAAAAAGGAGAACACAAAAAAAATAAGCTAAGAATACACTTCGTATAGAATGAATAATTATTCCGCCATATTATTATAAGGAAGCTTATATAAACAAACGAGATTCATTGAAAGAAAATATAATATAACATTATTTTGCTTATTAGATGTATCAATATATATATATATATATATATCAGTTGTCACCTTGATAATATAGCAGTAATATGAGAATATAAATGAATAAAATGTAATCATAGTCATTTATTAAAAGACAATATGAGTTTTTTGATCATCAATTTGTAATGAATACTTACAGGTTTTGATTGTGGTGGTTGCATTTTATGTATGTATATTAGTTCAATACTATTTTATAAAATGACGTTATGGATGAAATCAAAAAAAAAATCGCAAATCAATCAAGCAGAACTAGATTAATATCATATATATATATATATATATATATAGTTTTCATCATTACTATATTTCATAAGCAGCCAACGCCAAATCAGATATGAAATGTCCTCTAGATACTCGCCATATCTATTCAAATGACGTTTTTTTTCGTGTCTATTTAATCAAAAGCTTTAGAAAAGATTGTATACTATTTCAAATAATATGAATGTATGATACAACAATCGATGATGATGTTTTAAGAGTAAAATTTAATGACAAAAAAGGTTTTAATACTTATTCTTAAAATTAAAAGGTTGATAATCAATTTCAATTAAAATGTAACATAGAGAAGAATTATAAAATACGATTATAAAACTGCGGAATAAATAGCAATTATTTTAATGTAGTAACGTAAGCAGGAAATCGTAGATGGTAAGACAGTGCTCTACGATTCTGGAGATAATTCACACTATTAAGTGTCAATGGTGGTAATTATTAGGTTTTTCTTTCTTCTTCTAGTAGGACCGTACCCAGCTTATCCTATCCTCGGTTACACTACTATTTGAATATATCTAGTAAGTCAAAAATACAATACTGATTATGAATCATTACTTATTGTAACTAACTAGGCATTCCAAAATCAATCATTTCTGTTAAGTACTTAGTTGAACTTACAGAGGCGTCTCGCTTATATTAATACTAGTAACTATTCTAACTGAACAAGTATCTGTACAATGAAAATATTTAATTTTAATCTAGATTCATTTGAAATGCCTACCTTTCGACGTTTTAATTTAGGTGTTTTATTTGTAATTCGAATATTTTGATGAACATAATTTTGTAATCGAGCTTTTGGATTTTTGTTTAATATAACGTTTTTGCATTTTGCAATTTGTTTAACAGAACGATTTATTGATGATGAAAACATCTACAAATATAATAATAATAAAAATAAAATATTTCTTTATTGAATTTATCATAATTTAATCATAATGATTGATATATATATATATATATTTGTATTTATACTTGACAAACATGTGAATCATGACCATCTGTATATAACATAAACGATCATTCATACAGCTAAATTTCTCTGTACAACTCATATTTAGTACTTTCATGAGAAATGTATGTGAGAAATTAGCTTATAAACTAGCTTGTCTATTTTTTGTTTTTCTGCGACATCTTCTATCAATATTTCCCAATAACAGAATTTCCTAATCGTCTATTACTAACCATTCAAGCAAGCAAACAAGTTTTTTTTATTATTCTCGCTCTTCATTGCAAGAGAAAAGAAAAAAAAAAAAGAATTATTTTTCTCATCCGGACATTATTATAAGATAACATTGGCTTGTCATCATGACTTTATTATGGTATCCTTGCATATTTTTCCTATATTTTTCTTTTGTTAAACTTCAAATAACAGATATAGATACTAATACTACTATATCAACAAGATTATCAGATATATTCGAAACAGATAATTCTATAATAAAATTACCACATGTTACAATATTAGGCGCATTAACAAGTGATGAACATAGCAAAATACTTCAAAATATTAGTACATATTTAAGTAAAGATCTATATATATCATCACAATCATTTATTCTTGATTTAAATCCATTATTAACAGTGTTAAAATTATGTGAGAAAGGTTATACATCAGGTGCAAAATTAATTATTGCTGATCATATTACTGATGATGATAATGATTTAACATTAAATGCTATTTCGTATGTATCAGATTTTTATCATATACCTGTTATAGCAATAACATCAAGAGAAAATATTCTTGCAGATAAAGTAAATAACTAATATATGAATATATTATCGAATAAAAAAATCTTTTTAACTTTAGGCATTACATGATTTTATCGTACGATTAGTACCACCATATTTATATGAAGCTGATGCTTGGTTTAGTATAATTCGAAAATTAAAATATACAAAAGTTGTATTAATTTATAGTCAAGAAGAAGAAAGTCGAATGGTTGCATTAAGATTTCAAATGCTTACATATGATTCTGATATTCAAGTAAGCTTTGTTTCGATGTCTAACGAGAGAATATGTTCAACTGATCAATGACTTTGTTGCCGAAAACTGTTAATTCCGAATATGACTATAAGAAATCTCCTTAAATTTTTATATGTTGATTTTTCAGACTATTAAAAGTTTTTGAGAAAATTGTTCAGATAATAGAGCTGATCAAATTGTCTAAAATATAATAATCTTTGTTGTTTACTAAAAATGAGTTTTAAGAAAAAGAATATCATCTTGAAGGTTTTTATTTTGAAATGTTGATATAAATGTACCTGTTGTATAAATTAAAACGGTTATATTTTTTTTGCAAACGATTTGAAACAGAAAAAGATGGTTAGTCTAGAAAATCAATCTATGGATATCTAAGGAGGAGTTCTTATAGTCATATTTGGAATTAACAACTTTCGGTGAGAAAGCTATTTGATTAGTTGAAAACGTTCTCTCCCAACATATGTTTGTTAATGAAATTTGTCTTTATAAGCAATGAACGACAACACAATATGATCATATTAGCATGATGTCAAACACTTAATGCATATTGACATAACGAGTTTAAGATAAACATGATAATATGTAATTTGTGTTGAATGTTTTTGAACGTCAATCATGTCTTGTCATTTTTGTCCAAAAAAGTCAAAAGATAACTTCATTGAAACCAGTAATTCGATTTCAAATTAAACAGAACTAGCCTGAGACAATCAACATTTTGGAATCTTCGCAATTTTTCGAAAGAGTTTACATGGTTTTTCTAGAGGAATGCTGCATGACAAATTTTCCGCTTCACTAAGGAAAATCAATAAGATTTTTGGCTGAGAGGCACGATCATATTTCACTATTGATCGAATTGTTCCTCATTTCAAGACGATGTTCTAACATAAAATACTCTAAAGTAGTCAGAGTTACGGCACGTATCTTTTAAAATTTTCTTTCCTTATATCTAATAGATTGAACGAACAAAAGAATATGGTCCAAATACAAATTTTACATCATTAATTTTAAAATTAACAACTGAAGATCGTTTATTAGCACGTGTTTTTATTATTCATACAAGGTAAATAAATAATAGTTTTATTTTAATAATAATTTAAAAAGAAAATTCGTTATTATTTCTAGACATAAAGATATCGATGAATTATTATTAGCTATTGTGCGATTACAAAAATTAGAAAATTTTGTTTGGATTATTAATGAACGTGCATTAAAATCAAATAGTTCAGCTTTATTTGATGGTTAAATTGATATTATTCGATTTTTTTTTGCTGATTATACTTTTTTCAGGTCTTCTTGGTGTTAAATTACATGATTCATTTACTGAAGAAAATCTACTTATTGATGCAACTCAACTTATTGTAAATACATTTATTAAATTTCTTAATTCTTCATCTTCATTTTGGACCGAAAATATATCTGTTATTGATTGTTTATCAGTCGAACCTTGGGGAAATGGCAAAGATGTTTATCAGTATGTATCATTCTCTTTTTTGTTTTCATGTTTATCTTAAATAAATTTATTATTCGTTTTATTTCAGAGCATTAGCTAATACAAGTGTTGAAAATGGTAAAACAGGTAATATTGCATTTAATGAAGAAGGTGATCGTATTGAATCATTATATGATATAATTAATATTCAATATGGACAACCGAAAGTTGTTGGCAATTATCGTTCGAATACAGTAAGTTTTGAATATTATTTATTGATAAGAATATTTAAAGTGTTAAAAAATGTCTCGAAAGGATTATATTAAAAAATGCTAATGCTAATTTTTAGTCTATAGAATTCCTGCGGGAAAATTGATATATATATAAATTAGATTAAAAATTTAAAAATATTGAAATTATTCATTTCTATTTGATGTATTCGATCTTGTGAAAACTTTGACTAATTTCATCTTTTATCAATATAGATAACAAGAATCAATGATCACAGTTGAATTCTATTAACATGACTACAATATTGTTTGATCTGCAAATTTTCAGTTTTTATGTTTATCTTATACAAAAATATTTAGGCAAAGGAATATTTTCAAGCAGTCTTGTACTTTGAAGTTTTTTACTTTAGTAAAAATGCTTATCTGAATAGGATTAGATGGAAAATCGTCAATAAAATTCTTATCGTTCTTTTTGATATATTAGCTTGTTTACATTCGTAAAAACTTATACTTTTTAAACAAATGAGACAATATAATTATTGATCAGAGCTCTGAATGGCTGAATCTCTAAACTTAAAAGAAATGGGCCTATGGCTTCTCAAAATTTGGACGAGCTTAACCATGTGTTTTTATTTACAAATGATTTACTCAAAAGATTATATAATACTTATAGACAGAATTTTAGCTCTATAGAACGCATCTACAGAGTTTTAAATGAAAGCTGTGTTTCTAGAAAAGCATTCACAGAACAAAAAAGTTGTTATCTTTTCTATGTGTTGAACTTTATCAGTGTATTTGAATCCGAATTGTGAAAGACACATATAGACTTGAAAATACTAACATGGAAAAAATCTAAAATTTAGGGACATGAATGAAGCAATCTTCATAAACTAATTGTATGTTTCCACTTTGTGTCACTATGTAGACATCTTATCAACAAATTATTATAGCGGCATTGTTATATATATTTTTATTCTTTGTTCTGCTTTGTATACATATTGATTCTTTGTTGCAGAAATGTTTGAGCCATTGCAAAAACTACAAAAGATTTCTCAATAAAAGTAGTAATATGTGACACATCTACAGAATTTTGTTTTTATTGAAGATTTGATCAACAAGCGTCCCTCAATCTATGAGCCAAAACTAATAGTCATACCTTTTAGTGTAAATAAACGCATGTTTTAAATGAATGATGATACTTGATAATAGAATATTTGTCTTTCATGTCTTGATAATGAGCAGATAGAAAGTTTAACCTTTTTCAGATTTTATCTTATCTCATAGAAGCAGACATTTTGCCTCTATGACCAGACACTCAGAGATTATGTCTCGTAAATAGATGACTAACCATGAGTAGTCAACCATCAATCATGCAAGGTTCTCAGAAGTTTTTCACTTGCAGAACTCGTTGAGTCGATCAATTGAGTTTAAAAAAAATTCAAATTTACTCAATAACTTTTGGTACTAACGTCATGATACTCGGAAGTGTTAAGTATTGCTCGTCAGTAGTTAAGAATAGTCAAAGTTTTTGAATATGCTTGTCCTAGCGCATCATGATTTGTTGAGTAAATTTGAGTATTTTTTATTTATCAAAACGATTAGTGCAATGAGTTATTCAGATGAATAAAATCTTTTGAGAATCTGGTATTTTTTATGGATTAATTACTTATGGCAGTATCCATGAAAAAAAAAGCGATTCACAAGCATTTTATCGTTGATAGAGAATTATAAGAAAGACCATTGTCTAAATATCTTGTTTCTTTTTGCTTCTAGAGTACTTGTTATACAAGTGTGATGTGTCAAGAAATTGTAAGTATTTTGGATTAATTATAAAAAAGCATGACTATTTTAATTGTCTCTTTCGTTTTATACTATGTTAATTTGCCATAAAAAACATGTGTTTGATTTTTATTTATATAGATCAGTAAAACAGAATTAAAACTTAATGAAGATGAAATTATTTGGCCTAATCGATTAAATCGAAAACCTGATGGAATTCATACAAGACGAAATGTTTCGGTTAGAATATTTTTTTTTCAAAATTTTTGTTAATAGGCATGTATTATTTAGGTTGTTACTATTGTCGAAAAACCATTTGTATTTGCTCGTCCTGGTAATGATTGTGACTCCTTATCTGAAGTTTTTTGTCCACGTAAAACACTTAATAGTAATGTCTACTAAAAATTTTTGTAACTAGAAATCAATTGTTTTATTTTCAGGCTCAACTTATGAAGAATATTGTTGTTATGGTTATTGTATTGATTTATTAAAAAAATTATCAAAAAATCTTACTTTTTTTTATACATTACATCTTGTTGCTGATGGTAAATATGGATCATTTGAAAAGGTAAATAAAAATACACAATAAAGAATTGAGTAGTTTCTAAAATATATCAAAGAACAAATAATATTTAATAAAATATACGCATGTATATTTATTACGAGTTACAAAACAACCGAATATCCTGTAGAAATGACTTAAAATGGTATGATTATTTAATATGTCTTTTTTTCGTATAGGAAAGAGATGATGAACAAAAACGTTGGGATGGAATGATTGGTGAATTAATAAACTATCAAGCTGATATGATTATTGCTCCATTAACAATGAGTCCTGAACGTGCAGAAGATATTGAATTTACAAAACCATTTAAATATCAAGGTATAACAATTCTTGTACGAAAGGTAAATAAAGAAAAAAGAAAAATTTGAATTGATTTCTATTTATAAACATATAATATTTAGGATACAAATAAATCACATTTGGCATCATTTTTACAACCATTTCAAAAAGTGTTATGGATAATGGTTTTATTATCTGTACATATTATTGCTGTTGTTCTTTATTTACTGGATCGTTTATCACCATTTGGTCGGTTTCATTTCGCACAACAACAAGATAAACAACATAAAAGAAATCTTGGCATAGAAAAAAATACGAAAGAAGATAAACTTAATTTATCACATGCATTTTGGTTTACATGGGGAATTTTATTAAATTCAGGAATTGGAGAAGGTTAAAAAAACAAAAGAAAAACAAACAAAAGAAAAGTCCCGCAGGATTTAATAACTTATCTTGAACCAGGATACTGTATATGTGATGTTATAGAGCACTTCATGATGCATCGAATGATATAGAAGAAATCAAATGTTTCTCAAATTTTAACTTGCTGAGAGTTCGTATACTGGTCGTAATTATTGAGAAATGTATATAGTATTCATAGACATTATGATCCATAAAATAAACTTATGCAAATTTTGTTGTCAAACTCAATTCTATATAGTTATAGGTGCTCTTCAATGTTCTATAATCAATAGTTTTCATCATTGGTTTTTTATATTTCACGCTTGTATCTTTTCTTAGGTGTAGGTTATTTCTTGCTCATATGATATTTCAGTGTATTCACTTTTGTTCTGTAGAACAAGTGAGTATTCAACGTGAAACTTTCTCAAAAATTGCACACTATTGAGCTCTATTTGTTTTACAGATAAGATCTTTCAGAACAATATGAACATATTCTCATTTTGCTCCCTAGAATATTCTATTTTTGCATATAAAGAGACCATTATATTGATGATATTTTAATAATATTTAACGATCATATTAAAATTTTTCTATATATCACATAATCAGATCAACAATCCTAAATGAACTGATATAAATAACTCCTTTATGAACGAAAAAAACTTTTTGATCGTCACACCCGTGGAAGGGTATTTAAGCAGTGAAAATATTTTATTATTGAAAAGGATATAAGATGCTTCATGAGGGATGTTATCCTGATTATTAATACATAATCACTTTAACAATCTAGCAAATTAACAATATGTTCCTGCTATTTTAAAAGATCTTATCTGTAAAACATATAGAGCTCAATACTGTGTGCAATTTTTGAGAAAGTTTCACGTTGATGCTCACTTGTTTTATAACACAGAGTGGAATACATTGAAATATCAAATAGTTAACAAATAGCCTAGATCAAAGAAAACGGACTAATGAGGAAAAGTATGGATCATAGAAAATTGAAGAGTACGTATAACTGTATGGAATTGAGTTTGAAAAAAATTTGCACAAGTTTATCTTAGACACCATAATGTCTATAATTACCATTGATAGTCGTTAAGACTTACGATCCGTGTATTGAATTTGAGAAGAACTTGATTTCTTATATACTGTTCGATGTGTCAAAAACTGCTCTACAACATTGCATATATGGTATCTTGGTCAAGATAAGTCACTAGATTCGGCGGGGTCATTTGATTAATAATATCATATTGTATTTTTGTTTATTAGGAGCACCAAAAAGTTTTTCAGCTCGTGTTCTTGGTATGGTTTGGGCAGGTTTTGCTATGATTATGGTTGCTTCTTATACAGCTAATTTAGCTGCTTTTCTTGTACTTGATCGACCTGATGAAGCAAGTTTATCAGGAATTAATGATGCTCGAGTAAATTATTTAAATATTGAATCAAAAATAATTTTCTTTCTCTTTTTCAAGTTAAGAAATCCACAAGATGGTTTTACATATGCAACAGTAAAAGGTTCAGCAGTTGATATGTATTTCAAACGACAAGTTGGTATGTAAAATCAAACGAAAAAAGGAAATATTATGTTTTTTTTTCTTAGAATTTTCAACAATGTATCGAATAATGGAATCAAAAAATCGTTTATCAGTTGAAGAAGCAATATCAGAGCTACGAAATGGGTAAATAAATAAAGTGAAGCAAAAAAGTTTCTTTTCGGATTTTTTCTTAACAATAATAACTTAAACAAATGAGAAAAAATATTTGATAAGTTAAAACACTTTTCTATTAGATGAAATACTTGCCGAATTTCTTTTAATAGATTTTGGGTGAAAGATTTCTAGAAAACCAGTTTTCTGAATTTTATCGGAAAGGTTGTGCAAATAAGTTAGTCTTATAGAGATAACACTTCTAAATAAAATAAGTTGCGTTCGAGTTCTCTACCACCTATTATCAGTGAACTGCACTCATTCTACGAGATGTCTGAAAATGTAAAACACAATCAATGTATTTGAACTTTCATAAAAACTACAGAAGACAGTCTTTTCAGTCTATCGTACAATGAGTGTTGTTCACTGAATATAGATTGTGGAGAATTTTGTCAGATCTTATTTTGTAAAAGAAAATGTTTTCTCTAATAAATGAACTTTTTTACAAAATGTTTTTGACAGAATCCAGAGACCTTTCATCTAAACCTACTAATGAAAATTTGAGAAATACTTCTTCTGATGGGATACTGTTTCAGCTAATCAAACTTTTTCTCTGATTTGTTTTAGCTGTTAATGTGAAGCAAAAAAAGTCGAAAATGCTTCGTTTCTGAACTTTTTGTCTGCACCTTACAAGTTTGAGCGAATAGAGTCAGATTCAAGTTATTTTTTGACATTTTTTCATTTTCTGTTCATTCTTATAAAAAAAAAAAATTTAACAACAAGTTGGGCAATAATATAAACTATTCTCTCTCATACAGTTCCACAAGACAGTAACACCAATGGCAATAAACAAAATCCTGAACTAGAAGTTGTTTACAAACTAAAAATATTTACCAACATGTAAATTAATGTCTTATTGCACTACAAAAATATTGAAATACAAATATTCAATTGTGAAAAATTTAAACAATACTGTCTCATTAAATGGCTGCTTTGAGAAAACATATATTCAAGTAGTACTTATGTAGCATAGAAACATGCATGATTTTTCTAGCAAGTTTACTAAGAAATTGATATAAATTTCAGTTTTGGAAAATCAGATCATCGCGACTCATTTCATAAATATCAGGAAAATTGAGTTTCGAATTGTGCCTTGAAAGTTTTCATAGAAACAGCTCTTAATAAGAACTGTTTATTCTAAAAGTTTAACGTCCTACGATTACTTCTATCGTAAGATACAATTATGGTAATAGCATATGTTTTTATGTCACTCATATACAAGGGCAAATTTTGCAAGGTATTTATAACTCATTAGAATCTATGTTATGCACATAGTTTTGACTCAAAATTAATTAAATACTCCAAAACATTCCTTTTTTTAGTCATGAATGCAATTTATCCGGCCTTGAATAAATATTTATTTTGTATTTTTTGAAAAATTAATAATTATTTCTTTATTCTTTAGAACATTAAATGCATTTATTTGGGATTCGCCAAGACTTGAATATGAAGCAGCACAAGATTGTGATTTAGTTACAGCTGGTGAATTATTTGGACGATCAAGTTATGGAATTGCATTAAGAAAAAAAGATGCATGGATTAATCCATTATCTCATACTATATTATCATTTCATGAAACAGGTTTTATGGAATTACTTGATAATAAATGGATTTATTCAAAAAAGTAAAATGAATTTTATGTTTTTATTTTTTATTTTCATTTGATATTTTAGTGACAAACAATGTCCTGATCGTTCATCATCACCAGCAACACTTGAATTTCATAATATGCTTGGTAAAAATGAGATCTTTCGCTTTGTTTTGCTTTTTTTTCTTATTGATGGATGCTAAATATTCTTTATAGATGTTTTTCAACTTGTTGCTTTTGGAGCAATTATTGGTTGTTTTGTTCTTATTATTGAAATTATATTTAAAAGACAAAAACAACGAGTACAAAGAGAAAATGAAATAGCTCGAAATGTTATGGTCTATTGGAAAAAAAGAGTCGAGGTAAGAATTACTGATGGAACTTTATAGGTTTTTATTTTTTATTTTTTTTCTTCTTAGAGACGTAATCGACAACGTTCGACAATGCTTGAATCTGATAATTATGAAAAACAAATTGTTAATTCAAATTCTTATCATCCATTCTCTTCAAGTCGTATTGACTATCCTGTATAATCAAATTTATTTTGAATTTTAAACATTTATTTGTTAATTAAAACCTATAAGATACTCTTTTTTTCTTTCTTTTTTTTCGAAATATATCTCTATGTAGTTAATCTTCTAAAAGTAAAACACCATTATTCTTTAATTTGTCATATAGTTCTATCAATAATAGATTGGATATATTTAGCTGACGTTGTCATCAATCGTAAAGGTCATAAACAACGATCAGAAACCTATGCTATGATATAGATTAAACAAAAGACGACAAGAAATAAAAAAGAATATGAATATAAGACATGTTGCTATTAATGTCGAAGGGCATTTCTACTATTGAAGAGATATCTATTCGTGTTCTTGGTCAAAGAAATATGTAGAGAAGAATCATTATTTAACAACATATCCTTCGACTTCATCGACATCTTGTCCTTCTTCTTCTTCTTCTCTCTTTTTCCTTTCAACAAGAATAGAAGAATAATATCGATCTATACGTAACATCTAACCTCAGAACTGAGCAAACCAACATCCTACCATGCCGTCGTCTATGCATCATCATCATCATCATCAACATCATCGGTGGTGTCTTAGTATACTATTTCATGTTCTCTATATATAAGAGTTTGTAAGTAGACCGATGCTATCGTTCTGTTGCTTCAGCAAACTAAATAAGAGAGAATTGTCATAATAGAAGGCGATAGCATCTATACATGTAAAGATCTTTCATCATCTGGTCGACTCAGAGAACGTTGGCGACGACCTCGAATTGCTTCGTTTGTCGCACAAGAGATTTTCAGCTCAGTTCTCTTCGTTGTCATGAAAATGACTGGCATGATATAATTATTATGAGACTGCTTGGGAAATAGCAAACATTTATCAAGACAAGGAGAGAAGATCGGTGAACTACTATCAAAGCAAATAACTAATATATACGTACAAACATACACATGAGGAACTCATTCGTTACGGTAAGTAAAAATTCTATGATTGAGTCACGTTTATTATAAAATACTTGTAGTCATTTACTTATTTTATAATCAGATATGAGTCAAATTTTCTTGTCATGCTACATTTTTCTTTCTTTCAATTTATTGAAACAAATAGATTTGAATATAATGAAGTTTTTTTTCTTCTTTTCCTTTTTTTTTCTAGGTAGTTATATTTTCTCTCTCTCTCATTTAATATTACAATGGTTATTGAAACCCGACAGAGTCGTACACGTCTTCTTCATTATGAATATCATCATCATAATCGTAATCGTCGTCGTCACCATACATTAGACAATGCGACTTTGGATAAATTCAATTTTATTTGTGTACAATTACACCCTGACGAGGTAAATCTCATTAGTTCATTTTAATTATTCTTTTTTTCTTTTGAAAAATAATGAAGCTGATTATTGTTTTCTTCTTCTTCTTTTTTTTTGTTTTGACCTTGAAAAATATATAGGCTTTATATTTTTTTATGTACACAAAAATTCTTTTTTTTTTGCCTTATCGGCTAAATCTTCGTCTGAAAAAAAAAGAAAGAAAAACTATCGATAGATTAGTAGTATAGATAAATGATACGTAGAAAAATATATATTATTTGTTCTATAAATAGTCACGTACTGATTCGTCATCGTCTCATACAAATTTAACTATGACACAACCAAAAAATTCTTCAATTTCAACTACTTCAATGGTGATACCACCTGCAACAATATCAACAGTAACAACGGCAGCACGTCGTGTTCGTTTTAAATTTGATGAAAATGATAAAAATCAAAATAATATTGATTTAAATGATAATCGACATACACGTTCATCTGATGATGTCAGATTATCTGAAAAAAATTTTATTCATCGTGTTGAATTCGAAATTCCTATTCATAGAGGTATTAAATCTATAAAACATAAATTATATCACATATTGTTGTTTTTTTGTCTTATTGAAGATATAAATCCATGGTTAAATGTTGATTGTTCAACACAATCATCTCTACCAGCTAAAACACGTTCGTTAACAACACAAAAAATTGATATAAAACATACTAATAATAATTCAATTCGTGTGCAAAATATAGCACCATTTATTGAAGCTGAAATCAGTTCTGAAATAGTAAGTAAAAAGAAAAATAAATGTTCTAATGACATCATTTAATTGTTACTTGATTCATTCAATGTATTGTTCAAAGAATTATCTATTTCTGATTGAATATTATATAGTAGATTAGACATAGTTCTGATAGCATAGTTTTCGCTAGTAGTTTTGTTGATTGACAAGATCATAATAGGGATATATGATACAATATTCTATTGATTATATATTCATCTCATATTCATGAATGATTGACATAGTGTTAATTATCAAAAATTAGTATTCTCTCATTGATATTAAATCAATATCATCTTTAAAATAGTCTCGAGAGTATTCTATCGTAACCACAGAATTTATGTATATTGATAAATCCTAAAGTTGAAGGTGTCAAATAAATAAATGAAAACGAAAAAGAAACAAAAGAGTGAATATATTATTATAATTTAGAATAGTTTTTGTTTCTCTGTTGTTTTAGTATTACCTTATGTGTTAGTTTATTTGCATGATATGGTGGCAAAAGCAAACATATCATTGCCATAAAGTTGTT
This sequence comes from Rotaria sp. Silwood1, assembly GCA_905250075.1. Classification (NCBI taxonomy): domain Eukaryota; kingdom Metazoa; phylum Rotifera; class Eurotatoria; order Philodinida; family Philodinidae; genus Rotaria; species Rotaria sp. Silwood1. The sequence goes on from CAJNOP010000002.1 coordinate 8,147,017, forward strand.
TTCTTGCCAATAATGGCTTCCTTCTTCTCTCCTGTTTCTCTCGTTTTTTTTTAACAGTTGATCTATGTACCATCACTAACAGCGATAAGGCAAGAGAACTTATCTATAGACTAAAAACAATAATATCAACACCAACACTAACCGTACGTCCGTTCTATAGCCGTCGTCTTTCTTGCTTTCTTCTATTTCTCTGTTAGTGATGGTGGTTCATCAACATTTTTTTTTATCGTCGTCATTATATGCGTCTTATAAATAGAAAGAACAAACGATAGATTGTACTTTTGCTTGCAAACGACTGTCAGTTGATTAAACCTTGATTATCACATACGAAGTATTGACATTTTCATCATCATTATCATCCAATTAGATCAATCTGAACATTCAACAAACATGTGCTCATGTAATAGAAAATGAGTTCAACTCATGCTTGCTATTGTATATAATGGATGCAATGAAGAAAATAATACGACACAATATCATCTGTCGCTGCCAGCAGGTAGTTAAAAATATCAAAAAAAAAAAACTAATAAACCTAATATCAATTTCATCTATTTTGTTTTTTTTTTGATTAATGTACACTATGATTATTTTCTATCGTCAACTATACCAACATATATGTTTTCTTTTTATTTTCTTAACTATTTCATGCTGAGAAAAATGTCAAAAAAAAACCATATTCTTCGTTCTTTTATTTCTTCTTTCGTCGATATACATCCTTGAGTACAACTAGTTCGACCACCTGTCGAGTTCATGTTCACATCTACAGTTCATCTATCATCAAATCAGATGTTTTCATATCATTAAATATATTTATTCATCTCATCCGGAGAAATATGTATCAGAAAACAAATAATGAATAAACGAAAAATAAAAATAAAAAAGAAACTAGTAACATATGTATATTCTAGGACAGAAGTGCAATATATATTATTCATCATGTATTTTATTCGACATCTTGAATTATACTTGTTTCGAAAGTTAATACTTGATCTTAATCGATAAATCATATTGACTGTCAATATCTGTACGATTTTTTTGTTCAACAAACCATACACGTCAATCATGACATATATAGCTATATGTATATAAGATGTTAGTGGAGTTTTTTTTCTTTTTTTTTTGTTTTATGACATGTATATATACATATCATTCTGTTGTAATAACAACATCATCATCACTTTCACCTCTGTTCTTTCATTTTGACTTGTTTGTATTACCATTGCCAGCTTGTTCTATCATTCTATTGAGACCATGTTTATTACATAATGGATAGTGAAGGATAGATAGACAAGCACATATGTCCCGTCAAGTAATATTAAATACAAAAAAAGTAAGAAGTTGTGAACATTAAAATGACGATATAGTGTCACATTATTAATGAGGGTGCGTGTGTGTATATATATTCAATACAAAAGAATCGACAATGTTTTTTTATAGGAACAAAACATACCTAAAAAGGAGAAAATATAAAGAATCGAATTTAAATTGAATATACGAAAAGCGATATAATGACGTGTTGTATATATATATTGATGTGAATCTATTATATTCTTTTAGCCAATAACTAATGATTCCGACAAGACTCAATCACAATGGTATAGACAAATGTATGGTCACCTACATAAACCATTGGAAATGAAACAAGGTAAATATAAAACAAATAAAATATTTTATTTATTTGTTTGATTAATATGCACAAAACATTTTAGAAAAGAACTCATATAATGTATTATTTAGGCATAATTCTTATCAAATTACTTTCTATATCTTTTCAATATCCGTAGTAAGAATTGTTACGTTTCAATTGAGCATATGTCTTTCATAAATATATTTCATACTGTTGTTTTTCTTTTGTTATATGCTTTTAATTTTTTGTCCTCATGCATTAAAAAAACGAAAGAAACGTAAAAGAGCACATTGTTCAATAACATTTTTATTCAAGTACATTGATGTCTTCATGATAGCTTTCTATACGTGCCGCATATTTAATAGAATATGTAATGCATTTCAAGTAGATGCAATAGACATTCAATATCTTCTGATAACATTCAATGAGAAAGACAAAGGGAAAAAAAAGCTTTTTTTTTGTGTGTATTTATGATAACAGATCATTCAATTAGTTTATTACAATTATAAAAAATTTTATAATGAACTGTTCAAAAACTCTTCTCTCATTTATTTTTGCTCTCATGTGATGAATTCGAAATGGCTACCGAAATAGTCTCTATAAGTGTCTATGGTAGGTATTAATTGCTTTTTTTTTGTCCACTTGACTATCACGTTCAGTACATTTATATATACATATAAAGGGATGTACAACTCTCATACTGTTGATAGTGAATGATGTTGTATATCTGTGTTCTTGTCTGCTTTGATATTCAATTGAGCTCGAGGTCTATTATTATTATTATTATTATTATTATTATTGTTCAAATAAACATATGTCATGTTTTGTTAGATGAATTGTTTTAATGTTTAGAACATCAACAAAATCCTTATACACCAACATATACATTTCCTGATGAGTTCAGCGGTGATGTCGATCTTATGGAAGATTACATAAGAAAAAAAGCATCACAAACACTTGATAAAAATGATGGTAAGATTTAATGTGAATATGAATAAATAAATAATAAATTTTCTATAGAAAAAAATTCTTCATCGACTTTACGTATATCAAGTTCAAATCAAAAGTAAATAATTATTAATAAAATCTAAATATTAATTTTATTTGTAAATTTTAGTGATCAACGAACAATATCAAAACGAACTAATGATCATAAAGAAAAAGTTATACGTTTTGAAGATCATTATTCATCACCTGTTAGTTCATCTTCATCAGAACAATTTAAATTAGTAAGAAAAAAAAAGGAAATGAAAAAATTTTTTACTGGCAATGACAGAATTTCTATTGTAAATTAAAAATATTAAATGTGTTTAGTATAAATGAAAATTCTTATCATCAAACTAATGCACTTCACATATTGCTTGCACTTGACCTGCACGATAAGGAGATAGATGAATTGTAAGAGTAATACATATCAGATACAAGGGAAGTATTTGTACTCAGGTTTTTCTTGTTTAGTGGGCTGATTTTTCACGAATTTTTCATAATTTAGTAGTATTTTAGTAAAAATGGATTGAGTTCATATTTGAGAAATAATTCACACGTACGAAGTTCGTAGTTAAAATTGACTGGAACAGTATCTTCTGATCTAGTTAGTAGCTGATTCTTGTATAGAAATTACTTATTTTTCAAAAAAATTCGGCCAAGGAATGTAAAAGAACTTGATCTTATCTACCAATATTGTTGTACAAGTTGCTAATTAAGAAAAATACAAGATAATAACAAGTATTTCATATTTTCGATTTTAAGTAAAATTAAACTGTTCTAATTAGTTGTATAGAATGATATTAGCAGAACCAAAGGTTAGTTGCATGTTAGTTTGTTCTGAAGGATTAACTTACTATATTCAGCGACAAAATGCGTCTTTTGTTCAGTCATGACCTTGAATATGAGTAGTCGTAAATACTTCATATATACCCATTATGCAAGCCATAATTTATTCTCTATATCAAAGGTGAGTTCAGTTCGGTTTAAATTCTAAAATATCTGCGCCAATCCCATTTTTGATCTGTACCACCATGTAAAAACTTTTAGTAAACATCTGAGTTCCAACAGATTGAAGAACCAAGTCAAATGATTGACAAAATGAAGAAATCAAAGAATATTTCTGCTCTGATTTTAACATATCTATTGTTCAATTAATAATTATGAAATGTCAATATTCATAGTTTGCACTGTATACAAAAGTTCTTTTATTATTCTTATAAGATTGAATATTTTCATCTTTATTCATAGTAAAGTATATAAATATCATATGACATCATGTGCTTTTCTTAATTTAAATAGAATCAATATTATCAATAATTTAAAAATTCACGCAAATAAAAGCTGACCACTTCTTAATTCAATAAGAATTCTATTATGAAAACACGTTTACATTAATACGGTAATAATGTTTTAAAAACTTTTAGCAACATCTTGAACGTACCCTTCAGGCAAAATCAGTCCACTGGTTAAGACAAAATTGAATATAAATAGTTCTTTTCTATCTAAATTGTACATCTCTTATATTTCGAATACTTCCTGTTCATATACGCCAAGAGCCATCAATATTTAAAATTTGTTAGTTTGGCATAGAAGAACGTTCATTTCAACCAAATATGTCTCGTTTTCTTAAAAAAATCTCAATTGTCAGATCAAAAGTAACATATTTTTGTTATTATTCAACATTATCAACATTTTACATAGAAAAATACAGAAAATAAGTGCTTTAGAAATCATCTGCTAGATTTTTGCCTTAAGCATGTTATATCACATTCAAGGTCATGCACACATACGAAATATTCAAGTAAGAAGCATAACTTCAGAGATAAAATTTAGAATTTTTCAATTTGCCATTCAAAAACCTAGCAATAGAAATTTTTTTAGAGTAGTGTCTGATTGTTAAAAGTCTATAATTAATCAATTCTCTTTGATCTCGATCTCGGTCAAAAACCGGAATTAGGTACTGGTTCCAGTTGGGTTGAGACTGAGACTATCTTGTTCATATCAACACCTAATGCATTTTGATGTTATCTTTATTGAATTTCTTTGTAATTATCATTTGCAAATAAACTTCCCGTTAAAAGCACTTTCAATGCACCATCAATTTTAAGTGTGTCCTTCGATATGTTAATGTTACTAATTATCACATAAGAATTCATATTTCAAGTGTAGCCCTCATAGAACACTTAACAATGTATCTAATATATAATAAAATAACTTCATCTATACATCTACTTATTAACAATCTAATTCATTTTTTTTTTCTTATATAGAATAATGATGCACCTACAACAAACTTCATAAACACTAATTTACGATCGAATTCGAATGAGTGAGTCGTCAGATTGTTTTGAATGATTATTATATATGTATATATTTATAGTATACCAACATCAGATAATGAACAAAAATCAATTTATAAACGTATATCACGTGGTGGAGATATGTCATCAAATGGTTTACAAAAATTTTCTAATATTAATCGAGGTAGGCATAGAAATTATCTTTTATCAGAATCAAAAAAGAAAAGAACATATATTTGGATTCGTACAAAACTAAATTGTATAGTACAAGCATAAGAAAATCAAATAAAACGTCTTTTTTTTATTAACGCAAATCAAACAGAAACTTGTAAATGTAAATTTATATTTGACATACGTTCATATAATTCGATTAATAATAAGGTTGAAGAGTTTACCATACATAAGAGTTTATAGTCTTGTCCTATATTATTTTAACATCTACAAATGTTTATTCAAAAAAAAAGACTACTTTTTATTTGTGTTGTATGTGAAATATCTAAAGCAAATGACATAATTTATCAAAATCTCATTTTCTTGTATTCTCATTAAAATATTGTAACAAGCATACATTGAACTAGATGGCCTTGGTTTTTTTTTTTTTCATTTTTAATTGCTTAGACCATACACGACATTTTTTAATATATTTTTCTTTCTCCTTTTTTTTTCTTCTCAAGTTTATATCTTGAAAGGCTTATGTAGAAGGCAAAGAAACTATTGAATAATAACATCATCAAGTACATGGTTACATATATATTCTTTTAAAATAATGTGCTATGTTTTTTTTATATGATTAAAAAAAAAAGAGACAAAAAAGTGTTAATGCATAGTAACGTTGAGAGATAAAAGAATTTTGTTTCTCAATCTTAATGATCAAGTATTTGTTGTGTCATGATGTCCACATGATTCATATAGGCGAAGAGATTATAGAAATATGTCTTGTGTAAATCGCATCAATAAATTTGACCTAGAAAATACATAGAGCGGCACAAAACGACTAATCGAAAATCAATAATGACAAATAAGTTAGTGGTCGAGTTTTTAGAGACGAATTAAAAAATGATCATTAATACTTATGGTTGTGCTATATTATGTCACTTTTTTTTTATAACCTTGATACGATACGTACAGTTTGGTTTCTATTTTAATGTCTCACATTGATTTTGTATAAAACAAATAAAACCTTCTTATTAGTAGACATAATAATTGATCATTGTTTTTTTTTTATTCAGTAAATCATTTCTTTCATCACGAGTATAATATTTCATTCTTTTATGCTTCTCATACTTTTATTGTTTTGTGTAACATATGAAAGTAGGATAAAACACGTGCATACATATATGCACATGTTCTTCATCATTGTGATTATAACTACCATAAGATCGAAAAGTACGAATTCAAACAAAATGCTTTTATGAAAATTCTTTCTGCATATGTGAATGAATATCGACAAAGTATTGCCATCAACAACATACACATGAATGCGAAAGAACACTTATTTATTTACATAAAGATGCCGATAGACAAAACGAATGAAAGAAAAGAAATCCAAACTGAAATACTTCCATGGCTACATATCAACATTATTGTACATTTACTTAGATTTTTACTGGTTGTTTTTCCTCTTTTTGTCTTTTTTTTCTTGGCCACTTATTACTCTTTACCGTCTGCAACTCTATTGGTGTCGCAATGTAAAGACGATAGTTATGAGAATCATGTGTTTTTTTTATATGTATGACAGAACGAAGGAGAGAGCGAGAGAAAGAGAGAAACAGAAAACTGACGAGTAATTAACGAAGGAAAGATAGAAAAACTAGTACGTATATGCTTGACGCATACCTCCACAAATTATACTAAGATCAACATCGATTATCATCCTTGTCTATTCCATATTTATCCAGTTTACAACACTTCACTTATAGACATACTATAGACACACGACGTTATTTCTTCTTGTTTCGCTTTCTTTCCTTTTTATTCTAACGACTCATTGAAAAAAAAATCGTAGACGACGAACGTCCAGGTAGAACATACACACATAACATAATTATACGCTGGACCATCATCATCATCATCATCATCATCATATCACGAGGATTCGGATGAGCGCCTGTCATTCATCATAATTGTGCGATCAACCGTATTGACAAATAAAAAAAGAAGGAATAATAACCTCTGTCTTTTTCATCATCAATTCTTTTAAATCAAATGATGAATAACGACAAAGGTGCTACAACTAATGACAGCATTGGAGAACTTGTTCGTATTGTGGATAATCATCTTAATCCAATGAATACAACTTCAAATTTAAGTTGGACACGTACTTATACTCCACCATTAATGGGCACATCTGCTCGTGCAGTTAAACGTCGAGTAGATGGTGATACAGGACCAATACGTATAGAAGGTACAGATACATATAATCGACCATTACAACATCATTATCAAAATGTTCGACAAATATTGGAGCAACCACAACAATCGAGTCAAATATCAAATGTTGATCAATCAAATTATTCAAGGTCGTTATCGAATACAAAACGAGACTTTTTTGACAAACAATCTCAATTACCAATATCAACATATGATTATCCACCACATGAATCACAACAACAACAACAACAACAGCAACAACAGCCAATGCAAAAAATAGTTACAACAATAACCACAACTACAGAAACATTACCAACACTAGTTAAACAAACACCATTATTAACTAATCATATACTTGAACAATCGACTGAAACGAATATTAAAACAATTAAAAATGATTCTCAACAACCACAAATTATTGAACGTACAGAAAAATATCAAGAATTTTCAGATTCAACTAATGATGGAATTCGTCGTTTACCAATGTTTCCTATAACAAAAACAACTGGTGCTACTGACCTTGATCAAGTCCAAGCACAAGTTAATCGTTTAAGTGATGATCATCAAGCTATTCAACAATTAGCGCGTGAACTTCAAGAACATAATGTAACAACAACAAATCAATATAAACGTTTAGCATCACAAACGAATACAACTTTAACTGATACAACAACAACGACAACAACAAATCCATCGAATACTATTATTACTGATAAAACTAATAAGACAGTAACAAGTGAATTTACTGTTATTGATGCTTTACTTGATAATCCAATAGGATCAAATGATGATAAACAAAATAGTCTTTTACATAAACGTTTTAATGATATTCTATCAAATATACGAAATTCTGAATATGTGAATTTATTTAAAAATTCAACAGCAAAAAAAATATTAAAAACACCAACGAATGAACCTGTGAATACACGATTAATACGTAAACAAACACATTTCACAGAATCAAACATCGAACAGATTTCAATGTCAACTGAACAAACTCCTTTACTTAATTCAAAAGAAAAGAAAAAACAAGACAAAGTAAATAAGAAAAAATCTAAAACTAAAACTAAATCAAAAAAATTACCAAAAAATGTCGATTATCAAGTTATTGATGCTATTATTAATAGTCCTATTTCACTTTATATACCAGATTCTTACTTAGCCAAATACAAAGTTACTTCTCGATTATCTCAATTGTCTTCTGTTCCATCAATAAGATCAACAGATAATAGCATTTCAATGTCTCAACAACTGGACACCAAGGCTAACAATGAGACAGTCTATAACCTTGCCAACGTTATCCATGAAATTTTTCTACATCATGCAGCTGCTTTAACTTTATTAGGTTCTACACCAAAAAAACAATTACAAAATCCAATGAAACCTAGTGTTATAAATGAACTTGTTTATAAACAACAACCACAACAATCATTGATGAATTCTAATCAATCCGAAATACAGTTACAACCAGACCCGAATAAAACTCGTGTTCTTTATCGATATCTTGATGAACACGGAAATGTACTTAAACTATCATCAACACCACCATCACAATTACGTGAAAGTCTAGCAGAACCATCGCAACAATCTTCATATCGACGTACTGAACCAACATATATTTATAATCAACAAATAACTAGAAATGATGAGCAAAATCTTCGTCGAATACCTGAACATGAACAACGTATAACAAGGCAAGTTGAATCAAGACTACCAACAACAAAAACAATAACAAAAGAAGATTTAGAATTACGAAATAAACAAACATCACAGTTAAATAACTATTCACCACGATTAGATCAAATTACACTAGAACCATTGGCACAATTCTCATATCGAAATATTGAACCAACATATATATCTAATCGACAAATAACTAAAGATGATGAACAAAATCTTCGTCGAGTACCTGAACATGAACAACGTATAACAAAACAAGATGAATTAAGATGGCCAACAGCAATAATAACAACATCAACAACAAAAGAAGATTTAGAGTTACGAAATAAAAATGTATCAAAATTAAATATACAACCATCACCAACAGTATATAATATACCAATAACAATTGAACATCCACATACAATAAAAACTCCTCCTCAACAACAACGTAAACATCATCATCCAAATCAACAAAATGTTTCTTTAAGTTGGCTACCACTATCATACCAATTAGAACAACAATATGTACCAATTGGTTCAATTAATTACGACACAGATTCATCAATGAGTGAACATTCACCAATACATCAGCCATATGATTATGTACCCGTATATACTCATCATCATCATAATCGAGGAACATTTTTACCAAATGCTTGTTGTCATAATCATTTACAAGGCCATGCTCATTATCCTTCCCCACCACCTGTATCTTATGTTACTTCATGTATAATACCTGAATATAGTGGTGGTAGTTATTCTCGAAATTATATTGAAGTATTTCGTGATGGTGAAACAATACCAAGTGAAGTTTATTCATTGCCAATAAATGAACTTATAACAACAAATAATTCTCATACATCTTATGATCAACATGAGAATAAACATCAACCATCATCTTCAATAAATTTACAATTTGAAAAAAACATTCCATCAACATCAACTCATGATCAATATCATTCTCGTACGATAGACACTAGTCCCAATCGTGATAATATTTATTTTGATAATTATTTACCTCAATCAAAATCCTTTGATTATCGTCCTTTACGTACTAAAATTCAACGTGAACATAAAATTACACCACGTTTACTTGTTGAGGAGTGGGATAATCCTCAACAATCTTCATCTACTAATTATAATCAACAAATGAGTACTTCATCAACAGATGAAGTTTTTATAAATAATAAGCCAACGAACAAGACTTCACCTTGAGATATATATATATTCATTAAGAAGAAAAAAAAAAATTTTGTTTTTTTCTTTCGACATGACCTATTATTTTTCTTTTGACGTTCTTACAGTTATTGAGACAGTTTGTCGTACATGATGTTGTTTTTTTTTTATTTCTCTATATTTGATGATCGTTATATCCATTATTTTTTTTTCTCAAGCAGAATAGATGTAAACATGATTTTTTTTCTTCTCTTCATTTATTTATGTTTTTCGTTGTCACGATAGATTATAATCAATCATAAATCAACATAGTGTATGAACATAGTCAACTACCTCATTGAGATAGATATGGACTTTAGATAAGAAGAAAAAATAAAATACGTATTTGATTGATCACGTATATGACATTAAGGTTATTAAAAATGATTATACAATTTATAAATCATCATTAAATTGCTATGAGGAAAAATATTTTTCAAGCAAAAGAAAAATATATTAAATAAATAATTAATATAATGACTCTCAAAAATTATTCGATTAAGTTTAGTTTAGTTGTTTTTTTTTATCGTTAAGAAGAATCAAAATAGTAATTTGAATATAGAATTTTATTTTCTAACAAGAATTTTTTAAAGATAAAAATAATCGTTAGTCTTTCAAAGATAGGATTTATGAAAAATACCAAACTCAAGTTTTTTAGCTCATAGAATTTGTAATCACAATATTATTTGAATTATCTGTTGAGTAAGTTGTAACTTTTCTAGTATCTTCTATCTTGAGATATTGAATATTAGAAACTCTCCCGTGTATAAAAGCTAATTTTATGTATATATTTATATCTGAAGAAAGAAAATATTACAAAAGCTAAAACTTATCCAATGAACTAAATTCATAAAAAACTTTGTTCATGTAAAGTTTGAAAATCAAAACTCAAAAGTCAATTTTCCATGTAACCTGAGGAAGAACATAGTTTTTTGTTGAAAAAAGTCAGTGTGTATTTCCATATCTGAAAAACGAAGGTCAATAAAACTAAACCATTCTAGACTTTTCTATTAATCACTAACACTCATCAAATGAATGTCGTCTCGGTTGAAAATCAATCTAACACCTGGAAAGATTCCCTTGGAAGATAAATTAAGTTTATGGAAGAGATAGAAATGAAGTTTCCATATGAAGTAACAGAAAAACAAAACGTCATAGACAGCTGGAATGTATTACATTCTTTAGAAAATGATTTGCTCTATCATTATAGATAATATAGAGAGTATTGTGATTGCAGATTCTAGAAATTGAAAACTTGGTTTTAGTTTTTTCAGAAATTCTATTTTCGGAAAACTAGCAATCATTTTTCTTTTCAAACCAGCATAACCCATTTGGGATTAAACTGTAAAACACGATGTGGCTGCTGTTGCCAATCATAGTAAGATTATTTTATTCGAGATATTCTAGGACACTTTTTCATTCACCACTGTTCCTTGATCTTTCATAAATGCAATTACCATAACGAGGTGCTATTTATATACAGTCTACGATCGTATATCAACAACGTCTGTCATAGTTTCCTATTAGTGTCTATCACAGTATGTGGGTGCGGGTGTAAATTTCTACCCTATATATCTCAAGACTCCTTTTAGATCGTGTTTCATAAAGTTCTTGTTGAAAATAAAATTCTTTACTCAAATCACTTTTTCAATTTTTCTTAGCCTTGATGACAACACGAAAAAAAATTAAAAATAAACTCAGTTAAATAATTTTGGGGGATATTGTTTGTAAAAGATCAATAAAATATGGTTATTATGATTGTAAAGATATAAATATAATAGAATTTATTAATTTTCAGAATTTCGATGGCATGTTAAAAAACCGAATCGTAAGTAGTTTTTTAAATATGTATAATAACGAATACAAATAGAAAGGAAATAATTCTATAGAAAATTTACATGGTTTTAACACTAATCGTTTTCATTATACATCATTTTTTTCGAACTTTTATCATAAACGTAAGTTGTATTTATGTAGAAAATCGAATAAGATTAATGTTTTAATATACTAACAAATTTTAGTTTTTAATGAAAGTTTTTTAAATGAAAAAAAAGATATTTCTTTTTTCTATTTTTCTAGAAAAACAAAATAATGATACTAATGGACATATTGAACAACAGGTATGTACGATGAATAAGATTTATGTGTTCAATCAAGTTCTTTTTTTGTCTTTTCAATTTTTAGGATTGGATAGATCATCATGATTTTATTGATGCAAATCAACAAAAACCAGAAAATAAAATCCAAATGTAAGTTAATATATTTGAACTAAGTATTGTTTTTGATTTAGTTTTGTTAATTTTTAAAGACGATTAAAATTTCAACCTATTTTTAAAGCACTTGCACTTCATAGTTTTTATGCACAGACCAGCAGGTAGAGTTTAGTTTTTGTTTTATATAATTTCTTTTAAATATATAAAATTTGATTTATTTGTTTGTTTTGTTTTTAAAGAGAATTGTCTTTTAAAAAAGGCGATATACTTCTTGTCCTAAGGCGTATTAATGATGATTGGCTTGAAGGTGAATATCAAGATTCAATCGGTATATTTCCACTTAATCATGTTGAATTATTTCCAATTGAAATCAATAAACAAGATGATTATTTAAATGAATATGAATATGATTATGATATTGAAGGTGAAGCTATTGTGAAATATGATTTTATACCACAACAAACATTTGAGTTACAATTACGAAAGGTCAGAAATGTAATTCTATAATAAACTACTATCAAGATTAATTTATCTAGGGTGATAAAGTAATTCTATTACGAAAAATTGATAATTATTGGTATGAAGGACGTCTCAATCATATTGAAGGCATTTTTCCTGCAGCTTATGTTGAAACATTAAAAGAACCAGCAGGTAAAAAAAAAAGACAAAGCAATTTTACTCTATGATAATGATGAATTCTATTTTGATTCAATGATTAAATGTCTCGAATAGGACACACATAAAGACTGGACATCTATTGAGACAATTCTCAATAGCGTATCCAACTAAGACCTTGGGATATACTAATAACAGAATATCGAAAAAAAGAATTTTTTCAGAGTCAATGTTTGGAACTATATCATTAAAGTAGTCAAGCACTTTTACTCTTACATAGCAAGATGTAGTTACTTCAAATGTCAAGTAATGAATAAAAATACACTAATTTATAGATTCATAAATAGGTTTCAAGAGTAAAAGAATCAGAGAGAAATTCTCATTTATGAATAGCACAGAAGCGAGTATATAGTGGTTTCAAAAATTGATCGTACAAATTTTATTTTGATTCTTTTTCATCATGATAACTTACATAAAGAATCTAAATAAATATTAAAAAACCCAAAACTAGTTTTTTTCGGCATTTTCTCAACAGAAACTGGATAAAAAAGACTTTTGAGCTTCTCTTAAAATTGATGTAATTCAATCAAAAATATATTGTGGAATAGTCGAAGACATGTGGTTTTGTAGAGAATTACTCTATCGTTTCATGTAATCGAAAAACGTCTTTATTTTTGGGCTCTAAGAACTAAAAAAAAACTAGAGTTTGATGTTTTCTAGAGATATGGAATATTACGAAAATTTTATTTCTCTCAAAATCTTGTTGAAAACAATTTTCTCTTATTAAAACCACTATTTTAATTCTTTACGCAAGTTACTACTACGGAAAAAAACCGAACTTAAACTTATATGATCACTTTTTGGAATCGCTATATAGGTCGGTCAAAAAAAGAATTTTGGACTCGGAAAAATATGACTACAGAGTACATATACTAGGGTTGCGTCTATATCATTACATAACTGTTTTCACTAATATCAATAAACAAAAAAATTTCAATTCATATTTTAACAAAGCATTTCAAGTCTTAATGCAAAATATTTATTGTCTAGATATTTTCTCAAAAAAATCTCATCAAAATGAACGTGCTCAAATATCAAAACAAAATTCTCCTGATTTAGAAGAACCATCTGTTGAACAAATAAGTATTATTCCAGACTTATCATTACCACCTATGCGAAAGTAAATTTAATTTTATATCTAATTACTATTTATGATGAATTTTGATTTAAATATTTTTATCTTTTGTTGTATTTTAAGATGTCAAGTACTTTATGATTATATACCACAAAATCCAGATGAACTTGAAATTCATGTTGGAGATATAATTAATATAATTGAAATGTGTGATGATGGTTGGTATTGTGGAATGATGGAAAAATCAAATCATGATAATAAAATGAAATTTGGAACATTTCCAGGAAATTATGTTAAATTATTATCTTAATAAAGAATGATTATACAGTGAAAATTTCTTTAACAGTGATCTCCATCGTGCTTTATCTATTTTTTCTTTTATACGTTGACGGCAATATCTATTTGTATATTTCTAGTCAATGGTTTTCTTTTTTTCTTGTTTTTTTTTTTCTAAAATATAAAACTATATTATCTTCATTCAGTTTTCTTTTGTTGGTTTGTTGGCTTTTTATTTGTTACAGTAAAAATTAAAATTCTTAGAAGTAAATAGATGAATAAATAACTATTCATTTTACAAAAAATGATTCGCAAAACAACTATAGATTTTTGTGTCTTTGACAACTAAGTTTCTTATTTGATGATTTGAACAATGATCATGAAGACAAATACATGCAGTACAGAATGTTTAATTGCTGAATTTGTTTGTGTCGTTGTTCGACTTGTTGTTGTAGTGGAGGTAATTTTAATCGGTGTAGTACGAATAGTATCACTTGTCATAGTGATTTTGATTATTGAAGAATTTTCAGTAACATTAGTATCATTTAAATCGATGGTAGTTGCTTCATAAATATCTGTAGATGTTTCATCAGTGAATGAAACTGCTTTATCAAGAATAGCTGCGGTTTCATCCGACTTTGAATTAGTTTTAATAGTTTCGTCAACACCTGTTGCAAATGATGTTATAAATAGAAACAAAATAAATGTCTCCAAACAAACTTGATAGCACATTGTTATAACCTAAATAAAATTTCGAAAACAATACAATGATTCATATATTGATAATTAGACGGTTTCGAAATGCTTAATTTTTGAAGGGATTTTAACTGATTGAACGATTGCATTCGATGATTATAGCCTTTGTCGAAGATTGTTCGGTTCAAATGTCTTTTTTAATTGATCGGAAAGATAAAAACTTAAATCTTGTTCTAGGCTAACTAATTTTTGAAACCAAATTTGCTCCTGAAATAATTTAACATAAAAATACTACTCGATAAGTGTTTATCAATCTTAATTGCTGAATAATGTTGAACTTTGAATCATCAAAAGAATCTATTTATATGTCTTTAATAGTATCGAATCCGACGATTTTAGCCAATATGATATCAATATATTTTTTAAAGCACTGATTATCAAATTTCTTCTTTTTATTGATTCCAAAGATGTATACAGATGAGAATTTAGTTAAGGATTTATAAATCCACACTCGAATATTTAAATTACAGCCAAATAAATCAATACGAAATATTACATCAAACAAATTTATACAAAATCAAGCGTAGTGCTTAACTACTTACTTCAATTGGTACCTATTGTTAAAATAAAACAAAAGTTTGAATCTTTTCTAAGCAATAATCAAAAATATTCTGACGTTAATATAGGCACCTGACAACATGCTAACACGTTCGTTTATTATATTTAGCCGGTTTTTTTTCTCATTTTCCTCGATAATAGCAGTAAAAATTGCCTTTTTTTCAGGCATGCATATATTTACCAACAATAAAAATAATAACCTTGTTTTTTGCTCAATATTTTATGTGAAATATCTGTAAATACATAATCAAAATGATTCATGAGACATCATAAATCTACTATGATATTTTTAATTTATTATTACCATTGACACAATTCTGTTACAACAAGAAAAAAAAGATATGATTTAGTCAACATGAATAAATTGAGTTCTAGTTGTTTTTTTTTGCACATACATCGATCAGAATCTTAACGATAGTGATTGACAAAAGAGCAAAAAAAAGCTTTTAAATACTTAAAAAAAGTGAAATAAAATGTTTTTTATTTTGTTAAGTAGCTGAATATGCATATACGCGTGCACAATAACATTCAAAAATAGATTAATCAAACAAATCTGAAGGATGTACACCAAGAACACCTACAGCCAATAGACAGGATGATGGATAAAAATGAATCAAAGCAAATTTTTTTAACACATGTTTTTTTTTTCTTTCTTCAAAATCATCTAATACTCTTATAATAGATTATATATATTTATGGATATATTCAAAAGTTTGTCTTACATTCATTTGAGATTTATTGATTTTTTTGAAACGAACATTACTTCAATCTGAAAGCAGTAAAAAGAACTGTGTTGGTGAAAATTTGTTACGCATCATCGTAGATCATTATAAATGATTACGACAATGAGAGATTCTTTAAATAGTATGTTTGAAATGCAATTTTTCTTTTTTTTATCTTTATAAAATTTGTTGAAATAATAGATATGGATTCAGTACCAACATTTGATCCTGTAACTATGGATAAACCATTAAAATCATCATTTTCAACAGTGTCTCATAATTTACCTGATATATTACCAGCACCAGTAACACATAAACATCACCCCCAAAAACGTGTTCGATTTGCATTAAAATTAGATTCTGTTGAAGAAGAATCATCATCATCAAGTCGAGAAATTTTACCTTCAGCAACATCACAATTAAATAAGAGAATTATTGATCCTTGGCGACAACATAGATCACTCTATGGCGCTTATTTTGAATATTTAGAAAAACAAGATAGATTACAAAATAATGAAACTGAAATGCGTCGTGTACCACCGCCCGTGCCACCACCACCACCTGAACCTGGTGCTGAACCACCGACATATACACATACATTTGTAATACAAAGTAAATCACCAGATCTTGTTATTGATTCAATTACAATATCGACGCCACCACTTCATTTACCTCGTATTATTCATCGAAGCAAAAAACCTATAGAACAACAATCAACAACAATCGATTCTTTTGTTAAACAACAATTAAAAATATCAACTCTTCCACGTATGGCATATACAAAAAAAGTAACAAGTTCACCTAATCAAAAAAATCATGATGCATCTGTAAATACAGCTCTAAAGCGAGCTGAAGTAAATATACCGTCAACAAATGGATTACAATCAAATGATAGAATTGTTCGACCAGATAATTCATTTGGATCGAAATATGTTAATGAACATGTTCAAACTAGAAAAATGACTGAAACTTTTACGAAACCATTATCAGTTGCAACTA
Organism: Rotaria sp. Silwood1; assembly: GCA_905250075.1. Classification (NCBI taxonomy): domain Eukaryota; kingdom Metazoa; phylum Rotifera; class Eurotatoria; order Philodinida; family Philodinidae; genus Rotaria; species Rotaria sp. Silwood1. The sequence continues at coordinate 8,164,452 of CAJNOP010000002.1, forward strand.
ATCAAAAATATCATTTTTCTGAACGATCTATTTTACCAAATTATTCAAGACAACCAGCAATGCCAAATCATACTCTTCGTACATATGATAAACAAAATATGAAAGCATGTCATTTTTTTGAAAATCATGATAATGATTATCTTTTTCAACCAATTATTCATTCAACTCATTGACTACTACATTTATTTTATGCATATAGACAAGGAAGAGAGAAATATCTTTTTGCAAATCAATATATTTTTTTATCCCAATAATGATATTTTTTTTATTTTGCTTTATTTCAACAAACTGTTTCTATTTATTTTTTTAATATTATCATAAACTAAATGAAATAATTGTCCTACTAAGTTTTGTTTTTCAATAATTATATCATTTCCTTTTATATCAGTTATTATTCCATTTGATACAGACATTTCTATTGGTTGTTTCTTATTTTCAATTGTATAAACAAACGGTGGAGTTGCTTGATAGAGAAATTTCTCTGATTTAAGTTCATTTTCAAAATTTTTTAGTTGTTCATAATATAATAATGGATCAATATAATCATAATTAGAAGTATTTTTCTCATTGTTCCATTCAAAAAATTTTTTTATTAATAATTCAATAGTTTTATCGTAAGTTATTGAATTATTTCTATCTGATAAATTTAATACAGATGATCGTACACTTGATGTTGCTTTACTTGTTATATTCATTTGATCGTTGGATTTTAATGATCGTCTTAATTCATTTAAATAAGCATTTATAAGTAAAGTAAAATGATGATATGCATATAAACGTTCAAGACGTGATGCACTACCAGTTACTTTATACGTATCAAGAAATATATCATCACGATCGGTGACATATAATGTTAAATTAAATGCTTTATTTAATGTCTCAACAATCCATTGGAGATTTTTTTTACGATTATAATCTTCACGTGTTGTTAAAATTGTTATATTTAGATTTCCTAGAGAATTATTTGGTTATTAAATTAGTATGCTTTGTAAGAGAAAGTGAGAGATTTGTTCACCTACCAAGATCATGATAACATGTTCCTATTGAATAAAATAAAAGAGAATTTTGAAAATTAACTTAACGAATATTTACCACCACCAGAATAACGTCTTGCTAAATCAATTTGTTTTTCAGCTAAATATTTAATATCACATTCAATAAAAGGATTTTGATATCGACCGATAACAACACATGGTTTATTACGCCATAGTAATAGAAGTCGAGTTTTTGGTTGATGTTTAATATTTTCAGCTAAATAACGTTCCAATGCTAAATTAGTATAAACATTCGTTGATCTTGATATAAGAACACGATTGCCACCACGTAGAATTGATTGCATTTTGTAGAAAAACCAAAAGAACACATTTGGCATAATGTATGATTCATTACTCAGATTTTATTGGCTAATACATTGAGCCAAGATAAGATAGGCGCTAACGTTCGGTGAAAAATATAAAAATGTGTTAAAAATTTTTAGGTGCATTATAGAGATTACTCAACGACTATAAGTATCAACCGATATAACATCAGGGGTGGCCTGATTCATGGGAGAGAGGTGTTGGCAGTGTGACTTGCCGTCACCAGTGTTGACTGCCTGGAACCATGTCTGTATTATATGAATAGATACGAAGATAAGTAATCAATTGCATTCATGAGCATTAAAGAAACTGAATTTTAGATCATATTGAAATATGATCTTTATATATATGATCGATAGCCAGCGATTTTCTGTTCTTTTTATTCTCTTTGAAGTGTCGAATGTAAGAATAGATAAGTCCTACAGCAGTTTTCTACGTAATTTTCTCAAAACTAAATATTACTATTCAAAGATATAGTTTCTAATGAACGACTCGCAAAATCTGGCATGCTAATTTTTTCAATGATTCGACGATGTGACAGACTAACTAAGAAACTTCAGAAAAAGATTATTAAGGCTTTATTAGAGATTGTCTAGTTTCTTAACTTATGCCGAAATTTGTTCGATTTCAAAAGCCCAAATTAATTACTGCATCTAATCAACAACTGATTAATTTTCAACGACATTATTTGCAATAGAAATTAAAGGAATATTATAAACAGAGTTAAAAACTGCCAAAAAAATAGAATCCATTTTTCAAGAGCTTGAAGAAAAATTAAATAATAATGACTCTTTAAAAATTAAGCAGTTTCTGTCTGATGTTGCAAGCGCAAAACACTCAGATATTGTTATTATGTATAGACCGAAATCAGAAAAATTAATCAATGAACCGATCAGCTTAATAGTGTGATAATACAGCGTGATTCGTCTATTTTTACTAATTTTGAAATGTAATATACGCTTAACACGAAAGAAGGAAAAATCGCGTGATCATGTCATGTGGTAGGAGTAGTTGTTTTCTATCTTTTCGTATGTTCATTCACTGTTTAAATTAATGCCTCGAAAAAAAATCAATAATGATGTGGAGGGGCGTATTTTGGCTCTTTTGCAGGTGAAATACTTCCAGCCATAAATAGTTAAAATTTTGAAACAAGATGGAATCAGTATATCTCAAAAACTGTATCTAATGTTAAACGAAAGATTGGCCGTCAACGTAATTCTATTGAAAAAATCAAATTCTCTCGAAAACGACCGGTGTCAACACCAACGATTATATCAAAAGTAATTCAAACAATTGACATCGAGGAGGGTGTGGGTTAATACAATAATTGCATCCATACTCACACCTATACCCCGAAATATTTTGTTTGACAAGAGAATAATAAGTTGACCAATAGACTCTTAAGAAACTGTAAAGAAAAATATTACATAGAATGAAAAATGCCCTCATCTATTCGGTGGTCAAACATATTGGACTAATTCAGAGTAAATTAAGAAACATAATTAACTTTTTTATTTAGCAATACAAATTCTATTATTTAGTTTGCTTTGAATTAGTCTAGTCTACATGGCGACATCGATATTTATTCTTTATTGTTCTTATAGACTACCATTAGAAATATATATATATCGATTGACATGAATACATTGAGTGAATTAGATATGAACAATTCAAATAACCATCATCTTAATATACTCGATTTATCCAATGAAATTTTATTTATCATTTTTCAAAAACTCAATATGGTTGATGTTCTCTATTCATTTGTGGATGTTAATCAACGATTTAATCGATTAACATTTGATTCTCTTTATATTCATGATGTTACTATGACTACTATTATGGACACCACTTCATTGTACGATCAACTTCTTTAATAGGTCGTAAAGTTCTTTCAAAAATTTATGAAAAAACCTTGCCTCGAATTCATGATCAAATATGTAAACTTACTGTTGAAGAATATTCAATGAACCAAATTCTTCTTGCTTCGAATTATTCTCAACTATATTGATTATCACTTATAAATTTTCAAAAAGAAATACTTTATCAATATTTAACAAGTATAGTATTTAATTTTGTTCATTAGAATTAAAAATATAAATTAATAATTATTGTTTTATATTTTTAAATTAAAGATAATTTAATTCTTCGTGATCTTACCAAACAAATAACACATCTTAATATTGATATTAAAGAGACAACAGAATATTGCTCGAAAATTAGTTCAAAGATTTTTGCATGAATCTTATCTTTATGTAAAAAATTAGTTGTTTTGAATTTTTGTGATATGTTTCCTACACGAAATTATTCATCTCCTCTTTATTATTTGCTCAGGAAAAGTTGTATACCTTCAACTTTAATTAAATTAAAAATCAATGTTTCAACTTTAATTGATTATCTTTATCGGCTTGATGGACCTCTCGTTTGTTTATCTACATTAATTATTAATGTATCATTTACTTTTTGTCCATTAGAATACATAAATTCAACAGTATGTATTATTTCAATGATCATATTTAGGAAAATAAACACATAAATAAATAAATCAAATAAGTATTCTTATTAATTTTATTTTCTTTATAGAAAAAACTTTCTAAACTGAAGTATTTTTCGTTTATCGCATGTAATCTCACAGTTGATTATGATGATTTAATTGTTCTATTACTTTGTCGAACGATAAATCTTGAAAAATTGAAATTATATTTATCAGTAAGAAGATCTGATCCGACTTATATTGATGATATTCAATTATATGATCAATTTCTTATTTATATGACACAATTAAAGAAGTTTACATTCAATATTAAAACAGTGTTCTACTTTAGGATCGTTAGAGTTGAGCTTCAATCTGATAAAGAAAGATATTCAACATAGTTTCATTGGAAGAGGATATCAACAAGTAGCGTCATATGTTCATCCTAAAGCATTTCTATGCAATGGTGAATGCCATATCTATTCACTTCCGTATGACTTCGAATATTTTGTTGACCTCGACAATTCTTTTCAAGGTAGTATATTTCATAAAGTTCGACAATTAAAAATAAATGATACAATTTCTTTTGAAGATCAATTATTTAAGTTCATCTCTCAAGACTTTCCTTTTCTCGAATTTATATATATATATAATGATGAGAAAGTTTCAACTCGTCACGTGACGAGTTGAACAAACATAAAAAATCAGACCTTTCGTAACACCAAAAATAGGGATATCCAAGAATACAGGGATGTCGTAACAAAATTTACAGGGCGATCATAACGATTAACACAGGAAATTCGTAACAGTTGCAGGGCCTTCGCAACGAAGCAACAGGGCTTTCGTAATGAGGATAAGGGTGATAGCTGGACTTAGTTTCCAGAAATTACATGCTTTTCGTTACGAAAGCCCTGTAATGGTACATATCAAAACATGCATTACGATCGCCCTGTAAAATTTGTTACGAAACCCCTGATTTTTGTTACGAAAGCCCTGATTCTGTCGTTGCGAAAGCTCTGTTACGGGCTTTCGTATTGTCAATTCGTTACGAAAGCCAGAAAACAAAAATCGTGACGAGTTGAAATTTTCCCATAATGATTATCCGCAAAAAGACAATCAACATTCATTAACATTAATCACATTTCCTTATCTCAAATTTCTTCGTCTAAAATGGGCACATGTCGATTCTGCTAAACTATTTCTTTAAAAAGAATCATGCATTTATCTCGTTTGTCAACTCTCTCCATGGAATATAAATCACTCATAACGATAATAAACAATTTTATTAGTGATGCAACGCATTTTAATTTTGGTAAATTGAAAAGTCTTGATGTGGGTCAATCTTTTGTTCGTCGAGAAAGTTTTCATCAATATTTTCCTTTGTTATAAATGGTTTCAATAAAAGAAAATACATGGAGAAAATTAAATATTTTTCATTTATACTATACAGCAACAAAGAACACAAGGATAGTTAGATGGTATTCATACTTCACTCTATTTTGAAATGTGATGTGAAGCGGTTCAAACATCTATTAGCAAGAAATTGTATGAAACGCATAATCATATTTACGATTGAATATGAAATATTTTTTTCCGAGTAGTATATCTATTTTATTTTATTGAGTTCTTTTTCCTATCAGTGTAGTAAGAAATATTAGATATCGATCGGAAAGTCGAACTAGAAAACTAATTAGGTATTAGGATATACATTACTATGAGAACTTTATCAATAGATATCAACTCATTTCTAAAGAGCATGATCGATGGATCCTTTTAATCAGAGTCCATCCGCTTTATTGTTGAGATCAGAAACGATAAAAAAAGCTTGTCAGTGAAGTATGGTGTCCATCTAGTGAAAAAAATTTGAGCGAAAGGCTTTTGAGCAAAAACAAACAGCGAAAAACAAAATAGCGAAAGACAAAGTAGCGGAAAACAACACCGGGAAAGAGAGTGTGGGTGTGGGTGAAGAGAAGTCCTACATTCACACACCCCAACTGTTTTCATAGGAGCATTGAATCTAACTAAAGAAAAATCATAGATTGAACCATTTTAGTCTCGAATGGTAGAAATATGCGCATATGTTGATATATCTGTTCTCATCTACGTATAAAAAGGAGAGAAATTTTTCTTTTCAAAAGACAATGGACTGCAGCTTCAGCAAGATGAAAAATGATACTGGTAACACTGTTGTGGGTCCAGGTGGGCCCATAACTGCATTTTTTTCTCTTTTAGACCTATCCACGATTTCTAATAGGTATATCATGCCCAACACAACACTAGAGATTATAGAAGAAGACCAGACCGAAACAGGAAATTTTAATATAGTACTACACAAATACTGTGAAGCGAATCTACTTGGACCCCGCAATAACAATGAAGGGTTAAAGCATTGGTCACTGAATTTTGCAAAGAAAGTTAGTGTTTCAGTTTATGACGGAAATCAATTACAAAACAATTTGAATTTAACATATCTTATGGAAAATATTTATTTATAGGGTGGCCCATAAGTAAGGAAACGGAGAAAAAATTGAATGTCTCTATTACGGCTCGAGCAAATGGGCTGATTTTGTTACTCTAATAAAGGCATGTTCAAGCTTTGTATTTATAAAGACAAGCTTAGAGATATCCTTTGTTAAGTGTCACCAATGATCTCAACACAAAATTTTACTTCTTCATAGATAGGAGAAAAAACAATTTACTTAGCAAAGGGTCTCTCTGAGCATGTCTTTATCTATATAAAACCTGAACACGCTTCTATCATTGGTAAAAATATCAGCTCATTCGCTCGAGCCCTAATGGAGATATTCAATTTTTTCGCTGTTTCCTTACTTATGGGCCATCTTCTATATTTTATCAAGTCATTTCGATGGTAATCCTGAATTAAGCCGAAAGTAAGTATGTCGAAGGTAAAATGTCGAAAATAAAAATGTCGACAGTTAAAAATGTCGAAAAAAGCTCGACAACAATAAAGAGAAAACTCTCAAAGAAAGCATGTTTTGGAAGATGTTGGATAAAGATGTCATTATTTCATGATTAATATTGGCTTATATTGTTGTAAAACATATCATTGATCTATCAGAATGTGGATGTGTGAGTGTGGTTATAGTTGTTCTCTTACACACCCACACTCACACTCATACCCACCCACGATAAAACACTATTGAAGATCGATAAACTAGTATTTCAAAGAATTTTTTACTTGGTTTTTATTCTTCTTTTTTTAATAATCAATTTTTGATTTGAATGAAGTTCTTTGGTTTCTCAATTTTCGGAACAGGGAAATGTGCAGCACCTGCAAACTCAGTTTTCGACATTTTTACATTCGGCTAAAGTCAATATAATCCACTTCGACATCGAGTTATATTGTCAGAAGAAAGCGTCATCACTATTTCTCATTCTAATTCATTACATATTTCTGTTTGTTTCGTATTTTTTATACCGTGTCTTTTGCAGAGACAAAACAGATGACGAAGCGAATCTATTGTAAGACACAGAGTAGATCTACAGCTAATTTAGAGGGTGTTGGTCTGGTGAACAATTCATTATTGTGCAAAGCTAATATAGAATTTATAGTCCTATGAAAGTTTCCACCAATCAATCAGTGGCAACAACAGAGAAAACGTATAGAAATCGAGAGTGAAAGGATAGGTTTTGCCTCAATTTCTGTGGGATTAAAATATTAAATACGATGAAGCTATTATAATTATTGTAGGAGACCCAAGCGAAAAAGCGCAAATGTCATACATCATTCATACTTAAGCGTAATCCAAGGGTATATCAATATTATCCTATAGAACCTCTTAGCTATTTTAAATTTATTATCAAGATGTGTCACGAACATATTAATTTGAGTTCATTTTTATAAAAGTCTGTCTGAAACTAAAGACCAAATACTTTATTTTATTTCAAGATTTGAGTATCAGTGAAGTAAGATGATGTAATTGGTCTTTCGTGTCCAAGAGACTTATATAAAATGAACTCAAACTAATAAGTTCGCGATCATAAAAGACAGCATTAGCATACCTTTGAAGGACGATGGAGTGTAGGATTTTCGCTTTTTTTCTTGTTACAGAATGTCACTGTCTATATTACATACTAGGACGAGACCAAACATCAGCATGTTAGAAAACTCGCTGGGCCGCTACACACATATCGAAATCTCTTTAACATTTTGTCAGTGGAGTAAGGAAGCTTCGGCATGTTGGTCGTGGTCTTTAGAACTAGCTGGAGAGGATAAGATCAATTTTGCCTCTATATACTTCAACACTTATTGACAATCATGTATCAAAAAAAGTACTATAGTAGTGAAATAGAAGTCTTTACGTAATTTCTTTAGTGACTCAGAGATAGGTACGACTAATTGAGGCGTTGGTATAGCTCTTACAGAATGAGAAATTGTGCAGACTGACACATGCATTCATTCACATTCTTGAAGAAAAGGTGTTAAAGACGAAGAACTTTTAATCAGACAAGTAAATCAACAAAAGCAAAGCAATAATTTGACTAAGAAAAACATTTTTTGTATAATGAATTATTATGGAAACGAAACATTACTGTAAGCCGAACATATTTTAAAAAGTCGACAAATTAATTTGCAATATTAAGATAAATATGACAGTCCGAAAAACGAATTAATTAGAAAGTATTCTTTTTTTAAGTCTTAGAAAATTACGAAGATTTCAGTCGTACTGACAACTACAAAACCATTTATGAAATTCAATGTCAAAATTGTGATTCAACTCATATTGGTAAAAGAACTCGAGTCAAGAAAACTAGAATGAATGAGCATCAAAAAAATGTTAATATTATTGTATATAACTCTAGAATAATATGAACATATCTATCAAAACCGTTATACAATTACTTTTAGCAATTTTAAAAGGCGTATTTTTGAACGCCAGTGGGGAAGAGGCATAATTAAAGTATTAATGTTTACATAAGAAACGTTTGGATAAGCAATCAACGGTACAAAAAATACCATTGAAGTATTTTAACAAAACAAATTAAAAAAAAAACAAGTAATCCATGTACCGTTTTTTGTATATTCTTTGGCGATGGTTGTAAGTTCTAGCAAACCAGATTAATATAAGTGTTTATGTTAAAATAAATAAATAAAAAGCAATGGGAAGCAAAATTATAGAAAAAAACGTTCATGAAACAGTGAATTATTTGCTTGACAGTTATCGATGTTTAAAATCGAAAGTTTGCAATGTTCTTTTCTTTTTTTTTATTACTTTTACAGTATGAAATGTAAGAGTTGTTAAATTTTACTGCAGTTCTTTAGTTCATTTTCTCAAAAGTTTTTAGATTATGTAGCAAATCATCGTTAAGCACATGTTTTGTTGTCTTTTGTTGAATTCAATTGTTTGCAATGGGCAGTAATGAACCATTGGCACTCAATAGATCACAAATGATAGTTACTTTTTCTTTCATCGATTGCATAAATTTTTTTATATACAAAGAAAAATTCATTTTCTTACATAACTTAATGTTGTTATTTTTTAATACCGCAATTCTTTTATTTCTCCTTTTGTTCTATTAGTTTATAGTATTGATCTAACAGTAATCTATTGAACTTGACTACATTATTCTTTTTAAAGTGGACTTTCTTTCGTAACAAAACGTCAGTCTTCCTTCTTTTTGGTGAAAAAGACATTGAAAAGTTGACTCATTTTTCTTTTTTTTTTTTTTCTTTTTTTCCTTCAAATACATGACTTGCCATAGTGTAACGACGACAACCACAATTCTTCCTTGTAATTTCTTTTTATGTTCTTTTTTTCTTCTTTCTAATTTTTTCGGAGATTTACTTAAAGCAAAACATTCGTAGTCGATAGTAAGTAGACAACAGTTAAAGAAATGAGAAAGACACGCCACAACGAACAGGTAGTAAAACAAAGAAGATAATACTTCGAATAAGATTTTTGTCCTTATGTATCATCATTTCTTCTTCATTATTTTGTTAAATAACTACATATATACTGTTCATGTTTCAACCATTGAAGACGTTATCAACATATTCTTGATGTGTATGATCTCTTCCTTTTTTTTTTAAGTTTGTCTTCCACAAGAAAAATCAATATTTCATTAGTGTATTTCATATGTAGATTTCAATAAAACAATACTTCTTATAATTTAGTTTTTAGTCTTTCTTTCTCTCTTTCTTTTCTCTTGTTTCTTTGTGCCTATAAGAAAAATTGAAAACAAACATTTACAAAAAAAATCGAGATATAAAACAAACAATGTTGAATTTTTTTCCACTGTGATTCATATTCTCTCTTGATTTTCAAGAGTATTTACTTTTTTTCTGTCAATGTCTCTGTTTGGACATGATTGTTTTCCTGAAGCTCAAGGTTGTATATATATATTTAGAGACAAGTACAATTTAGATGATTGCATAACTGAGAGTGTCACCCCCAATAGCACAGATACATAATCACAGTTCACATGTTGTAAGTTCGATTGGGGTTAGATAATTCGATTTCAGTAAATATATACTGTTTTCTTTTTGCTCATTCACAAACAACGCTATTACATCTCATTTGTTATTTTTACACATTATGGTAGGTATGGGTTTTTTTTAAATAGGTTCTTCCATTATTTCTTTTTTTTCAATGGTGTCTCTCTCTTTCGTTTGCTTGACTGTGTCTAAAAGTATACGATGTTATTTGTAAAAAAAATAGTGTGATTTTTAGTAATATTACAACAATACATCGATTATTCGTCAACTATTTAACTTCTTTATTTATATTGTTTTGCTATTTGAAAAAGTCAGTGTTTTAGAGAGAAGTATCTTTATAAGTTATTGCATAAGACTACCATCAGGTATACACTATAATCTTTCTTATGTTGCCTCTGATAGTTGAAAAGTTTTATTACGTTTTTGTTGCATCGATTTTTTAACAAGTCCACAAGAAGTAGCAGGAGCAGTAGAATAGAATAAATAATAAAGAGAAAGGAGAAAGAACGATGCAACGTGAGTGGATGCTTGTGTTCGCTTTTGAGTAGCAGTTGTGAAACTGCTTCATATTAGCGACCACCATCATTGTCAACTTGCATCGACAATTTCATGCAAGAATTGAAGAATGAGAGAATAAATCGACGTTTGTTGCCTTCAGTGAAAAAGAGAGAAGAAAAAGAAAAAAAACTTAAATTTATGTTGTGACTTAATTAGTGACATTGTTAACTATAAATCCATTTTGGTCGAAAGCAAAGCAATTTTCTTCTGGTTCTGCGTATTGTTTTCTTTCTTTTATGATTAACTTTCAATTAAAAATAATTAGTGTAATGAAAATAATCTTCACAAAAATACACACAACAATAACATACAATGGTTACAATCATATTAATATATTATTTCTCTTTTCGTTTATTATAGACTTGTAACTGTTACTATTACTTTCACATAACCACCGTATTTATCATTGAATTTCAATGCCAAATTCGTTTAAGCTTCCAATTGCTGCTGCAAGTGGCATTGGTGCATTTGCTTTATTACTTCTAATTATTAGTGTAGGCACACCTGTATGGCTTGATGGTGGATCAGGAAGTACAATTGGCCTTTTTCGTACATGTTATGGAGATAGTGTATCAGGAGCGATTAGTCCAGGTTGCTATAATGATAATCGAGCTCCTCAAGCTGGTCTATCTATTTTTGGTCTCTTATTACTTGTCTTTTCTATAATTGCAGCCATTGCCGGCATATTTTTGAGTCCAACAATAAGTGTTCATGTATTACATGCAGCATTAGGTCTCTTATACTTTTCATCTATGTTTGTTATGTCTGCGTATGCAACATGGGGCGTTTATTCACGTGATGAAGCGTCGTATCTTTTTCCTGCTCCAGCAACAAACATGACTCATACAACTGTGGGATATTCATATAATTTATGTGTTGCTGCCCATTACTTTCTCTGGACAGCCCTTACAATACTTGCATATGGTGCTGGTCTCAGAGTTGCGGAAGCACGAAATGCAGGTTAAATAACTGTTTCCGTTATTGTTCTCTTGATTAAATACAGACGTATAAGAAACAAATATTATTAGATAATCAAACTTATTCTTTAGTTCATTTTTATTCAGTTGTTTTTTTTCTTACTAGTTCCAAAAAAAAAGAAATGGACAAATGTTGCTCCATCCGAATCGACTATGATCATTCTTTTTTTTTTGTTGTGTGTACGTTTTATGTCCATAGCACATCATTTTTCTACGCGATTCTGTAAACAAGCGACACTTTGTGATATATATGAGTGAGATTTAACTTAACTTTTTTAGTCGAGATGTTTTATCGTACTTTGGTCTTGTTTTTCTAATAAATGTAACTGGTTTTTTAATAATTGAGTGAAAAATTTGTTGCTCGTGGGTATGAACAAAAGAAAATACAGAGATATAGGGAATGAAATTTTTATTTGATATTTATAATATTTTTAACGAAAGTTTTTCAAAAAAAAAAAAAAAAGAAGAAGGATTAAGCTTAATATTATACTTATTTAAAACACAAGTGAAATATCTAATTATTTATTAATAAGATTTTTCTAAACTTAAACAAGAACTTGTTTTTGACATACTTATTAGTAAAATGTCATGCAACCAATATTCGTTTTTTTCAGTAATGATAATTATCAGACGTCAATGGCAAATGTTTTCTTATTAAGACAATAAGTGAAATTGAGTGAAAAAATTCCACTTGAATTCATTAAATAAAATATTAATAAATTGAAAGAAGCAAAGAAAAAGGGTCAACCATCTGACATAATAATTACATGCATCAGTATGTTTTGAATAAATAATGTTTTGTAAAACAATCACCAATTAAATTTAAATACTAAAGAAAAGACACTTTTTTTTACCATCACGAATGAGAATATTCTAGAAAAGTTTCAATTCCATCTGTATGTAACTACTTATATCAATTTTCAAAAACCAAATAATCCAAGTAAAAGGTTAGTAAAATAATACGAGTGCAAAAAATAATCGATTGAGTACCTACTTGTTCTTTATAAAATTGAAAAAAAAACGTTTATGATGATTTAACTCATCATACATCGATTGGACTCCTATAGTTGAAAATATTTTCATATACTCATAATCCTTAATGTATAGTATTTCATATACTTTACCCTTAGGCCTTCTCCAAAAAAAAAACAGGCGAAAAGTATCAATTTATGATATTGAAAATCATTGTATTGTAATTAAAACTGGTTTTACTTATAATGAAACACTAGCACAAAGTATACTAAGCATATAAAAATAGAAATTTAAAATTTTTCGACTTTTGTTTTGATGAGAATTAATATTGAAGTTGTATCTCTATTGGAAGTTAAAATGGTTAAATCTTGTTATTAAGTATAGAATGTTTGAAAAAAAAAACCATGTTTTTTTTTAATCTTCAAATTTTAACAAGAAGATATTCGTTTCTCATGAGCTTTGAAAATAAACAGATTTTTATTGAATTTTCAAAAATATCAGTAAGATTTTTCTTCTCTGATGCACACGAACGATAAAAAACAGAAATTTGTTCAGAATTAATTTTTGCTTGGGTTACACTAATAGTTTCTTTCTTACGTATTATTCTAGAAACCCTATTAATGTACTGGTTGAAACAAGACATATGATGAAAATGAAAAGGATTATTGTGCAATTTTCGTCGTTCTTGTGAAAATGTTGTTATTTTTTTGCTAGTTGATTTGATTTATGAGTATAATCGTCTTCGACATTGACTAAACCTGTGACTGTTCAAATCAAGATAAAAACTAATATGGAATAGTCATAAATCTAACATCGACTGATTTATATTGATTATATCTTGTTATTAAGACTACTTGTGACAGCTGCAAACTTTGTTTTTCTTAAATTTGTTTTTCAGCATATTTCTGTATGATACATTACACCACTTTGAGGCTTATGAATATCTAAAGCTATTTTTAATTACGTTGCAAATACCAATGCAATAAGTTTATCACTATCAATAATTTGATTTCGGTGTTATCAGTGGCACGTGTTCTCTCTGTATATATATATATATATATATATATATGCACATGCACAGTATTCTTACAGACTAGTTAAAAAAGTGCAAAATCATGACTAATACATATACACTATCTGGTTTATTTATTCTCGCTATTTTTCTTTATTGTATTACTAATCAAGCAAATGGTGTATCACCAGTTCCCGGCAAAAAAATAACAACACCATTTGGTAGAAAAGGTAGTTGGGCAGCTGGTTATCATACAGGAGATGATTATGCATGTCCTATTGGAACAAAAGTAGTTGCAACAAGAGCTGGAGTTGTTAAAGCTGGAAATTGGGGATCAGCTTATGGAACTCACATTATAATTGAATCTAAAGGGCCTAGTGGTAAGATAATTCGACATTTATATGCACATTTAAGTCAAAAATCAGTGAAAACTGGTGCCAAAGTTAAAGCTGGACAACAAATAGGTAAAAGTGGAAATACAGGAAGATCTACAGGACCTCATCTTCATTATGAAGAACGAGTATCACCATATGGTTATTCTAATCATCGAAATCCACAATTTAACTAGTAAACCTGATGTCAAAAAAAAAAAGAACAGTTCTGTTGTCAATACTGTTTTTTTTTCTTAATAACAGCTTTATATTTCAATAAATGTTATGAACAGAAAGTTTACTCTTTTACATATTTCTAATTAAATCAACTGTGTTTTAGTACAGTTTCAGGGGAAAAGCATCATTTATATTTTGTACAATATTGTAGATAATGAAGGGAATAAAAAGATTTGTCTTATTTACAAATACATAAATCCAAAGTGTGTTACAATGTTTAATCGAATTATAAAAACAACTTCATATTTAAAGATGACGACAATGAAATAAAGTTGTTTTAATTTATACTTATTGAAATTAATCGATTTTGAAGGAATGATAATTATAGAAAATATTGAGTTTAATTTAACGATACATGTTGTGTGATTTTGCTACCATATAAACCATCCATCAATACTCTATTTTACACAATACGATAACATCAATACAAAAAAAGATACGGACATAAAATGAATCAAAGATAAACGATAGATATGAAATATATTTTGCGTAAATACATGTCATCAAAAAATAACTTGCAAATAGGTAAATGCTCACATTTAGAAAAAATAAAATAAAAGTAATGAATTTTCACTTAATTACAGTTTCACTACTAGCTAAAATATTGATTAAAAATATTCTATTCAATCATTTGTATTAGTTGATATTCTAGAGCATTGCTCATGGTACTCATTAAATTTAAGTATGTTATAAAATTTAGCTATTAGAAAGAAAATTATATCGTCTAACACGAAAAATTGAATTAAACTTCACCGCTTTAGCTTTACAAAGTATACCTTCAAATATCAGTCTTATCGTCCAAAAACAATTGTAATATATTTTTTCTTCTTCTTCTCAACATCGTTTCTAGTAACTTCATTTTCATTTTTCATATAATTGGAAATTGTTATTAGAATTCAATGATTCCATTATTATTTAGATATGATAAAGACAATTATTCAAACTGAATGTTTTTTCTCTGTTGATTTATATTTCTTCAAATGATATGAAAAAGAATTGAATTTTTCATCTTACGAAGGAAATCTGGCAACTGATTTATTGCTTTTGAATCAGTACTATGTGCATCATGTAGACTCTAATGAGCATTGAACATCCTAAACATTCACAAGAAACTATTCTAGTTAAGGACTGTCTTTATACAAAATTTCAAGTCGAAATTCGAAAATCAATTTTTCTGATGTTGTTGAAAGAAACTACGACATTCTTTAAAAACCTTTCGTAATAGTGCATTGTCTAGGCCAGAGTTGTCATTATTTCTTTTAGAAATAGAAATGACCAAAACGTCAACAGAAAGGCCGAGTATTCGTCTCACAACAAGATTATCTGCTTGTTTTTATTTCATCTTCTGTCAAAGAAAAAAAAAAAATGCTGTGTCAAAACCCAGTTTCTATCTAAAGCTACTACAAAGCTGAAAAAAATTAGCAGACAGTAGACATTTTGGAGAGGGAAAGCTCTCTCCATCATTGAAGACTCTGATCTCAGCAGCAATAAGCTAAAGGTTCTAGCTCATTTGTAACTACGAAATAGATGCATTTCTTAAAAGAGTGTCATTAGTTGATGAACTTCTCTATATAGAGGTCTAAACAAATCATACATTAATAGTAATATATCGATATAAAATTTGAATATTCGACCGAAGCAATTTTTCGTTAGAAGCTCTAACTATATATTTTAATCAATCATCAGAAAATAAATTTCACACTGAGAATCTAAAATTTAAAATACAGATTTCATGTTTTTTTTCTTTCTCAACACTGAAAATGTAAATTTTGTTCGAACAAATTTAGATTCATCTCAATAGAGAATGAGAAAATGATTAATTTTTTTTATTCATATTCATTTTTCTTGTTTTTTATATTGTAAGTTGAATAAGTATAGATTATTATTGAGAAGTCGATCTGACATTGTCAAGTAAATCTTTCTCAAAAGCTTGAGTAATGTATTACAAAATTTAGGCATAAATATTGTCATTTTTTTCTTTCAACATTTCTTTTCTTCTATGATCGCATCCTTGTATCAACAAGCATAACAAAATAGACAAAGTATGGATATGTCTATCGGCATATGCATATTTGGTGACAGGAGTCTGATACTGATATGAAGATAAGCACAAGTTAATTTTCCTTTCTTTTTCTTTTATATCTTTTTTCTTCTTGTCTTTCCCTTAAAATTTTCTTATCTCACTTATTTCTTTTGTAACTCTTTCTTCTTTTTTTAATTTCTTCATCAAATTCTCATTTATCTTGATTTATAAAACTTCTTCTATTTATATCCTATCATCAATCGTAAGTATCATTAGTATCGAGTAAGACTGTTAAATCGAATCATCTTCTAATTGAATTTGAGTCTCATATATAATAGAGACATGTATATTACGCATATATATATATATATGTATAGTACAATGTACTGTTAAGTAATAACCATGGAAAATTATTTACAAGACTGAGAAAGTTTCTTTTTTGTTTTTATATGCTATCAATCTAACGTTTGAGTTAATTGATTCGTCGAACTCGTACATCTTCATCAACTAGGCAAATGTCAACACATTCTTGAGTTTAGATATGAAAGAATCGAGAAAAAGCCAGCCCATCATTTTTTATCACTTCTCCTTTATAATGAAATATATATATATATATATATCAAAATGTTTTTGTAACGTTCAATTGAGTTCAGCTAGAAATTCTTTTTTTTTGTGTTAGCCTTTGTAGTAATTTCAAAGAATCAAATATAATTAGATTTGTGATATGATTCTTCTATTTGATTGGTAGAAAACATGAAAAAAGAAAGAGAGACAGAGAGAATAATACTCAGCGCAGACTCGATGTTGATACTCCTTTTTCTTTTTACAAGAGAACGAATGATAACGATTGTCAAGTCATCGTATATGTATGAGAATGTGTGTATTTCCGCAAGCAAGTCAAATATGAGATAAACAATTCATCGAACGACGACGTTGATAAGTCGTCATTGTTGATGATAGTAGGAAGAGCAAGCAAATAAAAGAAAATCGACTGGCTCATATCATGTACCAATCGTCTTTTTCTTATATACATATTTTTGCCTACGGACGAACCGAACAAATGATATCACCTTATCATTTCTCTCTTTCTCTTTCTCTCTCTTTTTTTTTGCTTTTACTCAATAATAATTTTCTTCTATGGATAACAATCTGCTAACATCACGTGCTAGTAGTTTCAGTATTGCTTCATTGATTACATCAGATGGTTGCGATGATGAGAATAGTTTATATCATTCTCTAACGAATTCAATTCCAACAAATTTTTATCATAATACTAATAATTGTTCAATTGATCAAATTACAAACGATTCTATTCAACAAGATTTTCATCATTTTCATTCAGCTAAATTAACAGAAACAAATAACGGACAATATCAACAACAAATAGGAAAAAAAAATAAAAATCGATCAACAAATTATAAACAAAGAAAAAATCTTCAAATACATTTATCAACAACACAACATATGGAAGGTTAGTTATACTTAGTAAAAAAGAAAAAGAAAAAGCAAGAATAAAAAATGATCAACATATCTTTTCTATTTCTTAGATTATATTCAACGAGCAACAGAAAATATTAAATCAACAACAAATATAAATAAATCTGATCATGAAAATATTTCAAATGGAACAAATGAAATCAAAAAAACACTTCATCCAAAATTAGCTAATATTAAAATGGTTCTCGAATCAAAATCATTATGGGATGAATTTGATAAACTTGGAACTGAAATGATTGTTACCCGATCAGGAAGGTAAAAAAAAACATCAATATCTTCTCGTTTCATCGTTATAATTTCAGAGGTCCACTTAAGAAATCATGCCTTGAAAAGAAAACGAAATAGTAAAGACACTATTGAATCACTTTTAAAGCAAGCATGTTACAATCCATAGACAGATAAAAAAAACATTTTCTAGGGCGTCAATGTAAGTATGGGACTTCTCTGTTTTCAAAACAGATCTGGATCAAAGAGTTGACACTGTTGATTTCGTATGAATATTGCTGCTTTCAATAGAGCTCGTTGGATTCGAGTACGAAAATCTTTTACTCGACGGACTCTAATATCTCATCCCAACTTGTATGTATTCGACATATATATGATGAGATAACTTGACAACAATATGAATAAGTCATCATGAAATAAAAAATTTTATTCACTAGAATTAACAAATTCTCGATTTAATCAAAACATATCAAAAAAGTTATTTGTCATTAGAAGAATATTTTATTGTTACAATCTTATAAACCATCGAATTATATTTATATTTCTATGATTATAATAACTTTCTCTAATACAAAGTTACATTTGTTGTCATTTTTTTCATAAAGCACTATTGAATAAAAAGTGGTAATGAAACAGAGACCAAACTAAAAAACAAAAATCTTCTTAAAACAATTGATTGTTTGTTCATAAAATGTAATTAACTTTACGTTATAATTATCATTAGTATGATTGAGATATTCAAAATAAAAAAACAATAGATAAGATTGATACTAATGATTCAATCGAATTTAACTCTCTTGAGAAACGTCCAAAACATATGCTTATTGAATGTAGATTATCCATCATTTTATTTTTGTTTCTTTTCTTTAAAGACGAATGTTTCCAATATTACAAGTAAAAATCTCTGGTATGGATCCAACAGCTACTTATTTACTGATGGTTGATTTTATACCATTAGATGATAAACGTTATCGATATGCATTTTATAGGTAAAATTATCTTTTTTTTTCTAGAGAAAAAAAAAAGAATAAGCAAGATCTTTATTTAGTTCAAGTTGGGTTGTTGCTGGTAAAGCTGATCCACATGGTCCAGGTCGTTTTCATGTTCATCCTGATTCACCACAAACAGGTTCAAATTGGATGAAAAATATTATTTCATTTGATAAACTTAAATTAACAAATAATTTACTTGATGAAAATGGACATGTAAGAAGAACAAAATTCTTTTCTTTTCTTTTTTTTTTAAACTAAATTCCTGTTTTGTTTTTATTTATATAAAGATTATACTTAATTCAATGCATCGTTATCAACCTCGAATTCATTGTGTTTATTCACCATCAATAAAAACTGATGAATTAATTTTACAACAAACACAAACATTTCGAACATTTACATTTCCTGAAACAACGTTTATTAGTGTTACAGCATATCAAAATCATCGAATAACACAATTAAAAATTGCTTCAAATCCATTTGCTAAAGGTTTTCGTGATTGTGAATCAGAAGATGGGTATAGAAAAATAAATTTCTTTTTTATTTTTTTGAATACAAAATAATCTTATTTGTTTTTAGTATGATCGATGTAATAAAACAATTGAATTCTAATCAACGTTTACTTCGTTCACAACGAAAATCACCTAATATACAAACTAATACATTTAATAGAATTGTTGAAAATTCTTCTTGTTTTATATCTGATCCACAAGATTCAACAGTTAATTTTATTTCACCAACAACTTATTCATTAGTTAATCAAGATTTAGCAAATTATGCTGCTGATGCTTTTGTTTATTCACAATTGTCTGATTTAAGTTATCGAAGAGAAACATCATCAAATTATCATCCAACACGAATGAGTCCATATGCACGACAAACATTTTATCCAATGTATACACAACGTGATATTCATTCACCATCATCATCATCATCATCATACAATAGTTGATTATGGCATGAAAACAAAAAAAAAGAAAAAAAAAACAATTTAATAGTTTTCATTTTTGTGAGTCTTTAGGTCAGATGAGGGCTTTGTTTTTTCTTTCTCATATTATTTAGAACAGCATATATTGTAATTACATCTTTACTAAATAAAAAAAAAAGCGATTTTCTTCTTATTCATAGATCAATACATATATATATTGATATCGTATATTCATTCATCTTTTTTTTCTTCTGTCTATTGATATGATAAGTAACTGTATGTGTTTATGTGATGGCTATCTATCTGTCATAATTATTCTTGAGATTAGAAGTATGCGGGCATATTGTGATGTGTTTATATCTCTCTCTATACATATATATGTGAATGTGGCTTAGTTATAACAATTAATTTGCAACAAAACGAAGTTTGATTGTTTTTTCATTTATAAATAAACATATGATGAAATAAGAAAAAAAAAAGAGATTCTTCAGTATACAATTATAGCGATTCAATATAACAAAGATTTTTGAGAATTTGTTGAAATGATTTAATCGTAATTTTTGTTCGAGTTTTTTTTTTATAACTTTCATTCAAACAACTCAAAAATTAGCTAACGTCATTATAAATGGTGTATTAAGACACTTAAAAAGGCAAATTGTACATCTGGAAAACGTGTAAATTTTTTTTCACAAGATTTTGATGTATTTTGCAGATAAAAATGACGTTTTTCGTCTGTAAAAGTTGCCTTTCTTAAGAGTCTTCATTAGTGGCAAAAGCTAGGAAGAGAAGCACTACTGATTAAGTTTTCTTTGAGCTCCCTGACAAGATTTTTGAAAGATATACATGTTTCTGATACAAAAATATATATATTAGTCTTTGTAATAAACCTGATTGAAACTTATAGCTATTTATTGTAGTTTCTTTTCTTCGAGCACACATATGAGTTACACAAAGTGAGATATGTGTTAAAATCTTTCATTCCAAAAACTAATATATTTTTCTATTTAAAAAGGACATTTTTCAAAAATCTCTATAGAGCTAATTGAGCCCATCTAGCTCTAAATCCTGGCTTCACCACTGATCTTCATCCACCTTCTCTAATAAAAGTAGCTAATTTTGTTATTTTTTGAACAGACATGGAAACATTCCAATAGAAACCACGACTAGGACGTTTAAACCAGTTTTCAGAAATTCTTGTCTGCTTCGATATTCATCTGTTTTCTCCATCATAATAGTGAAAAGGAATGGTCTAAAAATCAATTTTATTTGTTATTTTCATTTTTCAGTTAGATATAACATTTGATAACACTTAAAAATAATCATAGAATAATAAACGTCAATATCGGTTAAATTACCATTGATAGAAACTCTTTTTTTTTTAGTTTTATGAATGACATAAACTCTGAAGCGAAAAGTTTAGTATTCTATAGTTGTGTTTAAAACATGCAATGACAAATTCTTTATCTAAGGTTTTATTGCGTTCATATAATTAAAGTGTTTAGGAATACAGAAATTCATAGAACAGTATATGAGTTAGCAACGGCTCACAAGTCCTTGCTAGGGTTTATGAACAGGTCATACAATTCAGAGACGGAAACAAGATAATTCCATCTTTCTAATTTTTTCTTGCTTTTTGCCATGGTTCTTGGAAATTTTCTGTTACAGATAAGCAACATTTTTAATCTTTCGATGAGACAGATTGACTACATAAAAGCGAAGTTCGATTTCCAGATTTTTTTTCAATAGAACCATTTATTGTCTATCCAAGAGAAATTGAATTAGATCATATTTTGAAGACTAATTTATTGAGAAGACAGAAAATTTGACACATATCAAAAACTTTGGTTTGATGGTCAATATATTTAGAATTCATATAATTGACACTAATAACAAATGCCAGAATGGTTTGAATTCTATCAAATTTTAACAAATTGATCTATTGGATCTAATAAACATGAATGAAGTTTTAGTACAATACAACGAATAAAGAAAAAACTACGGAATAGCCTCTCATCAAAAGTCCTAGAAACAACTATAAAATTAGATATACTGAAAATCAGATCTTGCGGAAAAACAATTTAGATGTTACTGTAAAACATTTTTCTATGAAACTAGAACAAATAAAAGCTTGCAATAACAAAAAATATATTGACAAGATTGATCATGAGTGACAAACACAATATCAGACGCATATTAGAAAGAATATTCCTTGTAAAACTATTGACGTAAACAGATTTTGTACGCAGTAAAAAACATATTTGTTTCTATTGATTTGAAGTTTCACTACAAATTTAATAACACAAAAACCGGCGACGAATGAAAATGTGTTCATGATTGTTAATGAAACTTCTAAAAGTTTCAGCTGAGAGTAGACTTTTCCGAGGAAAAACTGATATATAAATGCTTTATCTGTAGCTTTGCCTGATATTCTCCTTTCTAACCAGAATCAAGCGAAAACTATATTTATGAATGAAAAGAGTAAATTACATGCATAATCTTAAAAAACTTTCGGACAATGGTAATAAATAGATATGTGAGGGTTTACTTTTTTTTTTTTTTTTACAGTGGATTGATATCGATTTGGACAAGAGTAAAGCAATAATAGTACAAGGGATCAATACTTGAGGATGATGTGATGTATTATTGGGCACATGTTTCTGGATAGATTCAGCATGATTTAAGGTCAACGACTTTTTTGTCCTTCGATTATATGAACATTTTTCAAAAAAAAATTTCTTGGTATTGCTAACATCAGCAAACAATAATTCTAGGAAATATCTAACTTTTAATGTTTCATAAATTATATCAAATATAGGTTTTCTCTTTTCAACATTTTAGAATTTTTAAAAATTAACTAGAAAACGTCAGTAACTATAGGAAGCACTCGAATTTTTGAGTTATTTAGTTACAAAAAGTCAAACCTTTTGTATATATAAAAAAGAACGATTGATAGTGCTTAAATGGAACCGTTTCTATTTTTGAGCGAAATTGAATACTCTGGAGGTACGAAACCTTTCTTAGAATGGCCAACTCGAAAATTTGTGTAAAAGATGTTAATGGAATACATCTTCAAACAAAGATTGGTCAGCAGAAAACGATTCTTCATCGAATACAAGCAACTCTTTCAACATATGATCTTCATACAAATGTTATATGTCTACATCTTAAGATAATGCATTCTAAAATCATATCTATTTTTGATATAAACTCTGTAACGAAACTTACCTATAGTATATGTGATTCGCTTATAATGTTAATATTCGCAACAAAAATGATGTGTTCAGATAGAACTGAATAAGTTTCACAGAACACATCCATTTTGATTTAATATCTACATCTATTTTCCAGAAATATTTTCTGACGAAATTCTCTCATTATCCGAATTTTGCATTCATTTTTGTTCATAATTAGACACATATTTGGAATTAGCGTCGAGTTCTGAACAAAATGCGCTATTTAGTCATTGAAACATTCAACCTTTATTTGTTTCGCGCCGAAAAGATCAAGAAACTTCTTTCGTTAGATCCAAGTGAAAAATACACTGTTTGATGCTGAACTGGATGCTGTTGATGAATATCTGCTTGCTTTTAACTGTTTTTCTTTCATTCTAATCTAAACTGAGATTTTTGGGGAAAGCATGCCATTATCTGAAAACTACTATTTTTAGTTTATTACTTGATGCGATTATGTAAGTTAAAAACTATACAATTTTTCTATACGGAGTTTATTTGTGTGCCGCTTCGTTTCGTAGTAGAATGCTAACCTCTTAGCTTCGCTAAAAAAGTATTCTATGTCTTCAAATTCTATCCTGGCTAGTAGTTTTGAAAACCTGAACTCGAGCTAAAGGAAAATCAATGAAATCTTAATTGGTAGTTAAATCTACATGGTTTCTATCTATAATGAAAGTTTCAAATAATTTAATGTTGCCATGCACTATAAATAGATGTTACAATGTAAAATAAATGAAATTCCATAACTGTTGACCAAACTGTATTATTAGTTTCTACTATTCTAACTGAAACAATTTCGTTCATTAGAATATGATATCTCTTCTTGTCATCGTAAATATTGACAAAAAAAAATTAAATTTTTTAAGCATAAAATATACCCTAACGTTCGGTACATGTTTTGATTTATTTCAGAATGTAGTTGGTATGAAAAACCATGCTTGAAGCAAAATCACTGAATTACGTAGTATGCGTGACGTGGGATTATTCTATGTTCAGATAAGATAGTCAAATCCTATATGATAAACATGTACCATATCTTTTCTCATTGTTATCAATATCATTGAACCATCAAGGCTCCTATTACCCATATACATTTTAAACATTAATGTCATGTAATTATCTTTCACACCTGTCTTTTTTCTTTCGTATGAATGAATAAATGTCGTTGGATGCAACCTATTGAATACCAAGCCACGTGGTCTGTCATCATTCGATTTGAAATATTGGTCCATAAGTATATGCATTTAAAATGAAGGTGTTCTTTTTTTTTTATTCTAATGTGGGGCACAAAATACTTATCCAAATTGTATGTATGCATGTATTTGTCATTTATAGATAATATTTGATCATCATATGTTCTGTAATCAAATAGTAAAATATGTAACCAAGAAAGAAAAAAAAAGACACTAAGCATCATTGTCGATAGAATAGATCACTTTTAAGTATTAAATATCGTCTTTAATCAAACAGTATACGATAAAGCATGGCACTGTTAAAATCAATTTATCGTCTATCAATTCGTCACTATATCACTCTATGTTTTTTAGTCATTGTTTTTAGCATTGGTTTTAGTTTAACACTTTTTCGAAAATATGATGAAGAAAGCTTGATTGATTTGAGTGATTATGATGATAAAATTACTTTCTGGAGTAATGATTATCATATAAGGTAAAAGAAAATGATCAATTTGTCTCCTTTTTATTTTTAAAAATAATGTTTTGTTTCTAATTAGTCCCATACATGATGTTAAACAATTATTAATACCATTAGGTGTTCGTTTTATTGATAAAAGTCTATCAGGTTCATGTAGTTTAACAGATACATGTGCAAGAAATCTTCGTATATTAACATCACATAATGGAATGAATCCAAATAAAGCAATTCGAAAACAATTTTATGAGTATTATAAAAATCATCCATTAATGAATCGTGTTGATGCATTTATTTGTTTCCATCCAGCAGCTATGTGTGAATTGTTTATGCCATTTAATCGTACAATTATTGTTATTGCATCAACACGTTATGAGCTTGGACGATTTTCAGCTGACGAATGGAATGAATGGAACAAGAATTTACGTATTATTGCTTCTGATCCTCAGTATGTTTTCGAAACTATAGAGAATATTTGATAAGAATGATTCATAATCTTTTGTTCTTTTGTAAGAGCAAATTTTTCTGACTGAAATCATAAATCATTATTGATTGACTATAATATTTAGCATGACGTAGTAAAGCAATAAATATATAGTGACTATGTAATTATTTGTCTATTGATTAGTTCAAATGTAATTTGAAAGATTCAAGGATATTCTTTTTCTCAAATACATACCGTATCAGTTGTAGAAATATAAATTATTTTCAAGGAATAATAATTCGAACACTAGCAACATAGACAGGTGAAGGTTACTCTTATCTTTTTTCATGTCGCTTTTCTCCAAGTACTATTGAAAAAAAAATACGATTCGAACCGAAAAACGATAAAAGAAAAAAAATTTTGAAATCTTATTAAAATGAAAAAGAAATTTATAAATAACATACTAGTCAAAAACGTAAAAATTTAAAATTTCAAGTTCACTTGTCGATAATGAATATTATTTGAGATATAACTTCTATTGAGGCTTTCTTCTAACCAAAACATCGTAATGAATCAAGCTGACTGTAGAATAGATAATCAGTCGATTAGAATTCGTAAAATCATCTTATTTGTTACCAAAACTAGTGCGTCGACATTCAAGAACTTTGATATGAGAACAAATACATTAATTGTCAAAGTAATTTGACCAATAGACTCATTCATTTTTCTTAGATCTCATTATGAATAAGATCGAAAACTTCATTCATTCCGTATATGCTAGTTAATATGTTAGTGAATATTGTAAGTCTTAATTGTATTCATGTCTGGATAGTTGAACTATTTGTTTACTCATCTCAAATTTAAATATGTCGTTTGCTTTTTCATTAGAAATGTCGTTGCTGGAAATAATTTGTATGATGCTGAATATATACGATATTTTACTGGTATCAATGCAACTGTTTTACCCTCAATATGTAGTTATACGAAAGTTGTCTATCGACCAACAAAAAGAAATCGTGAATATATTTTTATTCCAACACATAAACATATTAATTTTAATGAACAATTTCTTAATGAATTAAAACTTTCAATAGAAAAATTTAATACATCAATAATTGTTAAGCCTTTACGACAATTATATAAATTTTATCGTTATATAAATTTAGTTCGTCATCCAGCTATTATCTATTTACCATATCAAGTATCACTTATGAGTATATTTGAACAATATACTATGAATATTCCATTGTTTTTTCCATCAATTGATCTTTTAACTGAATGGCATTTAAAATATAATGTTGTGTTTGACCGAACATGGGATAAAGCTTTAACTGGCGTAGGTAAAAATTCTTCAACTATACCAAGTTATTATGTAAACTCCACTATTCCTGATCCAAATAATGAATATGATTATTCAGCAATTCGTTATTGGTTAAAATTTGCTGACTTTTATCAATGGCCACATATAACTTATTTTAATTCAACAGACGATCTTACTTTAAAATTAATAAATACAAATTTAACATTTATCAGTGAACAAATGTCCATATATAATAATCAAAAAAAACTTAAATTACTTGAACATTGGAAAACAATTCTAAATCGTATAACTACATCATCATTTTTTTTAAAGAAAAAAGAAATGAAAATAAAAAATAAATAAATAAAAATTTTTGTGTTTATACACTAAGTTCAGATATTGAAACAAGACATTTTGCTCGTTTATTCATTTCACTAATAAACATATCATATGGCATAATTGTTTGTATTAAATAATTTTGTTCATCATTTCCTACAAAACGATTTAAAGAATATTCAATAGGAGATGCAATTTTCCATGAACGTAAACATTTATAATGTTCACCAATAAATGTTGCAGCAGCTAATTGTGTTGTTAAAGAATTTGGTCCACGTAAACTTAAACTTTTTAATGTTGTTAATCGTTGACAACAAGCTATTAATTCAAGATAATCATTTGATGAAAAACGATTATAATCAAGATCTAATACAACAAGACGAGTTTGTTTTATTAAAACAATTAATAATTGACGCATAAAACGATTTAAACGATTTGTACCTAAATCTAAATGTAAAAATTGATGTCGCGTACTCATTTCACTTAAACTAATTAAATCATTTTCATATAATGAACAAAAATCTAAATTTAATACATCTAATGAATGATCAATTGCATTAAGAATAAATTCTAAACGATTTGTTATTGGTGAACCACTTAATGAAAGATGTTTTAAATGTTTTAATTGTGATAAAACATTACAAAATTGATCTAAATCTTCTTGATTAAGACGAAAATCAATAAAATTACATGATAAATCTAATGTATGTAATTGTGTTAAACTTGGTAAACGTGGTAGAAAATATTTTAGATTTTGTCGTGTTAATACATTATATGGAATACGAAGTGTTTGAACAAACTAAATTTATATTTGTTATACAAAAATAAAAATAAAAATAAGAAATTTATCAATGAAAAACTTACTCGTTTGTCAACATGATCAAGAAAACTACTAACAAGTGCTAAACCAATACAACGCATATCAATTGTACATATGTGTAATTGAATATTGGGAGTTGTTGAACGAAGAGCAGATAGAAGTTCAACATAAGTACGATAATCTTGAATTATACAATCAAAACGAATTATAATTGTATCATCAGGATATGAACTTGATTTAATAAGATCATCACTATTGTCATTTCCACTTATTGAATGATTG
Source organism: Rotaria sp. Silwood1 (assembly GCA_905250075.1). Classification (NCBI taxonomy): domain Eukaryota; kingdom Metazoa; phylum Rotifera; class Eurotatoria; order Philodinida; family Philodinidae; genus Rotaria; species Rotaria sp. Silwood1. The sequence continues at coordinate 8,192,574 of CAJNOP010000002.1, forward strand.
TCTGAAAGCATATATCAGAAATTAAAATTCTAGTTTTTATTCAACTTTAATTTACCTGCACAATCATTCTTATTGTCATCGTTAGTTTTAGAATCTGATGATAATTGATGATGCTGTTGATTATAAATATCAATTAATTGATTACGTCTTGATTCTTTTTCTGCTAAACGACAATGTGTAGCAATATAACGAATAATCAATTCCACAACAGGAAAATTTGTTACATCAAGTATTCGTATATTTGATAATTTTTTTTGTGTTATTTGTTGTTGTTGTCGTATTGTATCAATAAAACGAGGAATTATAATAACAGAATATTTAATAGCCTGTTTAGTTCTTTGTAATGCTGTTTTTTCACATAATAACATTTTTAATGATGTTAATTTTTCATCAACAAAATTTTCTAAACGAAATACTCTATATGGCCATCGTGATATAAGAATATTAATACATGTATCATCTTGTGTATAATGTAATGCTGCACGAAATAATTGATTAAATAATTCTTTTGGTATTGTTTCACATGCTTGCTCAGTTAAAGACTCATTACGTACAACTATTGAACAACATAAATCAGTAAGCCTTGATATACGTGGTTGAGTTACACATTTTTCTTCATCATCATTATAATTTATTCGAAAACTAGCACCATTACGAAAGAATAAATATGAAAAATCAGATGGAAAAGAGTTAGCTTCTTCTTGAGACATTAACTTTCAAGAATAATAAATATCAACTTCAAGGAAAAAACAACAGTCAAGCTTTTTTTCTCATTCGTCCAATGAGAATGGAGAGAGGACAATGATTGAAACTAATGGCTGCTGAAAAAAGAAAAAGTCTTGTTTGTAACAACCTTTTTTCTGTGTTTATACTAAATAAACAAATTTAAAAAAATCTTTACTTCTGTTTATTCTAGATGTGCTTTGGCACGAGCTCTGGAAAACTAAGTCAATTGGCACATTATGGTCCTTTTGGTGCCATCTCTCTGATAATGTGGATGTATGAAAAATTTTTATTTGTGATATCTAATTGCGCGTGTTTTTTTTTATGTAGAACTATTAGTGCTTTTCATTGTCTTACTCAATGGTTTCCGCCAGATAGTACAGATATATTAAGTGTGATTAATTTTCTTATTTTTTGGATATGGCCTGTTGTGATCTTTTACAATTATTTTCGTGCTGTTTTTGTTGGTCCTGGTATGTATTGTTGTATATCACAAAAAAAAGAGTTTCTTTGAAGTAATATTTTCTATTTATTTATAATAGGATTTGTACCAAAGGGATGGAGACCAGCAAACGTTGAACACGAAAAATATTTACAATATTGTAAGATTTCATTTGATTAAAAAATACAATTCAATGTTTCATAATAATTTTTTATATAGGTGATGTATGTGAAGGTTTCAAAGCTCCACGTGCACATCATTGTAAAAAATGTGGTCGATGTGTTATGAAACTTGATCATCATGTGAGTTAATAGTTTTTAAAAAAAAAAAGAGTAACTAGCGCATTTTCCCATTCTTTTGATATTCCTCTAGTAAATAGACTAATGATATAGATAAAAACTTGACGATTTTATTGCAGAAGAAAGAATTTTTGGATTTGCAATGGTAAAATGTTTAGAGGCAAACTTCCATACCAGAGGTCTCAATGGATTGAACTGGACCGAAGAAAGCCGACTGAAGGTTTTTTTCTTTAAAACTAATTTAGTCGTGAGGCATTCATCTAATTACATTAGATAAACTTCAAGCACATGATTGAACATGCATGGTTCGAGTATCAGTAGTTGATGCATAAAAAGCCTTTGGTAACATATTTGACGATTTGCAAAACTTTTCAATATAAAGATGTGTTTACATTTACATTTCTAATAACAGCATATGTCAATGGTTGATGTTTCAAAAGAAATTTGATCCATTCATATGTATTCTATTTTGTATGTGATAATGAATCAGCATTGGCTGTTGAAGAAAGATGTGTTAACAAAAAATTAGCGATTTGAAAAATAGAATTAGAAAAAACAATTGTTAGTGAATGAGGAGAGTTAAGCAAAGACATTTTTTTTTAATATAAAGAATTTTTTCATCGTTTTCTTTGCTTCACTGTTCCTTGCAAAAATGTATTAGTCAATAGAAGGTTAACATTTATGCTCTCATCGTAATATTGAATAGTCTTAGTAGAGTCTATTGAGATCTATATTTCACGTTTCATTCATTTGTTAGAATATGTTTTAATCATTATATTAGATGCATTAATGAATAGGAGCGTTGAATAAAAACCTAAACTGGAGTTTTTAATTAAAAATAAGAACCAACTGAAATTCATATATGTATATATGTTTTAGTGTCCATGGATAAATACATGTACTGGTCATTTTAATCATGCAAATTTTTGTTGGTTTATGTTCTATGCTATACTTGGTTGTACACATGCATTATTAATGCTTTGTCCATGTATATATAGAGCACTATTTGCTCAATATTATATTTATGCACGTATAAAAAATGTTCCAATTATTTATTTTACATTTGTTGGTTTAATATCATGTATACTTTCCATTGGTCTTGCCCTTGGTGTTATATTTGCTGTTAGTTGATATATCATATTCTTTTGTTCTTTATTGATTATTATAAAAAAAAATTTATCTTTAGGTTGGATTTTTATTAATTGTTCAATTACGAAGTATTTGTCGTAATGAAACAGGTATTGAAGGTTGGATATTACGTAAAGCACGTGATCGCAATTATCGCCGTACAAAAGCATTTATTTTTCCATATGATCTTGGTTTTAAAGAAAATTTTCGTCAAGTATTTAATTGGAGAGAATCATACAATGTTATTGGCGATGGTTTAGTATGGCCTATACGTGATGGGTCAGATGAATATGCATTAACACGTGAACAAATTGAACAAAAAAAAGAAAAACGTCAACGTACTGTTCGTTATGAAGTTGTTCAATCATATAAAGGTGCATTTATAACATTACGTTATGGTATATGTACATGTATATGTATTCCTTGTTCGGATGAAACTCGTATGCCTGTTGAAAAAGGTGATTATGTTCTTGTAACACGTTGGGAAAGATATTGGCTATATGGTGAACGTATTATTGCTAATGAAACAAATAAAAATAATGATACAAAAAATCGTCGTCGTCGTCGTCCTCGTGGATGGTTTCCACGTTGTTGTGTATATGAAGCATTTCGAATGGAAGATTTATGGTCAGGAAAAATTGAACCCGATAGTGATGTTGTACGTGCTCAACTAGCTAATTTTGCTCCTGAAGGTTATGATGATGATAATGAAGAAGAACATGTTGAGCATCATATAGAAAGTCAATCAGATGATACAACATCAACATCATCATCATCATCGCAATCATCAAAAGTATTAAAACAAAGAAAAATTCGTAAAGAAGATTAATTTAAAGTATGTTTAATGATTTCCAAAATCAATCATCAAAGAAAACAAGTATGTAGAAATTTTTCTTGATATCTTTTCGATGTTTCGCTTTAAAGAAAAAACCGCCTATAGATATTTTCTTCGAATGAATTTATGTATACGCTGCGTCGAATTCCTATTGCGAAATACATTGAAATATTATATTCAAACTCCGTATCGCTTATTCTTATAACTTGATTAAGAAATTTCGTGATTTGATTTCTGAATTAGTATTTGCTTACGATCGAATAATTTAGCTTTAAAATAATTGGGATACGAATGCATCTTCACACTTTTAACCCTATAATAAACTTCTAATAGATGAAAATTCATGTTTTCTTCTTTTCGAAAAAATCTACAACGTTGATAAAATTTAAGTGTTTTATGTCAATGATCATTTTTTTAGAAATCTCGATTCTCAGCTGACATATATTGTAAGTAAGATATTAACAAATAAAACTTCTCGTTATCGATATTTCATGATTACTACTTTGAAGTAGCTTTGCTATCAGATATAGAAAATTTGTGATATTAGAAATGCGATCGCCTCTTCTGTTACATGGTACAACGTGCTTCGGCAAACAAAATAAACTTCTATTGGAAAGATTTTGATCAATATCGAACCTATAACGTGAACACCTTGATAAAAAAAATATTCACTCATTTTTCGGTCACTAAAATATCACTGATTAGAGTTGCAAACAAAATAGTTCGTTGTATCACATTTTGTTTCTGGGGTAATACTAAGTTTGTGTCTTGGAACAGCTTCAATTCAATACTACTGAACTCTGAACAAAATGAAATATTACACGAAGAAAAATCTCATCTATGGTTTTCCACTAAAGAACTAGTTTTTATAGGGATTGATGAGTAATGAGCATGTGAATGATCATGAACAAAAACATGAAGGTAATTGGTATGGGTATCAATCAAAATGAAGAGAAGACTAACACTCATCCCTATTTATATTCATCGACCATTGAATAGAAGTCTTATTTACGTTCCTTTTTTTTGCGTAGTTAAATTTTTGATGCAGAACGTTCTCGTGCTCAATTTTTTCTTCATGCTTAAGTGTCCGTGCTCAGCGTTCCAGTTTCCTGTGTAATATAAAATAGAAAAGTAAATAAGACACTTCGTAGAGCAAATGTTATTCTGCAAAACTAAATCATAAAAAACTATTTAGCGTTTTTGAATTTCATCAGTTTCAATAGAAATAGAAAATGGACCCAAGTAGTATTTCGTCAAATCTCTATTTTGAAACAAGATTATCCTAGAAGGACATTCTAAGCACATGTTCAGAAAGAGTTAAAATTTTTGATTCTAACGAGATAAGATCGGTAACAAATCCAGGTCGTTTTCAATGATACTTTGTCTATATGTTGGGGACATTACTCTAAAAAAGATCCTAAGAAAGTATAAGCTGATGAGACCAAGCAGCAGAATTCCAATCTGGTATCTTGCTCGAATGTAGTTCTCGCGATCATTGGAACACTCGAAATATTATGCTGTAAAAAATGCTTTTCTTTTGGAGATATTGATTCTTAAAAACTTACCTCATAAAATTCAGAAAGATAAACGTATTTTTTAACAATTCAACATTCACGACAAGACAACATTTCTTCTTTTTTTCATTGAAACATTTAGAGTGTTCCAATGACCACGGGAACTACATTTAAGCAAAACTTCTGCCTGAAATTCCGTTGTTCGATTTTTCTTTACAAGCTATTTACTAGGTGGCTTTCAAAAGAAGTCTCATCAATCTAAACCATCTTAGGATTTTTCGCAGAATTATGTCTCCAAAACATAGACAAATAACTATCAATGAAAACAGCATGAATACGTTAGAGACTTTTCCTTGTCAATACTTTCAGCTTCAACCAATTGTCTTTAAGTGACTGAAAAATGAGTGTATATCTTGCGGCAAAACTTTCGCGCCATAAATTAATAATATGAATATCAACTTTTGAGCGTGTTTGTTGTTAATCATTGAAATTATAACGATGATGTTTTTCGGATATTTCGTTACTTCACAAAAGTTTAAACTTTAAATAATTATTAATCGAGCTTTTATTCTTATCGTGTATGCACATGAAGTCTGATAAAGCAAGTGAAAAATAATAAATAACTTTGATTTTCTATTTATTTATCAATATTTTGGATATATAATAAATCGAATACATTTTTTATCATTATCTTCTAGCTTGCACATCCTTCGCTTTCGCGTTTCGTTACCAAATGCGCACGTCTTTTCGTTTCTTCTTGTCTTTGATCTATAATTTTACTTCGTATGCGATCTATGCCTGAACGATGACGAACACACAATATGACGAAATATCGTGCGCCGAAACCATTTATTTATTTAAAAAAATTATCATTAATCTTCTATTTTTACAGAACACTCAAATGTGTGTCTGTAATGTTTTCTCTTCTTGTTCTTTTTTCTTTGTTTTTTTATTGTTTTAAAACCATAAACACATATAGTGTGAAAAAAAAACCTTCGTTTCCTTTTTTTTTCTCTTATTCATGTTTTTCCATTTCTTCTAATTGTTTTTTTTTGTTTGTTTCTTTTCATATTGTGATCTATGATCGATACGTTCCACTGTTTGCCAACTGTTTATACAATGGACAGTTGACATTGTTACTATCTATGTGTGTGTACGTACATCATCTCTTATGTAGCAAAAAAATCCTAAAGGTCAAGGTGCTTGATTGCGTTAAAATTTGTTTTATCTTATTCAATTTAACTTTGTTTTTTGCTTCTGTAAATCGATTTTCTCTTGTTATAGTAAGATTATAATTTCACTAATTGGGTTTTTTTCTTTTTTTTTTATTTGCATAATTCTAGATACAAACAATAACAATGAGTGGACCAGTTAAAGTAGTAAAAACAAAACTATTTATTGGAAATCTTGATCCAGCAACACAACCTTGTAAATGATAATGTTTGTTTTTGGATTTTTTTTCGTTGATAATTAATAATTTTATTTAGCTGAATTATCTAATCTATTTGGACCATTTGGTACTGTACTTGAAGCATCTGTGATTAAAGATTATGGTTTTGTGGTAAAACAAAAAGAATTTATTTGAGAATTTCAAAATATTTATTATTCGTTGATTAGCATTTTGGCACAGTTGAAGAAGCTGAAAAAGCAGCAGTTGCATTAAATAATAACGACTTTCATGGAAAAAGATTACGTGTTGAAGTAATTAATTATTATTATATATAGTTTTATGAAATACAGTTTTATTAATTAGCTTTCAACAAGTACAGTAAGACATCGACCTGGTCAACCTGAACCAGCTAGTGCTTTACGAAAGTATGATTATTGAGGCTTTTTTTCTTTTTCTTTTTTCATAACGTAAAAGTATTTATTTTATTTAGTTCTCGTGCTCGAGTAGCTGCAATGGCTAGTGGCAATGGTTTATCTCGGTATAGTCCAGCTGCACCTACAAGTGGTGTTGGTCCAATGCGTCATAGTGCATCAGCATGGGTTCGTAGTGATGTTCGTCCATATGATGGTATTTCAATGGATCCTAATGCTATGGCTGCTGGCTATGGTCCAGTATCAGCTGTCTATGATCGTTCTCGTGCATATGATGCTCGATCAGATCCAAGACATTATTATGGAGATAGACGTGACAGTGGTTATGGAACTGGATATGATGCATCTCGTGATAATTTATATGCAGCACAAACATATGCTAGTATGGGTGGAAATAGTAGTGGACAAGCCGGTATGTATTCTATGCGGGATTATCGTGATATACCACCACATGCTCGAACAGATAGTATGGGTTATGGTACAAATCGGTAAGAAGATTTTTTCTTTCCTTTTTTTCCCTAGATTTAAATAATTTAATAGATTATTTTTATTACTAAAGAATAAATAAATCAAATTCAGGAATCTGGACTTCATTTGTTTCGTAAATACGAAATTTAGTTATCTTTTTGCATTATATTATTGGTTTTCTTTTTGTATTGATTTAATAATCCTTTTAATCATATAAAAAAGCAACAATATCATGTTTCTTTTCTTTTCTTCATAGAATGTATGATCGTAATCAAGGCGCGTCACCTGTAGATCCATACTATGGCGGAGGATTACCTCAAGGGCCACCACCATCTGTTGATCCTTATCAGAGTTATGATTCTTATCAAAAATATTATACTAGTAGACCGCGTGACCCAGAATTTCCAGTTGCAACTGGTCAAAATACAACATCACGGTTTTATAGCTTTACGTTTTATAATAAAATATTTATGCATATTTTTTCTTATAGTGATTATGATATTTATTCAACTTATCGCAATGATCCCTATGTAACACCAAGTGGTCAACCACCACTTCGACATGATATAGCCGTTGCTTTTCCACAACAACAACAAACAGGTTATCCACCATCGAATCCACAAAGACAACAACAAGCATATGCAGCTGCATCAAGTACAGCGGCAACTTCGTATGCACCAAATGTTCCCCAATATTATGGTGCACAACAACGGGCATAATATATGTACTTTTTTTTTCGGTCATATGATTATTTAATTTTAGTGTGTTTGTCTTTGTGTATGTGTATATGTGTTCTTAGGTGGTTTGTTATTGTTTCTTTTTTTTCTTATGTAAATCGAAAAAACCGAAACATCTAAAAATGAATGATGCGGTTAGTTTGTACAAAGTCATCTTTGTCTTTAACACTTATTTTTGGTTCATGCTATTGATGTTTATTTGTTTGTTTGTTTATTTATACTAGATAATAACAAAAAAAAATACTAGCAATATTAAATTCGTATGATATATTTACTTAAAAAAAATATATTATTGTAAGTTTGAGAAAAAAACTTCACGAGTTTTGTTATGAAATATTTTTTGATTTTTTAAATATTTAGTTCATCGGTTATAGCATATAGTGAAACGTGAATCTTTAATGTCATGGTATATTTGCATGTATGTGTGTATGTGATGTGTATCGTTGTCTGTTAGATGTTTGAATATTTGTAGTAATGATTATCGTGTAGTTTAAACACAATTAGCAAGTTATATGTGGAGCTATGAGGATCTCAGCTACTTATCAACTCCTTCTACCTACACATTGTACGTAGGCTAAAAGATAATTATTCGAATACTTAGTCTTGATCGAACAAGAAAATTCACTTTTCGTAATATGAAAACCTAGAACCGGTATATAATTTCATAAACTAGTTTGTTGAGAATACTCTTATATATATGTTATGGCCGAAGTTAGAATTCAGCCCAATTCAGAATTCGTCTAGACGAAATTGGAATTTTTTTTTGAATGATTCGCAAAACTTAAAGAAATACCAAAAATTACAACACAATGGAGTCACGAATGATAGGGAGTGAGGGGGAGGTCTGGGTAACGGCGGGAAGGTCTGGGTGAGGGTGAGTTTATGCGCGTGAATATATGAGTCAGATTACGGTTCTATACGGTTTTCACTTTCCATTCACCCTCACATCCTCCCCTTCACCCAGATGTCTCCTCGCCGTTGCCCAGATCTCCCCCTCCCGATCACCATCATTCGTGACTCCCTTGTGCTGTAATTGTTGGTATTTCTTTAAGTTTTTCGAATCATTCAAAAAAGATTCCAATTTCATCTAGACGAAATTAGAATTCTAATTTCGACTGGACGAATTCTAAATTGGGTTGAATTCTAACTTCGGCCACAACATATATATATATATATACCAGGAACAATGGAATAACGATGACAATAACAACTAGAAAAAGACTATCCAATATAGAACCGAATACAAAAATAAAAGCACTCTCATGAAAAAGTGAGGGAAAAAAATCTGTATATACATATGTATAAAGAGAAATGATGACTATAGACTACATGGAAGAGGACGACAAAAAACAATGAGCAAAGAGTAATTTATTTAAATATTAGTGGTGACATCGTGTCATTTGTTGACCTTAACACAAACGAGACGTAGATTAATGTTATATTTTATGTAATTTGATAGATAAAATAAGTTAATAAAAGGAAGTATGATTAAATATTTATTCAAGTCATGAAAAAGAATCGTTTTCTTAATTAGTCATAGACATAACTGCAGCTGTTGTCTCGTAGTGTAAATTTAGTGATGATATGTGGATCGATAATGATTCATTCCTGTTGTTTTTTTGGAAGAAAAATACTTTTTATAGCAAATATTAGGTTTCTTATTTGAATCCACATAATTTATGATTTCTTATTTCATGGTTATATTCTCATTTATATGCACGTTCTTTTTCAATATGAATACTTAATTGAAAATTTATTCAATTAAAGTAAATGTATGTAGTAAAGCTTGTTTTTGATTTGCGCGCTATAATCAATAGAATAGTATAGACTTTGCTCTTTGAACTAATAACAATCTATATATTTTTTTTTCTTCCAGTAGAATAATTATTATTGTCTAGGCTGTTGATGATTTGTGATATTTTTATTTTTTTCTCCCACCACTAAGTAATTAATCATTTCTGACTGTGTGTCTTTTTTATCTTACGTACACAGCTACGCTTGTTTCATTGATGTCATTGTATAAAAGTATACTCATCGAAAAAAAAAGGAAAAAAAAACGTGTTTCTTTTCTCGCAGCGTACATCAACGCATATTGGTATATTCAAATGACATTTAGCTGTAGTTGTGATGCTTGTTTTTTAAGATGTTACCCAGCCAGACACGCACAACTTCCGTCTATCCATCTATTTTCCATTACATACACTGTCAGTTGTTTTCCTTGCTTCTCAATAGACTTACATTTGTCTTCGTTGATAGACATATATTATTCTAGAAAATAGAAAAAAAAAAGAGTTTTATTGCGATTTATTATTTGTTACGAAGGTTGCTATTTACGCTTCATTTGTTACGAGTATGAAACGAAGAAGTAACTGTAGTTTCGCAATCACTTATCAAATATGTGTACATTGTAATGATAGATCAAGTTCCGTTTTTTTTTTTTTCTTTTGTAAAGAGTTGTTTTTTTAGATTGATATTTGGTGTCATTCATCTTGGTTTTATTGCCCCATAAAATATTTTTTCTTCTCATTATTATGTCATATTTAGGCAAGTAAAATATCGTTAATGTGTCTTTTTATTTTTATTTTTAATTTTATTGCGTTTCTTGCTTTTAGTATTCATATGAGCCAAACATCTTGGTTTGGAGAAAAGACTGCTACGGTTGGCCTTGTAGCCGGATTTTTTGGAGGTTAAAAAGAAACATAGCGATACGAGGACAAAAAAACTATGTTACCTTTGTTTATGATATGTTTCAGGTCTGGCACTTGGTTGGGTATTCAGTTCATCAGTATTTCTTAATAATAGTGTCAAAGTTGTTTCAAATGCATTCGATTTTGAAAAAGATCAATCTATAGATGACAAAAATGTAAGAAGAAATAATATACAGAGGTGTTTCGAGATCATCAGAGTTGTGAGAAGGGCAAGGGGAAAGATGTCTTTGGAAATCGATAGGCAAAGCAACAGGAAAACGAAATTTTAGTTTGAGATAGAGTGAGAGGTAATGAACCTCGCACACCCCCAGTTCGGGACATCTTTGACAATATAATAAATGAAATCATTAAATATAAAATAAAAGTTTGTTTCTATATAGTTCGATCCTGGTTCTTCTGATGCTGAAGGAGAATACAAAGTAAATATGATAAATCTTAATGTTGTTTTTCTTATGTTTAAAATATTAATTGAACTTTAGCTTGTCCTTGTTGTACGAAATGATCTAAAAATGGGTCAAGGTAAAATTTAAAATATGATATTCTATTTTTGTATTTTTATTCGTTTATTTTTCATCTATATATATAGGGAAAATAGCAGCACAAGTGAGTAAAATATACTTATGATAATTCAAAAAATGAAAGATTCATTTCGATAGTGTTCTCATGCTACACTTGCATGTTTTCAAAAAGCATGTGAAAAAATACCTGATGTTGTTGATACATGGTTTTCTAGTGGACAAGCAAAAGTTGTGTGTAAATGTGAATCAGATGATGATTTGTAAGATAGTTATTTATATTTCTCTATAGAATTTCATTAAGTTTTCTTTTTTTTTTGTAGAGAACAATTACGTCGTCAAGCTAAGTTTAAGGGTTTAACAACTTGTTTGATACGTGACGTGGGTATGTAAAAGAAAGAAAAAAAGAATTCGAATGTATATTATCTATTGGAATGTGAAATATTTATAATAGGTCAAACAAAAATTGGTTTAGGTCGTAAAACAGTACTCGGCATTGGACCAGGTACGGTTAAACTTTTAGATAAAATTCTTTATATTTATTATTTATTTATTTTTCAGCACCTTCGCGATTGATCAATGAGATGATTCGTCAATTGAAAATATATTGAATAAATTTTATTTGTTCTTTATTTTTTTTCTCTTTTAAAATTAATAAATAATACTTCTGTGTTACTGTCTTTCATGTTGTTCCTATCGATCGTCACTTTCCTTATTTCTTTTCATGTAGTTTTGAAACTAGGTATAATAATATTACTTGTATTACCTGTTTCATTAGTAATCGATCATGTGCAAGTTTATAATGTCAATAAAAATATATCTGATCATATCGTTTTGTTTCTTTTTTAAATATGAATTTAATTATATCTAAAGAAGAAAATATGATGAGCATGTAGATACGATATCTAATAAATTTCAGATGAGTGATTCAACATCGTCAAATATTCCATCAACGTCAGTGTCGATGTCGAATAGAAATTCATCAACAAACAATTGTAATCATTTTGGAAAATATGTTAAACTTAATGTAGGCAATCATCTTTTTTTAACAAGTTTTGATACATTAACAAAAGAAGATACTATGTTTAAAGCAATGTTTAGTGGACGTATGGAAGTTGTACAAGATAGTGAAGGTAAAAAGTAATTGATTTAGAGTTAATGGAATATTGTCTTTTGATATAATGTGTTTCAATATGAATATAGTAAAGCTTCGTTTATATGAATACTGTCAGAACTTTTGACAAGCATTCATCTATGAGGCATATTCTGTAGGTTCATATTCAATCTAAGATTTGTCTGAAAATTTTTAAACCAATCTCGGATTGGCCTAACATAATTGTGGATTGATATGCGATTACGGCCACATTTGGACTCGCCTAGGCCAATGTCGAATCGACTAACATATAATATTAAAGCAAAAGTTAATCATAAGCAAATAACATTTAAAAACAAATCAACAAAGGGCATGTTCGTGACATATGGATGTGAATGCATTTGTTCTTTTCACGTCACTCGTACACCCACATCGAGATATAAATTAACTATTTTACTTTTTCAAAGTTTGCTGTAGACATAAATGGCAATCCAATTTCATTCACTTTTTTTTTATTCAATACATTCTTTAGAGTATTTCAACTCTTGCACGTAGAATCCAATATACTTAATCTCTAATTCGAGATTTGTCAAAAATTTTCAGATGAATCTTAGATTTGACGTATTGTATCTAATCAATCTAAGAATAGCCTGAATTATTGTCCAATAAAAATCAGAATTCCACATTGGGCATGTTCAAAGTGAGATCATAGATCGGTCTAGACGGATCTTAGATTGGACGCTACTATACATGTTACTATGAAATGAAAAAGAAAGTTTCAGAAGATAAAATTCTTTACTAGTTTTGAAGTAATCAGAGATCATTTTCTGTATTGTTTATTTGGCTTCATTTGAACATTGATGAATCTAAAAAAAATATTTAACAGAATACAATACTTTGCTTCGTCTAACAAAGGCTTATGTTATTTTTCTACTTTAAATATATGTGAATCTGATGAACATTGCTGTACAATTAAGCTTTTGAATATTTGTTTAGTAATTTGACTTGGACGTATTAACAGGATACTATTTGCTAATCTCAATGTCACTTGTCATGGAATGACTTTGGACAAATCACTAATGATTATTGATCTCAAATTACCCGCCAACAGCATGCTGGCTACGTTTTGACATACACCCACTTTTGTGGCTAGTATGTGGAGCTGAAGCCATCAAAGCTAGAACGCTGCATCAGACTGGCTTTCTGTTCAGAGCTATAGCTAGTCATATTTGTAGAAAAGATATTGGTCTATTGAATCTATCGTTATGCAGTACTTCATAATACAAGATATTTTTATAAGCAGGAGTATTTTTCATTGTTTCTTCCATAAAGAGAATTAGTCATTAATAGATATTTCAATGTAGTTAGTACAAAGGTATTTTCATTTCAGATAAAACCGAATAGTTTTTAAAAAAAAAATCTTATAAATCTTCAATATTTGTTGAATAAATGTCTATTCTTTAAATTCTAATTAGGCTGGGTATTAATCGATCGTGATGGTAAACATTTTAATATAATATTAAATTATTTACGTGATGGTACTTTAAATTTACCTGATTGTACTCAAACATTAAATGAATTGTTACAAGAAGCAAAATTTTATTGTATACAATCACTGATTGAACTTATTGAACAGCATATACGAATACTTTTAAGAAAAAATGCCGGTGATACAGATGCTTGTTGTAAAGTAATTATGTTAACATCAGCAAAAGAATTACCAAATATTGTTGCTACTGTACGTAAACCAATTGTTAAATTAGCAATTAATAGACATAATAATAAATATTCATATACAGCGTAAGTCGATTATTAGAAAAATAGTTCATGAAAGTTTCTGTTTTATTATTATTTTCTTTAGTTCATCTGATGAAATGTTAATGAAAAATATCGAATTATTTGATAAATTAAGTATTCGTTTACATAATAGAATTTTATTTATAAAAGATGTAACTGGTAGTGAAGAAATATGTTGTTGGAGTTTCTATGGTAATGGACAAAAAATGGCTGAAGTTTGTTGTACATCTATTGTTTATGCAACTGAAAGAAAACAGAATAAGGTTAAAATTATTTAAAAAAAAACAATGGATTCAATTTTTTAAATATTATTGTTTTAATTTAGGTTGAATTTTTTGAAGCAAGAATTTATGAGGAAACATTAAATATTTTATTATACGAAAATCGAAATGCACCTGTTGATGAAATTATTCGAGCAACAACACCACGTTTTGTATCCAATACATTAAACGATGATGATTTAGAAGAAGAACGTTGGACTAATACAACTTCTGCTTCCGCAACTAGTCGACCACCGAGAAAACGTTGAAACTAAATATTTATTTGCATGCGTGTGTCTGTGTGATGTCTTTTTTTGGTGTTCTTTCCTACAGTATGAAAATATTTGTTTCTATAAATATAAATATATAAATATATATATTTTTATCTATTGTATTTTAGTCAGTTATGTGATTCATTTGTGTATTCTGTTTGTCTTTCTTTTTTTTGAAATTTTAAGTAGGAGACATTGTACTCCTTTGAATGATGAAATAAAAGAAATATTTTTTTTAAAGATCAGTTAAAGTTTCTTTTGCAATTAGTAATATATTTTGTTCTATTTCGCTCAATCGATACTTTCGAATATTCGCTTGTCACTTATAACGATTGTCACAGAACAAATAATCTGATGATTCACATGTAGTTAGTTGAGATTAAATTAAATAAAGAATATCATCAATTCTATTCTCATTGACTATTATAGTTTCAGTCTAATTAGTAACAATATTTATTACGAGAGGGTCCATGAGGCCATCGACCAAGGCTGCATTCGTCAAAATTTTGATTTTGATTTAAGGTTTATCATTCGAAAGCCCGTGAAAAGTTATGCTTAAATCCTAATTTTTAGCTCTTTCTGGATATCCTATCAAGAGATATGAAATCATTTTTGAACCCACCCTCAAGCGATATTTTATTATTTCGACAAAATATAAAAAATTCTATTTTACACTTTATACTAATAGACTGTGCTCTTCAATATCATCACTTTTACTGCCAAATAACGTATTTTGATTAGATCTATCAGATACACTACTATAGATCCGGAATTTCAAATACAAATCGTGATCTAATGTATCGATGTGAAGCTAGCACGACGAAGAAAAAAATTTGATTGGATATCAAGATCAACCAATCAAAAATCACAATAACGAAAAACACCACTTTGAGGGTTAGCGCAACCATAATGGCAGCACATAGCAACCAATATAAAACAAAACGAAACACATACTGATAAAAATTCGAGCTTCCAGTAAATATAAGAAATTCTTCCGAAATAATTAAACCTAGACATCAATAGACGTAGAAATAAATTCTCTACAACATGATGTATAGCTTATCTTCGAGAAATGTATCCTTTCTCAAAAACTAATTTTTTTTTCAAACTTTTTTCAAACTTTTTTGAGAGAAATGTCATAATTCACAGGGTATCATCCCGCTGGAAATGGAATCTCGATTTGACCTATACATCATTCGATGCAGAATTAAATTCTCCACAAGATGAGCTAGCCCTCATCTCCGGACAATGGACAGTTTTTCTCGAAAAAAGTTTTTTTCAAATCTTTTTCCATTTCGAGGGGTGACAGATAATACTGTTTGGAATTTATCACCACCGATGGAAATCGATTCTCGCTAGATGCTACAGAGGCGTTTGTAGAGAGTTCAATTCTCTACAAGATGAGCAGGCCCTGATCTCCGGGCAATGGCTAGTTTCTTTGAACAAAATTCTTTTCTCAAATGCTTTAGCATTTTGAGGGATGACCGATCCAATTGTTTGGAATTTCTCACACCTATGGAAATCGATTCTCCCTATATGCTGTAGAGGAGTTTGTGGGGAACTCAATTTTCCACCAGATGAGTTACAACATTCGCTCCGAATTCCTTGTCAAACTGGCGTAATTATTTTCCATAACTGGCGACTCAAAGAAAATTATTCACAGTTTTTGAAAAAAGGATGAAAGGTAACACTCCCTACCATTACCCAGAACTCACTTATGCAACACCGAGTAGAAAATCAAATTCCGTACGAAAACCTCTATGGCACACAGAAAGAATCGATTAGCATGGGGGTGAGAAATTCCAAACATTGGAATCCGTCACAACACAAAATGCAAAAAACTTTGAAAAAATTTTTTTTTCAAAAAAAACTATCTATTGCCCGGAGATCGGGTCTAGCTCATCTTGTAGAGAATTGAATTCTCTACAATCTCCTTTATTGCAAGTAGAGAGAATCGATTTGCATATGGGTGACAAGTTCCAAACAATGCGATCCGTCATCCATGAAAATGCAAAATATTTTCAAAAAAATATTTTTTCAAAAAAAACTATCCATTGCCCGGAGATCGGATCAAGCTCATCTTGTAGAGAATTGAATTCTCTACAAACTCCTTTATTGCAAATAAATAGAATCGATTTGCATATGGGTGGAGAATTCCAAACAGTGGGATCGGTCACCCATCAAAATGCAAAAAATTTTCAAAAAAATATTTTTTTGGAAAAAAACTGTCCATTGCTCGGAGATCGGGCTTAGCTCATCTTGTAGAGAATTGAATTCTCTACAAAGTCGTCTATAGGGTGTAGTGTTAATCGATTTCCATGTGGGTGAGAAATTCCAAACCATTAGGATCCGTCACCCATGAAAATGGAAAATAATTTTGAAAAAAGTATTTTTTCGAAAAAAATTATCCGTTGCCCGGAGAGCAGGGCTAGCTCATCTTGTAGAGAATTGAATCCTCTGGAAATGTGCGGTTGCTAAGGAAATTTTCCGTGGTAATTTATGGAATAGCTGTGGTAAATTATGCTCGAGCGCTGATTGGTGGAATGGAAGATCGGTCCTGATTGGTCGTCGTGCTAGCTTCACATCGATCTCTAGTTCTTATGAGGCGGACCGCCCGGCGGCCGCTCCGGCCCGCGCTCTGTCGAATAAAAAGGCTTGGGCGGCCGCGCCGCTCCGCGTCTCGTTGAAAATACATGCATTGACGGCCGCACCGCTCCGCGCCTCGATGAAAAGATAGCACAGGCGGTCGCTCCGCCTCCACCCAAAGAGCTTCCTGGCGGTGGCCGCGTCCGCCATGATTTTGAGACTTCCGTGTTCCTTCCGCGCCGCCTCCGTCTCATCTTTTAGGCGCGGTGCACATCTCTGATATTTACACTTTTTCAAAACTAAACATAATTCTAAATTCGTCTTCGGCATAGATAGTTTAATGAGCCTTATTGCTAATTCACTTGTTGGTCACGAATATGTATAAAAAGTGGTCATAGTACTTGTTTGTTGCGAAGCACGATCTCTTTTCTTTTATCTATCTTTCTCAATCGTCTTGCTAGCATAAGAGTTGTTCGGTTATCACATTCTCTATTCATCCGCTTTTTTTGTTTTCATCTCTTGAATTATTTTTCTTTTCTTCTCTTCTTCTTCTTCTTATGTGGAGAAATCGTTAGCACTGAAAATAGTGAGAGAGTACACTTTTATTTCTTTTTTTTTATCCTCTTAATAAAGCAGAGTAAATAAAGAATTCAACCATTAATAGAATTTTAAATAAATCACAGCTTAGTGTATCATAGATATTTTTTGTATGGAAAACAACCAACATTTATTAATAGAAATTTTCATAATAATGGCGTGTATGATACGAAGTACTGAGGAAAATAGCAATCATCCTTTGATTGATAAAAGTTTGTTTCAAAAAGATATTATCGTTACAAGTTAAGAATGGAATAAGAACGAAGAATCATAAGACAGTTTCGATGATTTTCGATAAAAGAAAATGAATGTAGAAAGCACTCGGTATCTGTTGGATGATTAATCACATAATTTGATTATTAATAAAAGCTCACGATATAAAGAATGTTTCATGAGTTGCAACTCAATATCTATTCTTCACTATATTTTCGCATTATTTCGGACAAGCAGGCGTTAAAGGTATGCATTTAAAGAGTAACAATTAACCTATTATCCAAAAGAAATTGCACTCAAGATGGATCTATAGTAAGAAGATGCTTTATTACTAAACATATTTTAAAAATTAATCGGGTTTATTTTTTACTCTTTGTTGATTAAAATTTGGAAGAATAGCAGTCAATCAGTCACTAACTCACTGCAAGTCACTTATGTCGTTTCGTTGTTAATGAGTTTAAGGCTGCACTAATTTTAGTCGTGTGTTGATGAACAAAATAAATTCGTTAAATTATCTTTGCTAGATATGCTACTAGGTTGTCTCAAAAGTTCGTGCAACTACTCTTCTACCACATGCGTGAAATATAGTTTCCGCCATTGTGTAGAGTGTCCATATTTAGGACAGTACACCGCTTTTCACCTAACTGCTTCATTACCTTCTTGAGAAGAAAAAAGAGTTTTCACAGCCGTGTCTGCTCACACCTCAGATATTGCACTTCGAATCCACTCGTCAATGACATACTTGTTTTACAAAATCGAGATACGCTATTTTGTACACCTCATCTAAGACTACAAGATGTACTATTTAGTTTTGAATTTGGAGTGAGTTAAGATGTCAAAGATAGCTGTTTGGCAAGGATGCATCTTGAAGTCATGAAAATTTTACTAGTAAAATGTGCATATTTCTTGGAAATCTCGCTCAATCGCTCTGAGAATTCAACCACAGAGAGAGTTTTGACTGCTCTTTCTACTGAGAGTCTCTGAATTCCAAAATTCTTTAATCATGTACGGAAAGTTTTCTAGAGATCCTCTGAAAAACCCGAGGATTTTGAACGAACATTTTTTGATTCTAATTACCACAGATTGTAACCCATATGAAATTGTATCTACCCTAAAATTCTCATCTTTCAGCGCCTTCTGGTTAATGAAATACAGAAGTACCCAATCAGCATCGCCACCATCACATGTGAAAAAAAGGTGACCCTGGTCGTGAAAACTCCTTTCTTTTCCTAAGAAAGCAATGAAGTAATTAAGTGAAAATTGGTATGCCATCCTAAATATGGGCGCTCTACACAATAGTGGAAACCATATGTTTCACGCTTGTAGTAGAAGGGTAGTTGCCACGACTTTTGGGACAACCTAATATATTACAGATCACATTGTTTCACTAAAACTATCGTGATGATGGTCAGATCAATAAACTTCTCATTCGTTGTATCAGTTAGTTGATTAATATCAAGTCAAGTTCTCTAGAAAATAGATACAATTCATAATGTGAATATAAAAACCAATGTCTTAATATTTATATTGTGAATGTTGTTATCAGGAACATTGGTATAATGATGAATAACTCAGAATTTGTAATAATAAACAGGTGAAAAATAGTATTATTAACGATTAATACGATGATACCATCTATTGAAATTCGATTGCGAGAAGCTATACTCAATGATGAAGAACATAAAAATATGAAATAAAATTTTCACATACGATATTTTTCCAAGTATATCGAGTAAATAATTCTTGTTAGAAATTTTTTTTTTGTCCTTCAAAAAGAGATCGCTGTTATTTAAAATAACTTATTTAGACGACAAAAATTATCGATAAAATTTCTTTTACTATTTCTACACTTTCTTCAAAAAAAAAGTAGTTACTATTTTTAACATAAAAGACTATGAAGTCAGTAAATGAGTTGTACTCTATTAATAAACAAATTCTTTTTTTTTCTTAAGGAAAATGTCATGACTATACGCACCAATTTTTTTTCGGTTTCTACAACACAGACACCTATTTTAAAGAAACTATATGCTTATATATATCATGCATTAAAGTAAGAGTTAATGTGCGCTATTTACACATACATCACATGAATGAATGAACGAGGTAAGATTGTTCAAAATGCAAATAAATTCATGTTTTATATTGAAAAAAATATTATTATTACGTCAATTAAAAATATATGTTCTGACTTAATTGCTTTTCTTTTTTTTTTATTTACAATAATTTTTTATATAGTAATTTACACTTGTTGAATGAAAATAATTTATGCATAAAAAATTCATCATAACCTATATAAAGTATTTCGATAAATATTTTCTAAATAACTATCTCATTTACATGAATAAAAGTATAAAAGAAAAATGAATAGGAAATTTCATTTCTTCATCATATGTCCCTACAAGCTCTATAAAATAATACACATCGTATTGAAAACTTAGATTTGTCTTATTTCCATTGACAAAAGTCAGCGGTTTTGTTTTTTTTATGAATAAAATGTCAATTTTTAAACAAATCCTTTTCTTTTGTTTTACTCAAGGACATATCTATTCCATACTGATAAAGACGAGTTCATTATCAGATTGTTGTTCAAACAACGAAAGAAAAAAGAAAAGAAAAGAAAAGAAAGAAAAACATTGAAGCATTATTAGATTATGTCTTACGACGAAAACGTATTGAATCAAAAACAGATTAATTAACGTTAACATCATCAATTAATAACGTCTATGAATATGCATCACACGACTGGGAAAATATACGAAATATTTTTGAACAAAATTTAATTGATGGACTTGATATTGGTGCAAGTTTACAGTGTCCGACACGGGTCACTTTTTTCGTGACCCAACCGACCCGAGCTCGGGAAAATTCGACCCGACCCGATCCGAGATAAGGGATAGTTTTTGGCCAATCAAAGCGAGTTTTTTTTACAGATATTGATAATTTTCTGAGTAAATTGATACATATTTTCTCGATATTCAAAATAAAGAAATCATTTTCTACTCTAAAATCGTTGCGTTTCTTATGTAAAGTTCGGAATTTGTAAACTTTTTGTGACTCGATCCCACCCGACCGAAGCCTAAAAAATTTTTTTCTGACCCCACCCGGCCTGATCCGAGCTCAAGTATGTTTTTCGTGACCCGACCCGTTTCGGACACTGTAAGTTTATGTATTTATTATAAAGGAAAATGTGTTGTTGATTTATATGGTGGTTGGAAAGATTTACAAAGAAAAGAACCATATACATCTGATACATTACAATTAGTTTTTTCAGTATCAAAAGGAATTTTATCAGCAGCTATAGCTTTATGTGTTGAAAGAGGTTGGCTTGATTATGATCAACCTGTTACAACATATTAGCCAGAAGTTGGTATTAATGAAAAAGAGGTAGAAGATCTTTAATTAATAAAAACAGAATTATAATTATTCTTTTTTTTTTTTTAAACGATATTATTATAGGTGATTTATTATCACATCGTGCTGGTTTACCATATATTAATCAAACTCTTACAGTTGATGATGTATGTGATTGGTCTAAAATGATTTCTTTATTAATTAATGAAAAGCCTCATTGGAAACCTGGTACAACACATGGATATCATGGTCATACGATTGGATATATTGCTGGAGAATTAATTCATCGTGTTGATCCTCAACATCGTTCATATGGACAATTTGTTCGTGATGAATTAGATCATGATTATTATGTTGGTATAACAAATAATGAAATCGATGCACGTGTCGCTCCATTATTTGAAAAAACAGGTATTCAGGAAACAAAAATAAATTTGAAAATATTAAGAATTAAAATATTTTAGGTCGATAGAAAAACAGTCGATCCAAAATTCATAGATTCAGCAGCTGACAAAACTTTAACATTTAATGGTGCTTTACCTTTAGAACAATCTCAAATGATCTATAATGAATCGAAAATTCATCGTGCAGAATTACCAGCTGTTAATGGTATTACAAATGCTCGATCTTTAGCTAAAATTTAGTTTACTTATTGGTGATGTTCATGGAAATGGAAATATTTTAAAATGTCTTTTAAGTAAAAAAACATTATCAGAAGCAATAAAAAATTCAACACCAATTGGTGAATTAGATCAAACTTTATATAAAATGCCAACAACTTTTAGCAAAGGCGGTTTTCAAATATATGGAGATAGTTTTCATATATTTGGTGGTGGAGTTTTTGGTCATACTGGTAAATATAGATTTAACTAGATCATCTGTTTTTTCTTTCTAATATATTTTTGAACGCTTATATCAGCTGTCTTGAGGCTATGAAGTTAATGACTAAGATAATTAAAAAAACAACATAGCCACAAAAAATAATTCATTCGAGAAGAACATATATGTTGATTTTATTCTGATAGAAAATATTTTTTCCTTCTATATATTTATTATAGGGTATGGTGGTAGTTGTGCATTTGCTTATCCATCACAACAATTAACTTATGCTCATGTATGCAATCATCTAGATCCTTATGCATTTACAGTTGATCATCGAAGTATTCGTATTATTCAAGCTATTGAAAATATTCTTAAACATCAATAGACATTAATTATTTATTTGATTTTATATCATTTACAGATACAGTAATCAAGAAAAATAATAATAGCAGTTTTTGTAGCACATTGGAGAAAATAGTTATTAGCTAACGGAAAAAGAAATCTATATCTGTTCCACAGAAATTTTGCTCATAAATATGCGATGTGGGCATAATCAGGAACATAATTGTACCATACATTCTTACTTTTAATTATTCAGCAAATAAAAAAAACTTAGTCTTTTTATTTCTTCATAATTAATTCTACATTGAATAGAAATAATAAATTTATAATAGACTGATATCTATTTAGTCTTTTCAGTGTTCAGTCGCATTTTAGTTTTCGCTACACAATGATAGGCTTAGCAATCAAGTTTTCTATGACTATGATCTTCTAATACATGATAAAGTTACAAGATATGATTCGATGAGAAACATCTTTGTTAAACCCAGAGTAGTAATTAACCTTTTCACAGCAAGAGTACATATATGTACCACTTTCTTTCTCTTTATTTTTATCTTCATAACTACGGTTGTGGCAGTTCTAGTATCAGTTTCGTGAGCGGCAACTGACACATCAAATTCAATTTCTACTGAAAGGAGCCGATCACCAACTTACGTGAATAGGAGGCGCTACGGCTAACCATCAGCTCACTTCAATAGTATCTGTAACTGCTTACCAATTCTTTATTTCACATCTCACAGGTGATGAGCTTGAACAGTCACATTCTTAGCCCACACTCTCATTCAATCAAAATTCACCAGTGAGAGTTAAAATATACTGCACGAAAATCAAAGGATTGATCGCTACCACTCTGTTACTCATAATCAGCTAAGTTGTTTACGTACTACCGCCGTAGCGGAAAAAATGTCATGGGAGCTTGCTTCGTTTAAGTCAACTGTAAGTCAGTTGGCACATACGCTGATAGGAGTTCAAATTTTTCAAGTGGGGGCACGCCTATTCAAAGGAGATGTTGCTAAATTAACTCTGGGTACGCCTCAACTATAAAAATATATGGTTTGAAATGCAACAGACCAGTTCGAGAATTCCACTCTTAAATAAACAATAGTATGTGAAATAAAAAGCGATAAAATTATTCATATATCAACGCAGCATTCGACACCATATCGTTCTACTTCTATTTTTAATGGCAGAAACGTGCATTAATCATTTTGTGTTACACTACAAAAAATAGTCTAACAACTTTTGAAGATTTATGTGCAATCAATGATTGGAAGGATTTTCATCTATATTTTCTCTTAGTCACAAAAGTTGTATTTGTAAAGATAGCTTTGTTGTTCTTTAACTGTTCAAGTGTCATACGTATTGCGGAATTGACTGTTCATGTATTAAATTGATATAGACGGACAATTCGGTCACGTACTCTTTCTCTATATAACGAATAATTATTACGTCAAACAGCTGTTGTCAGTGACCGCAACATAATGAAGAGGAAAAAAAATGACCGTCTGCAACATAATATATAAGGGCAGTCATAAAAAAGAAATGACATTTCTCATCTTCATTCAATTTATAGCAATGATCAGTCTCTTTGACCAACTGCCTGATTTAACATTACTCGAAATATTTTCTTATCTATCTTGTGCTGATGCTTTATGGTCATTTTCTAAACTCAATTCTCGTCTGACAACATTGTTAACAGAGCGAGGTTTTTATCGTCATGTTAATTTATCATCAACTGGTAAAAAACAATTCGAAACAATTTTTTCAAAACTTCGATTAAATGAAATACAATCACTTGTCATTGATCGTTGCACGTCACCTCTTCAACTAAAAAGATGGCCTCATTTAACACATTTGACAGCATTACGATTACAAGGTGTACGCAATTTTAGGGAGGTTTTCAAATTGGCAAAAAAACATTCACAAACATTGACTCATCTTACAGTTGAATCAAGTCGATACTTTTATACAGTAAGTGCATGAAAATCAAGAGAACTTTAAGAAAAAATAAAAAGCATTGATGGTCAGTTGCTACACAGAATAGTACAGTAGGAAATGCTGCTCTCACCAATTTTTAGAACTTCACTCTTCGAACTGCACTAATGTTTTGTAGCGAAGCATGCCTTGGAAAAAACACAATTATTTAAGATTTTTTGTCTTCATTAAAATCAATCAGTTAGAATCAACTGTGGAATAACATTTAAACGATATTGTAACACGTATCTGCAATATGAGTCAATGTAGAAGTTTCAAAATGAAAAGTAAATCTTTCTCGTGTATTTACTTGTTTAATAGTATCCATTTATGAGAAGTATATTTTTATCTGGATAAATATTACACAAGCTCATTCTTTTATAGGATTTTGTCTCGACACAAAATTTTTATGAAGATGTTTGATTAAAGAAGGAGAATTTTTCAATTATCAATTAATATTAAAAGTATTTTACGATTTATTTTATGTAGGGTGGTATAACAAAAAGTATGGCTTATCCATCATGGAACATGTGTCAATTTCTCGAAAGAACACTTTGTTGTTTGCCTAATCTTCAATCACTTGATTTAGGAATGGAAACATCTTTTGTTTTATACAAGTGGCCTTTCAAAGCGATAGAAGCACCCTTAACCTATCTAAAAATTTCATTGGGTGGGACGCATTTTTTGATTGATATATTTTCAACGAAACCGTTATCATATACTTTAAAGCAACTACATATAAAAATTAGGGATCTTTGTGGTGATTTTGATTTTTCTTTACGTAATAAAGGCCTTTTACATCGAATGGAATCTTTACATACATTTACTTTTATTAAATCATTTAAATGCTATTCAAATGAGGAATGGGAATTTGTTAATGTATTGACAAATTCTGATATTATGCCTGTTTTACGACGAATAAATTTTTCTGTTTTTATCGATGCCAATGATCTGGTTCAGATGACTCATTCAAATCTCTTTGTTGACGATCGTCATATTGATGTTCATTATGTTTTTATGATTAGTGATGATCGACAACATTCTGAACTTGATGAATATGTGCCACATGGTAGTTTATCACATCCTCGTCAAATAGCTAGTGTAACATTTATTTCTGAATGTTGGTCTGTTGATTCAATGATGCATAATCGTGATGAAGTTTATGTAAGTATTTACTTTGTAAATTTGGAAGTTATTTTGATAAGTAAATATTCTTTCAATGAATTTAATTAATGTTTTAGTTAGACAAACCTAGAAATCGACAACATATATTCTATACTTTGCCATGGGCTTTTAATGAATTTTTTCCATTATGTGTTCCAGATGGATATATTAATGAATTGGAAGTTTTTACATCGACTTCTCCAGTTAATAGAGTTGGTTCATCACATGTTCGAAAATTCAGTATATCAAATAATTTTCCGTCATTGGCTACTTCGTTTCCTCACATAATGTCTTCGAACAAAGTAGTTGAACTGCACTTATCACGATGTGATAGAGAATTATCTGTAAATTTACCAATTTTTGATCATCTCATTATTACAGATAGTCTTGACTTATTGAATAAGTGTTGTTTTTCAAGAAATATTCGATCAATTCAAATTACTCTTAATCAAGAATATATTCATTTGGCAAGAAATGATTGGAATGATTTGCCGATTCTCTCTACTTTACCATTTTTGAACTCTTTACGCATACTTTTATATGATATGAATGTTCCACCAAATGATATAAGTCGCCATATCATCGTAGAAACAATATCAAATATGTCTGACTTTTGCTTTTGTTTTCGGCGTAAAAGTTACCAAAATCGTCGAAATTTTGAATCGGCCCATACTATGCAGGCTATATTCATTACACAATTGCGGAATGATATTCTTGCTTTACCATTGAATGAAAAACCTAGAATTGTTGTTGAAAAGGGTGGCTATGGGCTTATTGCATGGCTTTGATTAATGAATAAAAACAAAATTTATTGTAATAGTTTTGTTCAATAAAAGAATTGCTTCACTTGCTTTAATTTTTTAATGAAAATCAATCGGTTAGAGAAAGTTTTATTAACCCCCCCCCCATAATAGAAGCCCCCTCTGAGATGAGCAACATGTTTGACGTATTAGAAGCCCCTGATTTTTCCAAAAAAATTTTACAAATTTTCGAGATCTTTTTTCGAATTTTCATCCTAAAACTGTGTTAGAGAGCACTCTAACATACATCTTTTTTTTTTATTTCTTATTCTTTTCTTCAACTTGTGTGTATACATCATCATTTGGATATACTTTATTCACTGTACGTACATTAATCGATAAATCTTTCCTTTTCTTCTCTTCTATCTCTCTCCCTCTTTGTCTTCTACTTTCCTATCCGGCCGTGACAATTTCAACATATTCTCAGTCTTTTCTTCTATTCTAAATTAAGGGTATTTTTTAAAAGATGTTGGTCGTCATCTTTATTATATAAAACGGTCGAGGCTGGAGTAGAACCTACATATTCATCTCTCCTTGTGTTTTACTTGTATCTCGCTCTCTAATGTGTTAACATATATGTGTGTGGAAAAAAAAGAATGGAATTTCATCGTTGTTGCTGTCGTTATTCATCATTCATCATATTTATTGTTATATAGGGAGGAAAAAAAAAGATTGTTATAGTAGTAGAAGAACATAATTTGAATAAAGTATTGAATCACCTGAACCGAACCAAAGAAGATTTTAACGAAAATAAATCTTCGTTACAAAGCTAGGGCTTTGTAACAAACTGCTAAAATTTTTCGATTTTAAGGTAAAAAATTGGCTGACTCCTATCCAGCTGTGCTAACATCTGGAAATACCGTCAAAAATCTTCTGGAAAACTCATAAAAACCTTGAAAATCTCTAAAAACCTTTCAAACCATTTTTGCTGTCACAATCTATTGAATTTTTTTTGGGACTTAATAGAAGCCCCCTCAGAAAACTTCAGACGGTTGACATATTAGAAGCCCCGGGGACAAGGGGGAAAAAGCGGATCCTCGTGGATCCTCATGGATCCACCAGGATCCATGAGAATCCATTAGGATCTATGAGGATCCAAAAAACCCATTAAAGTTAGCAGTATAGATCAATGCTCTAAATATCGATAAAAGCAAGAAAATCAATGAGACGTATAAAATAAGGATATATAAATAAAAATCTTTTGTGGATGAATCAACGTGATGATCATGTGTGATTGATACAACTCAGACTGCTACAATTTACAAAGAAAAAGGGATCCGAATGCACATCCCACGATCCATTAGGATCCACGCAGAGCCATTAGAGTTCTTGGAAGCGAAACAGACGAAGAGGCAGTTCCGGAATTTCTGACGAAGAAGGAAACTTTGAAACTGAGATTCCGGTGAGCAGCAATTAATTTTGAGATATTTCAATGAATTCTGCAGTTTATAGAATTCAATAGAATTCATGAATATTCAAGTTTTCCAGATTGATCTCAAACTATTACGAAGCTCCTTGACTTCTGCTGAATTCCTATTGCCTTTCACAGATTGTAACAGACAATGTTGAGCTTTTGCCAGAGAAAATCGTACATGTTTTTAAACTAGTTCTCTGATATATACAGCAGGGATCCTGCGTATGTTCACCCTTTTTTTCTTGTGAAAATTAGAAATTCTGAAAAAACTTGTACTCATCGCATTTTAACATGCGGACAGAACTTGAATCGAAGTCCGATCAAGATCATAAATAGTTTGTTACTGTTTTCCGGCCATCAACAGACCAAGAAGCCGCTAAACGTTGAGAAAATCGTGTAGCTACGGAACTTCAAGAACTCGATTAAACTTACAACAAAATTCTCTTAGGATCGTGAGCAGTTTACCAATGCAATTCAAACCAAAAATGTGCTAATACGACGGTAAATCCTTACAAAAACTTGTACGCATGAAAAAAAAATCTTTTAAGATTAGAACAAGATATCAGAGTCATTCTAAGCCTGCTCGCGTAGGTTTTTTGCCAAGATCTTGCTAACATTTTAATAATTTCTGAGCAGGAAAATATTTCCTGATGTTGCATAGCAGAACTCCACTACAATTCGTGAGGAATGTTATCCAATGTCTTGGCAAGATCTGTGCCGGGTTCTCTAAGGGAAGAGAGGAAAAAAGGGAGCATCCAACGTTGATCTCTAGATCTTGGGTTCAAAAGCTGATTAGTTTCCCGCCGTAGGCTGTACCAAGTTGTTTAATTTAACTTAAACCTTCAATATCCTCTCTTAACTATTAATTATTATTTGAACTTCACGTAAACTTAAATTATTCCTAGAAAAATTCAAAAAATTTAATGTTAAACTTAATATGTTGATTATTTATTTTGAGATTCGACAGTAAGTTGTTGATTTCAATTTGAGTAAAGCAGTATTTTTCTGTTTTTTTTTCAATACGAATAAATTGAATCCAATGAGAGTTTTATTAGAGGATTCGTCTCTTACTGAAAACGTCTTTGTAAAGACAAAATTAATGCAACACTTGATCTGATACTCAAGCATTCATTTCAATAGATTTTCTAGTTTCAGACGAAAATAAAATTCATATTCTAACTGAGTTCCTAGCTATGAATGTGATATAATATAGAATACAAATTTTGAAAAGGTTTGAAGAAAAATCCTTAAAAATTTTTCCCAAATGTGATTTCTGTCAGAGTCAAGACAAAACACATAATAAAATTTGGAGTGGTTTTTCAGTTTTTTTTCTGCTAACATTTGATTTAAGATACATAATGTAATTTTTCGGAATTCAAATAGCCAAAAATATTCAAAAAAATCTTAAATACGAACTAGTCACAATTTTTCTGTAACATCTTCATAATTCCTTTTAAAATGTTTAATTACATTTGTCATAAATCATGTAAGAATCCTGAAGGTCGAGGTCTCAGTAAACTTGAAATGAAAACTACAAAGATCTTCGTTGAGCCTCGGTATTTTTTCAGATAGATCCTGACGATTCTTGTCCTTCTTTAGGAAGGACCTGGAATACTTGTCCTTGATATAATATTAAGAGAACCTTGGAAAGGCTCAGAAGAGATATTCGTACTAGAAATGCCTGAGAAAATGAAGTAGAATTATAATTGGATTTGAACAAGACTTACAAGATGACAATTCTTAGTGCTCTTGCATGATTCTTTGTAGGATCTTTGCCTAATATAGTCGTAAGATCTAAAAAAAAATCATACCTAGGGAACTACAAAGTGGTTCCGAGCCTGCAGGACCTATTTTGGTATCAAAACATTTTTTTTTTCGTGACTGAGACTGAAACTATTTTTAGCTGTTCACGAAAAATTATTTTGAATAAAAATTAGACATCAACTGTCTCTTGAAGTCAATTAATGGCTAATCATTTTTTGATTATTTCATTAAAAAAAGACTGATGTTTTCAAATATTTCCTAATGTTAGCACGTTTATAATATTCACATATGCACAAATAATAGACTATTTAGACGAGCTCTAAGATCAGATCTAAAATTTTACGCGTGACACGACCTACACTTCTGTGCCACAGCGAAACAGGTGTCGTAAAGGTTCTTTTATATTCACCCTCACGAAAACAGGACCGGAATGGGACTGCAACAAAAAATATTAGTCACGATCGAAACCAAAAAACCGTGGTCCTGCAGTTCCCTTACCATATCGCAGAGATACAAAACAGATCCCAGTAAAACATGGATAAAATCTAATAGCGTTCATCATGCAATTTTTGTCAAGATCTTGAGCAAGATCGAGTGTGAATCCTAGTAGGACTCTTATTTATTGAATAATAGAAGAGTCTGACAAAGAAATTTAAAAGTCACTGAGAAAAATCCCTCTTTCACAATGAGCTAATCTGCAAACAGATATTATTAAACTCAGAAACAGAATCCTGAGTAAAATATGACAGCAATCCATTAGAGAAAATCAAAATGCAGCAAAAACCAATAAGCAACACAATAATATGAAATTGATAGACAAATGGTAGATCCGAATGGATTCTAAAAATAAACAGAATCCAAGATGATATAACAAAAGTTATTGAGACACATGAGTGCCTCAATGTTCAGGATTTTCTTTCTTTACTTAGTCACAAATTCTGAAGTCATTAACTCCTTTTTTCATTTATTTCTGTTGGACCTTAATGGATCATCGCCTTCATGAGAATTAGTTTCATCCACCCACACTCTAGTACACTTCAAACGATAAATCCTAACATTCATCAGACTCCATTAGGATCCATTAGGATCTATCAGAATCCATCAGGATTCATCAGGATCTATCAGGATCCATGAGGATCCATGAGGATCCCTAAGGATCCACTAGGATCCGTGAGGATCCACAGGATCCGCAGGATCCATCAGGATCCGCAGGATCCATCAGGATCCGCAGGATCCATCAGGATCCGCTTTTTCCCCCTAGTCAAAAGGTGTCCATTGGATAGAGGCCATCGAGATCTACTTGGAACCAGCGTTAGTTTTGTTGGAATTGGTCAATGGCCGAATCATGACAGGCTTTCCGGGAGAAAAGCCTTGCTTCGAGCCTTGTGGGCTGATTCCTCAGTGATGGGTGCGTCGATTTGAGCTCGAAAGGTGTCCATTGGATAGAGCTCATCGAGATCTACTTGGAACCAGTGTTAGTTTTATTGGAATCGGTCAGCGGCCGAATCGTGACTGGTTTTCCGGAAAAAAGCCTTGTTTCGGGCCTTGTTGCCTGATTCCTCAGTGATGGGTGCATCGATTTGAACTCAAAAGGTGTCCATTTGATAGAGCGCATCGAGATGTACTTGGAAGCAGTGTTGGTTTTGTTGGAATCGGTGTTTGAGCGAATCGCGAGTGGTTTTGGTGTCGTTGTGTTGTTTTTTTCTTTTTTTCTTGTTTTTTTTGTGGAAAAAGGGGGTTTTGGCCAGAAAGGATTTTTGTTTTCGGAAAAAATCTAGTGCGTTGCATAGAGCTCATCGAGTTCTACTTGGAACCAGTGTGATCTTAGTTGGAATCGGGCGTATGGCGAATCGCAAGGGGAAATACTCGAATCCTGACGGGGATATCGTACGTCATTCCAAGGTCCTAATATCTTATGATTTGCAAGACAAATACTGACCACTCAATGAAATTTTTTTTGTAGACAGTTCAAACGAAATATTTTTATTTTTGAATTAATTTCATCTTATTTTCCTATTTCTTTCAGTCTTTTATTATTTAGCACAATCAATCATATTTTTTTCATCCTTAGTCACATGTTTTGATGATCAAATTGCTCTTGTTTTCATGTATTTCACAAACAACATATCTTTGTATTATCAAGACTTTTACTAATCATTCTATCTAATTCATTCACTCCAAGCAAAATGCATGGCTATTTTAACTATTCCGTGTTCAATATATCTATTCAACTACAAATCATTCATATAATATTTGAAATATAAATATCAGTTACATAGAAAACGACACGTAAATATTATTTTCAGTCAATTTTTTAGAATTGTTGGGAAAATTAAATTTTAATTAATTTTGAGAAACGATGATTTTAAAGATTAACTAAGGGTTTAACAATAAAACTGTGCTACATACTTATTGCTAAATTTTCTGTAGGAATAGGATAGAAAATATATTGGTTCCTTGGGAGGTATTATAAAATACAAGTTAAGAATTCCGTAACTTTAAAAGTGTTACGTCATGTGGTAAAAAGAGAAGTTGGGTTAAATATACATGAAAGTTGGGAGCAAAACTGTTAACCCTTTGGCTCTCGGCTATTTTTGCACAGATCAAAGTTTTTAAAATTAATCTTTAAATATGATTTGTCGGTTTCTTTCTTGGTTTAACGTCGTTTTCTCATAGCGGTCATAATGGGAATGTATGAGGTTGATTGTTGAAATCAATGGTTATTATTCAAGAAAGAATGTTTTTTATTCATTCTTACTCTCCTTTTTTTATTCGAACGGTATACATATCATACAGGTTAGAAACGGAAAGAGTTTACCGGATTTCATAGAAGAGATACAACTAACTAGAATTTTACAGAAAGATAGGAACTCATTAAACAGTGCTAAAGAGAATAATACATACTGAATACAAAGAAAAGAACGGAAAAGAGTGATTGTACAGGAACACACTAGAATGACAGAAAATATGGATGGAATGTGCATGAGTAAAATATCAACAGACGGGAAAGAAAGAAGAAATTTACCATTATGGCACCATCTAACAAACGATAAGAAGCTTTTCTAAACGGTTAAAACATATACTACTACGGCTCTTATCCGATAAATACATTTGAACACATATATGTGTTGCCGGAAGCGAAAGGGTTTAAAGCATGTGAAAAGATGTACACCTTTTGTAGATGAAACAGATGTTAGTGCGGATCACAGACTTATTATTGATTATTATGAACACATAGCTGTTCGAATGGGGAAGTCCGAATTATATTAGCGTTTCTGCAGATAAGGGCAGTTTTCTACATATACCCGAGCATGCTAATTCGGCGAGTAGTTATCATGAGCATGTTTGTTTTTGCTATTAAAATGATTTTTGATCCTTGTAGCTACTTTGCCTTGTGTATTGTTTCCGAAAGCTTGAACGATACATGCTAAATAAACTACAGTAAAACCTCCCTTAGATGGGCACCAATGGGACTTTCAAATCGCCCACCTGACGGAGGTGCCCGTTTTATAGAGTTTACATATATCGACCACTAGTACATTATTCACTAGCTAAACCGTAAACAACAGTCCTACTTATATGTTCTCGATTCGCTCTTAGTATTTTGATTGTATTCAAACTGTACTTTTGTCAATTAGAATCTATGTTTAACGAAGTTTATTTTTTGTTATCTTATGTGGAATATTTTTCGATCTTTGTGTCACGAACTATGAGAAAACAACTTCATCAATATTGTGATCTGTCTCGTCTTGTAGTTTGTGCTTGATACCTTCATTAGCATTTGACTGAAAATCCTGTTTGTATTCATCTTTTCGTTGACGAATATTGTAAACAGTACATTTTGACACCGTGTACTTGTCACATAATTTGCGTTGTGATAGTACAGCACCATCAGCATAGTCATTGATCAATGCAATTTTCTCATCGAGTGAAAGATAGTGACACGATGTCATTTTTCAACGATTTTGAAAAAAAAACAACAACAAATGACACGACTATTTATACTCTTTTTATCACTGACAAGACAATTAAAATTGTAGAGATGAGTTATTTTGTTTGTCACATCGGGTGGAACTTTTCTCTCTCCTATTCAAAGAACAATGGAGAGCGACGAAACGAAAAAAAACAGTGTAATAATTGATATATTCACTGCAAATGCCCATACAAGAGAGGTTCAATGACACAGTATGTCGTACAAAATAGTGCTCACTTTGAGAGGCAGGAGGTGCCCTTGTTATAGAGACTCATTTCCAGCAAAAAATGGTTGGCCGTTCCGTCAAGTGCCCATATTATCGAGGTGCCCTTGTTATAGAAAAGAAGAAGAATACCCCGCCTTTCGGCTATCTTTTGGTATAGAGTGCTGTCAAGGATATTTTCGAGAAGCCCGATATTTTTCTACATCTATTACTAAATGTAGCTCTGAACAGAAGGCCGGCCTGACTCAGAGTTCTTCTCGCTTAATTTCTTAAGCTCCTAATACATACTGACTAACCACCTACTATTCACTAGGACCATTTCGTATATATCAACTACGTAGTCAATTTGTTATTGGATGGGTGGCCCGAGACAAAACAGCCGTTAGCGACTTGTCCAAGGTCATTCTATGACTGATGGAGGCGAGACTCGAACACATTATCTTGTGGATATGTGTCAAACATCTTAAACATTCAGCCATGGGGGCTCTTGTTATAGAGGTGCCCATTTATGGAGGTTTTACTGTATGTACTCAGCACGTGTTATGACACATAACATCGACTAACCAACGACATAAGAAAGAAGGAAAAATATATATACATATGAGAGACATGCTTTTGAACATATGTCTAAGACCGACAAACAAGGAGCATACGAAACAGAAAGAAACGAAGGAAATGTATAATCATTTTTTCATTCAAGAATAAAAAACAAATGAATCAACGAGTCGTTAGGAAACTACTTTTATGCAGTCAAATTTTCATTGATTGTTAATATTATTGTTTTTCGCAATTAATCGCTAATAAAATTATTTGTTTTCCACAAAAAAAAATTTAATTTTCCCAACAATTCTAAAAAATTGACTGAAAATAATATTTACGTGTCGTTTTCTATGTAACTGATATTTATATTTCAAATATTATATGAATGATTTGTAGTTGAATAGATATATTGAACACGGAATAGTTAAAATAGCCATGCATTTTGCTTGGAGTGAATGAATTAGATAGAATGATTAGTAAAAGTCTTGATAATACAAAGATATGTTGTTTGTGAAATACATGAAAACAAGAGCAATTTGATCATCAAAACATGTGACTAAGGATGAAAAAAATATGATTGATTGTGCTAAATAATAAAAGACTGAAAGAAATAGGAAAATAAGATGAAATTAATTCAAAAATAAAAATATTTCGTTTGAACTGTCTACAAAAAAAATTTCATTGAGTGGTCAGTATTTGTCTTGCAAATCATAAGATATTAGGACCTTGGAATGAGTGATTGATATAGAAAATATTTTTTTATATGAGAAATAGACTCATATTTTAACATTGAAAACAAATTTGAAATCATATATACATTTTCAGTCACAGTAATAGGATCAAATTCTACGAAAATCAAAAAGAATGACCAAAACAGGAAAATACCATATAGTGCCCATAATTGTGGTGAAAAATTGAATCACCATAACAAGCGCGATCGTATTCGTTTGTATATGAAAAGATGCAGTTTTTCACGGGCTATCTTTTGATGGTAAAAGATTTTTTGGAGACAGTCATCTTGGTATACTTATAGGTCAAAAATACAAAAATTTTCATGAAAAACTGGTCGCTTTTGCATGTATTTTAAAGAGAAAATGATACATTAGATCACGATTTGTATTTGAAATTCCGGATCTATAGTAGTGTATCTGATAGATCTAATCAAAATACGTTATTTGGCAGTAAAAGTGATGATATTGAAGAGCACAATCTATTGGTATAAAGTGTAAAATAGAATTTTTTATATTTTATCGAAATAATAAAATATCGCTTGAGGGTGGGTTCAAAGATGATTTCATATCTCTTGATAGGATATCCAGAAAGAGCTAAAAATTAGGATTTAAGCATAACTTTTCACGGGCTTTCGAATGATAAACCTTAAATCAAAATCAAAATTTTGACGGATGACGGTGCCGTCAAAATTTGGTCGATATTCTGGCGGGCCCTCTCTTAAATGTTATTGATATTTCGACATTTTATAGTAAATACTAGTGTATCAAGAGGGGAAAAGTGCAACTTCAGTACTTCAAAATACCAGTGAAGTACAATAAATATCATAGTTCACTTGTTTCTAATGCTATCAGACTACAGTACAAACTTATTGAGTGTTATATTAATGGAAGAGAAGAAAACAAGCATGAAGTCATTCTTGTGTTTAGTGAACCATAGCCATATAAAGATGAAAAATGTGGTGATAGCATCTAATTTTCCATTTCTCCTACAAAGATGATTTTTCTTTGCAGCCGTTAAGCAGCATGAAGTATATAGCAATATTCTTTTGTGTTAAAAAACACTTGATATTACTTCAAATAACTCTACGGCATTAATCAAAATGTAATGTAAGTATGAACGAACACAAAGCAAAAGAGCGATATTTCATTTGTATACTCAAGTTGAAAAGTGAAATTTCAAGTGTGTAACTTTTCAATTCAATGAGAAAGATGCCCTGTGTATGCTTCCGCGATAGTGATAGACAATAAAAGTAGGCGACAGTACAAGTGGGTCAATTGGGTAAAAGTTTTCATCTAATGAACTGTTCGAAGAGATCAGCTCCTAATAGAGCATTAATGGCATCGTGATTTATAAGATACATAGAAGTTTTCAAGCGCTATAAGGGGGTGAGTTTATTCGATTTGAAAAATCTAATCGTATTCCTTCGCAAACGTTCACAACATGGCCAGATATTACACCAATATACATCATATCTAACAAACATCGCGAAGTAGAACATCATCGCTGCACAAAACCAACATAAATCGTAGTTTGATACGCAACATTTCAAATCCTAAGTATATTATCGACGATATATTTCTTATTAAAAATATTTATCCACGCCATGAACTCGACGATCTATACGAAAGTACATTTTGCATCATGTAACGTTTGCCTGATAAAATATATATTGCTCAACATGTCAAATTACGCAATTTCGTTTGTCAATTTACTATCAACTTTCTTATCCCATTTTTCGAGACACAAATAATCGCTTGAATCGACTAAGTACAAACCGATCCTCGACTATTCATAACATGTATCGCACTGCGCTTCCCATATCTTCTAATAATTTCTGTTTTTCATCTCATGTAACCCCCACATCATTCTTAGCTACATTGTGTCCATTCCTGACATATATATTTCAAACGTCTCACACTAATCTTTTGCTGTCTTTCTTCGGGTGATATATATAATTTCTAGTTGCATCTTACATCGTTCAATCTTTGGTTGATTGATGCACACATTCGCATTCGACATTCTCAATTTTCTATTCTCTTACATTTTCTATATCAATAGGCATCATGTCAAACGATTGTTAAATACCAAAATACATAACCGCATTGACGTTCTGGAACAAGCCCACATTGCTCACTGCAATGATATTACTTAGGGTAGTCCAAAAGATCTGAGCTCGAAGGTGAGAGTCAATCTTCACCTTCGGAATCAGAATTTTTGATCAACTTTAGTATATCACAAGATGCAGCGTGAAACGCTCTACAATTTAGAAAGAACAGTTTATTCTAATTATTTCCATAATAAGCAAGATTTTCTCTGATCAATCTTTGCACCGACGAAAATTGGTCGCAGAGAATCTTCCACTTTTCTGAAAACAAAAACTATACAATTACAATCAGTTTTACTTTATAGATTGTGGAGCTGTTCACGCTGCACCTTGTGGTATACTTAAGTTGACCAAAAGTTCTGATTCTGAAAGTGAAGGATGACTCTCACCTTCGAGGCCAGAACTTTTGGACTTCTCTAAGTAATTGGATACGCACAATTTTTTTTTGGTACTGCCGTTTCATTTGCTGTTATTTTCCTTGTATTAACGATTATCATCATTTTGCATGTCGTCGAACATCACTGTGTTTACGTCGTCGACAAACTCTTACTCTTACAGGCATAGAAGCATCTGTATTAACACAAATGCATCCAATGATGAACACTCTTATGACTGTACTAGAACATTTTGAAACTATGGAATACATCTCTGAATTGTACGAATTACATCAATCCGTGTCAGCTCTATCTCATTATTTCCCACCTCTTGCTTTGATTCGACCTATTTCTACTGGATCTCCTTTGTAAATCCGTAACTTCTAATCCATTTTTACATTTCTATCTATGGGCATGGTATTCTTTCTTACTTTCATGGTGGGTTACCGAAAGTTCGCCAATAAGACTTTCGCCAATAGGACATTCGCCAATGGCGAAAGTCCAGGGGTATATTGGCGAAATTCTGATGTGTGTTGGCGAAATTCCAAGGAATATATTGGCGAAAGTATAGTGGACTTTCGCCAAATGGCGAAAGTACAGTAGACTTTCTCCAACTGTCACGAAACAATATTAATACAGGGTACATCTAAGGGTTGAAGCTACAGTCTGTCGAATTCAAGAATTTCTGGACCCGAACCCGATTGATGGATCTTTTAAGAGAAAAATTGAAAGAAATCTCAAAAAGATTATTATATACATGAGATATTTCTTTGGATCTGGATCCGATCAGTAAAATTTTCCGAACCCGGACACGAACTCAGTGATTACAAAGCTTTCAGGCCCGGATCCGGTCGGGTTCGGACTCCAGTAGATCCAACGGGCTCTAGCTGGAGCTAATGTTGTTAGAATATTTATCAGAGCTTACACTCATCAATATAGCCGACAAGAATATTCGAACCCACATCTAGTTCACAATCAAATTGGCGAAAGTGTTATTGGCGAAGTTCCGGAATCCCTTCATGGCGCTGTTACATTATCGATTCTTGTTGTTATTTTATTCAACTGTTTTCTTATTTCTCTCTTCAAATAAGTTGTTTTTATTTCTTTTTCTTCTCACTTTCTTGTCTTCGAACATATTTGAACTCACATGGCTGCCGATAAGAAGGTATGTTACAGAGATACACTTCGTATGCCTTCATCCATTTCATTCTTATTGATGCCTGATTTCTTTTTGTTCACATCTTTTCATTCTTTTTCTTATTGCAGCGTCTTTTATTCTTTCCAATTCATTGAAAATAAAGCAAACATAACAAAGTAATATCCATGTAAAAATATATTCAAAATTTAACGATTTAACGAAATTTAATGTTACCTTTCTGTCCTTGAAAACGCGTTAAAATATGAATTTAACGAATTTTTACTCGTTTCTCTACGTTAATATTATTTTAACGCGTTTTCAAGGACAGAAAGGTAACATTAAATTTCGTTAAATCGTTAAATTTTGCATACATTTTTACATGGGTAAAAGAGACTTTGAGCACTTCTCAAGATTTTTGCGCATTTTATAAGAGACATGTAATTCAATAGATTATTTGAATTGACGTGCCAGAATTGGAAAAACACATAAGATAGTTTTTAACACCAGCTGTGAAATTCATCTTAGATAGATAGTATTTACTCAACATTTCGAGCTTTCATGTTCATTATCAAAACAAAAAGATACAATACAATAACATTGAAAAAAAAAAGGCAACAAAATATTTGATCAGTAAAATAGATTAAATGACCAGTAAATAATATGAAAATGAGCAGTTTTTTATATGTACTTGTCAGTAAAAATAACACATTTGACAAGTAAACAATACAAATACTATCAGCAGAAAACTAACTTTTATCAGTAAAAAGTATAATTTGGCATAAGAAAAAATTCAAACAAAAAAACGCATCGTAAATAATAAATTCACAAAATGAATGAATGAATAATAATGAAAATAATATTTGAATAGTTGCATTAGCAAAGCAGGTTTGGTGTTTCTCGTCTACTTTATTCTCTTCTCTTACTGATTGGCATTGCTTTTGCCACTATTACTGGTTTGCAATATTTGAATTTGGAAGTCGCACGAGTTCCTGACTATGAATCACCCATACATTGAGAAACTTTGCCATACATCATGCTTTCATCTTTTTCTTACTTGTTCACACTAAGCTGAAGGTAAGGACAAGGAAAGAAGAAAAGGATATAGTATATGTTAGCGTCTCAACTGCAATTATGTTTGTGTCCATTGTCAGATTGTGTTGAAGAGTATGCATTAAAACATGAATTATTTTAGTTTCTAGATCGACGTCAACTAGGTTACTGACCGATAAAATCTGATCAAGCAATGGAAGGTCATTTGATGCAACCATCAATTGAGCAACCACGTTTGAATCCGTAAAGTTATGAACATTTTTATACATAGGAACTGCTTCAATAGAAAACTATTTATAATTGCTCAAATCTTTATTTGGTTTGACCATTGATGATTGTATTACATGAAATATTATTTGCTTGATCAGAATTCATCAATAAGAGTCTGTATCTAACATCGATATATATAATTATTCAAGTTCTAACTCATACTTTCCATCCGATCGAGCCGTGGACGCGTCCAACCGCGAGCTCGAGATTTGTCGGAACCAATCCTATATTGGACATACATCAGTTTTCATTCGACCGTTTCTATACCTGTTATACATATCATCTCTATGTTATAGTAAAAAGAAAAAAAGAAAGAAGAAAAATCATAAATAAATCATTCTATAACAGATTTCAATTTCTATATTTACCCTTTCATTTAATCGACTATTAATCAATTTTATTTAATGATTTTTAAATTTATTAACAAATCTAATCAATTAAAAATTGGCTATCCAAGTAATATACTGATCATTTATTCAGTTTACTCATAACTCAATTATTTTACTGGTAAATCATAAAAATATACTGGTTTCATAATTATTTAGCTTACTGATCATTTAATCAATTTTATTGATCACCTGAATCATAGCCAAAACAAATACATTGCACAAATTGAACGAGAACACGAAAACAGAAGACATTCAAATTTCAGTCGATAGTTTCATTTGCGCAAATAAAACTATCTACTGAAATTTAAATTTTTGCACATTCTGTTTGTTTATTTGTTAGTTCTGATTGTTGCCACACATTTGGCGAAAGAAATAAAATCAGAATATTAACTTTTATTTTATTTTCTTCATTTAGTTACTCAAATAATGGTCGAACGTCTTACTGAAAGAAACGAAGTAAGTTACTTTTTGTTGGTTGTTGCTTTCCTCGATTCATTACGGCAATAATTTTCTTGTGTCTTATGAGAGAAATTTAATAAGATAGTTTAGTATACTTTTATCTTGCTTTAATTCTGCTAGTATTTTTTTACGCATCCGATGAGAAGAATTGAATAAGTTAGTTTACGGTCGTTTTCTTTCTGTGACTTTTCTATAGAATTCATGAAGACTTCATAAACGGTAATACAGGAATTTTTATACCTTGCAGTTTCATAAATCTTCTAAATGTTTATTATTCTACGGTTTTTGTACAGTGCACTGTTATGCTTTAATCGTATAACCCCAATTGCGATCTATGTATAAATCAGTTTCATGCATACATGTTTCGATACAGGTTTATTCAAGTGATCTGTCTATTCTTTTTCACATCCAGAGAGGTGGAGGAAATTAAGAAATTTAACTTAAACAGTTCAAATCGAACTTCAAGCAACGAAATAAGTAAAATCCCAAATTGAATAGAACTATGGTAGTGTAAGTGAAAGAAATACTACAAGCAAGTAAGTAATTAAAACTATTTGAGAACTTAGATAATAAATTTTACAGTAAAATGTGAGTAACAAAAAAATATTGTTTTTCATTTATTTTAATGTTCCCAAAAAAATCGGGTAACATAAAAGGACTCTATAGAAAGAATATCACGGACAAGACATACAATAATAGAAAATGCAAGATCACTTGTTAATGAAAGAAAAATATTTGAACATAATTGTTTTTCTTAATCAGCTTATCATTTCTATCTCCTTGTACTACACATTTGTTCGCAACACTGTCTGTAGAAAAAATCATAATCGTTGTTCCATTTGGAGGAATATGAGATACAAAAAAAAGAAAACGAAATCCTAAGAAAAACTTCTGTTATGAAACCAAAAAAAAAACATTCTTCCCGTGGACACAAATTCATAATCTTTCTTTAGTTTCGTAACAAACCCAGAAGTTCCTTAAGGAAATCACGATAGTTTTCGACAGATTTGTGCAGTGAAGAACCTTTTATATTTTTTTTTACCGAATCGTTTTTAATTTGGCTACAAACCAGAAAAGATTCTGATTTTGTATCTGTAAGAAGAATGTTTTTCAGTTCTGTAACAGAAATTACTTTTAGATTGAAGACAAAAGTAAGTAACAAAAGATACACTATAAGAGAAGTAGAGGCTTATCAGTTCGCAGTAGGACATAAATCGTTTCTTCCGCTTTTGAAATATCTAATAAACTATTTTCCCGAAACATAAAGGGAAAAACTGATTATTATCTTCGTCATATATGGTACAAAGTATTTATGTCTCGTTGAAAATTGATAAATCTCTTTTTTCGTTAATTACGGATTCGAAAACGGTTTTCTTCATTTACTATTCTACATTCTTCTTTCTAGTATACTGTGACAGTATAAGTAATAAAAAATACTCTTTACCAGTTTGTTTACCCTCTATGCCGAACAACTTTTTGAAACCAAACAAAAACGGTCCAATACAGGACCAGGTTATGCTTGAATCTTAAAAATTTCAGTATGATATATTTTTTTACAGAGTGCATCAAAAGCACTAGTCTTATCTACTTACACTTATACTTTTGTTGCTAATCATTAATTCCTATTCCTACACTTAATCTTTTAGAACTATATTCTTACATCTACATTTTTAGACCTTTTTTCTTAGACTTATACCCTTTTAGATGTACTTTTATGTCTATATGCTTATATCTATACTGTAAACAGTATATCATTTTAACTATATCATTAAGACATATTCCAGTACACGTATATCGTTATAGGTATATAATCATACCTATATGTATACACATTTACCATTGTACTAGTGTCTTTATGCACATTCATTTTTCCAATTTTCCTTTAATACGAAATAGTATTGATTCGATTGAAGTAATAATGTAGATAGCAAGAGATACCAAATACATAATGTAGTGTTGAAGGAAATTCATCTGTCTATGTAGAATATCCATCATAAAAATAATTTGTTCTAAGATAAAGCAATTTTTAGTAGTTTCCAGTATTTCGTGTTCCCGAACCACGAGACTTGCGCTAAAATGTAAAAAAAAAATGATCAATTGATAGTGGATTTCACGTTTTATCTACTTCTAAAATAGTTCTGTTCCCAGAGTTGATCTTTACCTCAAAAAACCTGTTTCTAATGAAAATATATGGAACAAATTGACTGATCTTTTTTTTTTTAATCAAAATAGTTAAATAAG
This sequence comes from Rotaria sp. Silwood1, assembly GCA_905250075.1. NCBI lineage: Eukaryota > Metazoa > Rotifera > Eurotatoria > Philodinida > Philodinidae > Rotaria > Rotaria sp. Silwood1. Next base: position 8,235,706 of record CAJNOP010000002.1, read on the forward strand.
GAAGCTAGTCGCGTTTCCAACATTTTTTTCCAGAAAGATGCACGTAAAAAATTGGAGATATTAGAACTTCCAATATAGCATTTTATTCAATATTGAACGCTCTTTCTGATGGCGCGCAATATATTACAATAAGAAGGAATATGTAGGAACTAATGCCACTTTTTTCGCTTTTCTTCAGCTATTCTTGTTAAAGTCTGATTTTTTCGGCGAAGATAAAATCTGGAAACAGAACTTTCTTGAAAAAAAACAAAGTTCTTTTTAGATGAAACGTCTTTCGGGCTTACTTGAAACAATAAATTCGATCATTTCAAAAGCAAGAAGCTCGTGCTCACCGTATCTGATCATCATTGTATTGTTTAGTCTTGTCATAAGTTATCCTCACTTGAACAATTTCTATGGTCGCTACCTGGTGTCAAAACGTGCTGTTATGGGGGTCAACGGTATACCAAATTACATGAAAACAAGATTGAGCACATACAATTTGGAGTATTTTGATGATGTCAATAGTATTCCTGGTACAACTGGACCAGGAATCCCGAAGGCGATTCGATCAGCTTTATCAAAAAAATATGGCGGTGTGAACACTAGTGCTACAGAGTCTTATGGTGCTGCTAAAGGTAATTGAAGTTTGTGATATACTCGACATTTATTTGCACAATCGTATTTAATCTTTCCAGAATCTTGTTTGCGTATAAGGAACACTATTATAGCTTACTTTCGAGTTTTTCCGACGCCTTTGTTACTGCAGCGATTTCGCTTGATATTTGGATGCGTATGAAATCTTTGTCAAATTGATCTCTCTTTGCAAATGATTATCTATGCGCTGGTTTGCATTCATGCTGTTGTTGGGTGACATGAAAGAATTAACTACGATTGTAAGAGAATTTTGATATAATTACAATGAATGACAAAATACAAGACGAATATGTTTAGAAGAGAGGGAAATATTGACTCTACACAGTTTTTCTTCTTCTTTTTGCGTTACACCATCTCTTTCAATGATATCATAGTTCGCTTATCATCTGTGTACGCTCTGATACATGAACTCATCGTTTCACGAAGGCGAAAAAGCGCCTACAAGATCATTTTCAACAAGAAGCCAATCGAAAGAAAATCTCATTGATACCAAATTGGTCTGCGATTGTGAAAATTTGATACGAAGCTTATGAGCTCATTAGAAACTATTGATGAAATTTGTATCTGCTATTGGAATGAGTTTGACTGATCTACATTAAACGAAAATTAGGGTTTACCAATTGAAAGAAGTTTTCAAAACGAAAATAATGACTCCGTGATTTCGATGTAATTTCTTACAAATTTTTTTACATCACACAACTTCACTATTGAGTTTTTCAATGACGTGTGATGTTAAACCAATTTTCAACAAGTAGCTGCGATGTGACTTTCACATTGTCATCGTAGTGTCGAACTAGTGACTTAATAGAATGTCAACCGATGGATACACGCATTCTGTTGGATACTGATTTTCAAGATGTATATCTAGTGAAAATTTGGTTAAAATGACCTAAGCCCTAAGAAGTTTCACATACTTCCGAACTTTCGACCAGTAATGTATTTCTCCATCACAAATATATTATTTTGATTTCAGTTGTGACTACTAATGGGCCGAAGGAAGACGTAAAAGAAAAAATAAAGAATTGTCAGTACAAATGTATTTGCTAACAAACGAAAGATAGAAACACTTTCTCTCAGTTTCGTCTGCCATCAAAGTTCTTTCATTTTAGCTGTTAAACAATTTGAAGAAGAGTGTGGTTGGAACTCTACTACCTCGAATTTCATCCGTCCGAAATGCACAGATCAATTTCAGTTCATTCGAAAGACACCACAATTTGATTTAAGTAAATACTACAATGAGATCGACATTGTGATACCGTCCATACGTGATCTTGACTTTCTCGAAGATTGGAAATCTTTTTTTCAACATTTCCATCTGATCATCATACAAGATGGTGATCCAGATAAGTTTTTACGAATTCCACAGTGGGCTGACTATGAACTGTACAACAGACGTGATATAGAAGCGTCTTTGGGAAAAGATAAACAATGGATCATCAGCTCACAAGATGCATCGATTCGAAACTTTGGCTTTCTCATCTCAAATAAAACATTTATTTATACAATTGACGATGACTGTTTGCCAGCTCAGGATGCCAACGGAAATCACATCAATGCATTACAAAGACATATTCAGAACCTTGTCACTAATTCAACTCCTTATTTTTTCAACACTCTGTATGATCCTTATCGTGAAGGTTCCGATTTTGTTCGTGGATATCCATTTAGTTTGCGAAGAGGTGTGCCTACAGCAATTTCTCATGGTATTTGGCTCAATGCTCCGGACTATGATGCACCCACTCAATTACTCAAAGTTGATGAACGTAATACACTTCTTGCTGACATAACTATAACAGTACCTGCTGGTGTGCTCTATCCAATGTGTTCTATGAATGTAGCTTTTAATCGCAAGTTGATTGGACCAGCTTTCATGCAAGGTCTCATGGGCTCTGGCATGCCTTGGGGACGATATGATGATATGTTTGCTGGATGGGCAAGTAAGGTGGTAGTAGATCATCTCGGTCTTGGAGTCAAAACAGGAGCACCTTATATTCGACACAACAAAGCTTCAAATCCATTTACTAATCTTAAAAAGGAATATATGGGAATGTTTTGGCAAGAAGATATTATTGCTTTCTTTCAAAAAGTACGATTCTCATCATCTGCAAAAACTCCTCAAGACTGCTACTTAGAATTGGCTGAAATGATTCGTGCAAATCTGAGTTATTTGAATGAATATTTTAGTCGACTAGCTACAGCCATGGAAATTTGGATTGAACAGTGGAATCGAGCTCAAAATGGCGAGATGAGTTTTAGACCTAGTCGAAAGAATCGACGAAAGAGTGCTGTCAGTCCATTTGCTGTATTCACTATTTGTCGTAATGAGCCTGGTTACTTGCCTATCTGGCTAAAATATTATCGTCGCTATTTCGCCGATGAAGATATTTATATTTTGGATAATGATAGTAACGATGGATCGACATCAAATCTGCCAGTAAATGTTATTCGTGTTCACTCCGAAAAGTATTTTGATCACTATTGGCTAGTTGAAACAATCCAGAATAAGTTACGAGATTTACTTAAGAGTGGATACAAATATGTTTTGTTTGCTGAAATTGATGAAATAATTATACCTGATCCGGCTAAATACCCATTGGGCTTAATTGATTATATTAATCGAACAAATATCTCAGTTGTTCGTGTCAAAGCATACGATGTTCGTCACAATGCGACTTCAGAATCAACACTCAAGTTAAATGAATCGATTCTTCAACAGCGTCGTTATTGGACACGACGCCACCATTATGATAAACCGCTCTTAACCAACAAACTACTACATTGGTCTCCCGGTTTCCATTACTGTCAAGAGCCTGCAACCCAGTTAGAATATTTTTTTTGTTTCAATTGAGATAGATGTTTTTTTGTTTTAATTTAGGGACGGAAATTTGATCATGTTTCACTTGCAACGAATGGACCATGATTTTTATATGAATCGTACTGAATGGAAAAGTCGACAGAACTTTAAAATGGAGGATATACACAGAGGGATGGGTGTGCAACATCTTTACCGTGGTGAAAAAGCCGAAAAATTCTTCAGTACCATTGATGGTGACCTATCCGAAATTCCGACACTTTATCGATCCTTGGCTTTCTTCTAGCCAATAACATGATTTTCGTTCATTTTGATTGTAAAATTTGTTTTTCAGCTAGAAAAAGTAAATAACGATCAATTTGTTGAAACTAATCTGTAAGATGTGATTCAAAAAACAGTAAGAAAGTAGTAAAAGTAATTAGAATTCTAAGACTCGTCAAGTAAAACCTTCAGCAACAACCTATGACATTAGAAAGTGAAGATAATGGCATCCCTCTAAGTTTGAAGGATATCTCTCTCCATTTGGATCATGATTTATGACATCTGATACAGAAGTTGTTTCGGATATTTCTCAGACGGATAGAAAATATTTTGCAGGTAGCACAAAAGACTGAGGTAGATATATATGAAACATGATGATTTTCAGCCTCAGTAGGTTATCCAAAACGATGACATAAATAATCCTAAGCCATTTCAAAAATCATTGTTAAATTTTCCTGTGTAGTTTTGCCTGTTAAACGTGAGCATAAGATTAAATTTATGCTTGAAATGAACATCTTTTTAAGTGAACTCTATCACAACTATCGTTGATATAATCTTTTACATTCCTCACAAGAAGTCAAAGACCGTTCTCACTTCATCTTTTGCTGTAAGTTAGTGATAAAACTTGTTCCTAGATAACAACAATTTTTAAATCAGACTGGTTGTTAACTGACTTGTTATTTAATTAAATTGATTTGGTTTAGTTTTAAGGATGAAATATTCGTGAGTTACTGTTACTTAAAAAGCAACTTATAGTGATGATTTCTCGTATTTGATTATAACTATAGGATTGTAGATAAAACAAAGTGCATATCATTTGACCAATAGTGTACAAATAACAGAAACCGTTTTCGAAAAGACTTTTCTATTGAAAAGAGACGCACTTCTTCGTTTTGAAAAATGAATGAGGGTATTTAAAAAGCAAGATCGAATAAATAACTGGCTATTTATATTAAAGTCACTCGTCATGTCGACATGAATGGCATATTGATATAAACTATTATATAAAGCTTGATGGTAATACTTTATGTTTACTAAAATTAGCATTTCTGAATACGAATTTCTTTAATTTATGATCAGCTCTCTTCATTTCGTAATTTTTTCAGAGTAAAAATGCTGTTACTTTGGATCAGGTTAACTACCATTTTCTTTTATTTCTATCACATTAGAAAGCACTATAAGGGTGCTAATTATCGTATCGGTACTCGACCCGTGGATTATATTATTCTAACACATTGCCGATAGTTCAACAAGATGACCAATCAATTATTTGATCAAGGATATCGATATCAAACAGTAGCATTACAAAAGATCTATTTTCAATTTTTTTTAATGAATTATAATGTTAAATATGAAGTTTGTACTTCCACAAATAATGAGTTTTCTCATCGTTATTTGGAGACGGCTAGTGGATCCGCAAATTTCATTACTCTGTTATATTATTTTCCTTTCAGTAAAAGATCTAACAATGTTTGCATCATTTTGCCTGTTTTTTTGTTGTTGCATAGCTCAACAGTTCGTTAAACAGTTTCATTTTAATGTATTGGACTATTAAAAATATACTTATTTATACTTCGCTCAAGCAATATTTCAGAATATTCGTCTGACATTTTGTAACTATCGTCATAGAAAAAAGATCGTTTGATGATTCACATGCAATGAATGAACATTAAGTTAAATAAAGAATTAGTAATAATGTTTATTAAATATGGTCCATATTCCGAGATTTTATAGCGGTTACGAGTGCTATCAAGATGATTTTAAAGTCTATCAGATTACAAAATAAAATTATCGAGTGCTATGTTAATGTAAGAGAATAGGACTATCATGGATTCATGTATTGTGTTTAGTGTATCATAACCGATATAAAGATGAAAGAGTGCAGTAATAACATTCAATCTTTCACTTCTACTGCACTAATCACTGTTTTTTTATAGTCATCAAAAGTCAGGGAGTGTTTAGCAATACTTTTTTGTTTTAAAAACAACTTTGATATTGCTTTAGCAAACTCCATTGCATTAATCAAAATATAATTTGAATATGGACGAAAATGAAGCGAAAGATCGATATTCTATTGATACATCGAATTAACATAAAGAAGCTTCTAGAATACAACCATTATTTGCATGGGATACGGAGGATGAGTCTTCTCTTTGTCCACATATCGAACTCTTCTATCCTTCTCGCTGTTTTCTATACATATTTAAAAGAATATGTTTCTCTATGGTATAATACAGTTTTGATTCTGTAAACGTAATTCATCATCATTTGTGTCGATACTTAGTAAGTGTTTTAAAAAAAAACAACTTCGGTTCGGATCATTACAATACTAAACCAGCCCTTTTTTGTTTATCTTCGAATTGAAACTGAGAATTTTAATGCCTCTTTTGTTATAATATCTAAAGTGCAAATTGTACTACTATAGTAGTTTAGCCAGGAAATAAAATCTATTTCAACATAATAATGCATTGCATTTATCTACTTCAAACTTTTTTTCGTCCTTAAAAATGTTAATATAATACTTTTATAGCTCAAGTTGTTGCTATCGAATCCAGTGTTCTAATATTTGATCAATTATTAGACATGATTTGTACTGACGAATAAAATAAAGGAATTGAATATTTCTATGAATTGTTACAAAAACAAAGTTCTCACTTGAAAATTCTAATACGTATTATGCTTCTCAAATCTGAATTGTTAGCAGATATCTTCGATTGTTCAACAGCTGAAAATTATTAAAACAAATCTTTTGTAATTAATATTGTCAAACTGTTGATAAAAGTACATAAGTCTTTTAGTAAGTCAAATTCAAGACCGTAAAGGAGCACGAAAAATATTCACGCATGACTATTGTTTTTGTTAATCTTCGAACAACAGTGCCAATTATGTAAGACACAACGGCCAAACCAATGGATTCTTCACTATCGGTTTCTTCAACAATTGATTCCATCAGATTCGATACTCAGCGCAGTGCTGTGACGCTTTCTATCCTTGCATCAAATATTTTTGGTCATAATTTCGAGATGATACCTCATGCTGAAGAAATTGTATGTAAACTATTTAACGAATTCAAGAACGTATTGGAACATCAAACACTTTGTATGATTAATCAAGTGAAATTTCTTGAGGAATTGTCATTTTGAGACAAACTTTTTACTGATAAAACTGCAAAGAAATTAAATCAATTTGTTAATCCATCGATTGCTTATCGACAAAGTCAAGCTCTTGATCGTCTATGATTGGCTGTTGATCATCAAGTTGAAATGAATTGGATTCTTAAAAAGTTTTGATGCCTAATGACGAAATTGAACAAGCATACTATAAAGAACTTGATCGCACTGTATCTAATGAAACAGCTCCTGCTTAAAAATATACATCTGATCTGTAGGTGAGTGAAGCAATTATCTAATGGAACTCTTCGTCTTTGCGCATCAATATATTGAAAACATACAATGTCCAGTTTCAATGATAAATTGAATAACCACATGTTCAATATTATGATCGTAATTAACACTAATGTTTTACATTGACGTGAAGACTATTGACTTCGCTCCATTGAATTGAGTTATAAACTATGAATCAAACCAAAATTAGATCATCTATTCGCTTATCTTCGTTTCGGTGTAGTATCTTGACATAGCATTAGACAGAATTTCGCTTTACTAAAAGTTAAAATCAATTTAGCTATGTTGGTAAAACGCTGTATGTTTAAGTTAGTTTCAGCTGGAACAATGCTACTTGAATGGAAAAACGTAACCATGTCGCTTAAGGATGAAATGTTTGTATATTTCGAAAATAGAGATCTTTTTTAATCTTCACAGTTGAAATTCTACATTGAATAAAATTCAAAAGTTCTTCAACATAAATAGCAACAAAATTAATCATACTCTTTTATCCAAATGATCATAATTATTTTACTATATTGCCTTTCAGTTTCAAAAATGTTAAATAATTGAAATTGTATTCATTATGCTATATAATATAATATAAAATTTCTTTTATTCGTGTACTTATATCTAGAAGATTACTTTACAATGACTCAAAAGTATTGGAAACCAAACTTTGTGTCGAAATATCGGAGTATATGCCTAGAATAAAATAAATATGTTTTATTTCATTTCAACGAATTAGAATAAATTATTTGTGCATTTCCATAAGAACGCAAACGAAACAATAAAGTGAAATCTATCTCAATTTCTTTTTCTATTTATCTTTCTTCGACGAATTTATAATCGAATTATTCTTAATTTCTTTACTTGAGTCAATAGTTTTTTGCCATTGAATTGGATTATTACGATATATTGGCCATGGTGGTAAGGTTAACTATAGCAAAGAAAAAGAATCATTTAATAAATGATATTTTAATGAATTTCATACTAAAACGGCAACAAAAGTTCCCAAAAGAACACTATAGATTGTCATACTAAATTGTTGCATCATATAACCAATAATAAAACCGATAATCTATAATAAAATAGAATGAATATAAAAATCTATAAGAATAATATATTACATCTTACACCGAATAAACTGATGATGACTTGAAAAAGTCGTTCAGCCATTTTTTGACCACAAAAATCCTATGAAAAAAAAAATTTTGCAAAATAAATTTATTTAAAACTTGATTTTTACCATATGTGTATAAAATGGCCACTCAATATTAATCATTTTCATAGAAAACAAAACAATACGATTGTCTTTATCATTTAACGACTTGTAATTAGAATTGGTTGATAGCTCATTTTATGATGCCGCCACTGTCTATTACGTATTCTTATGTTGAAGGGTGTATCGATGGTGAATTATGTTGAATATGGTTCTAATCTTGACGAATCATTCTTATGATGACTCATAGTTAACAATAAATAAAAAGAAAAAAAAAAAAGAAAATATTCTTATTTGATTATTATATACTTATTATATTACGATAGCCAATGATATATTTTGTTAGTAATAAAATATATGCTTTTTTTTCTTAATAACATGATTATTTATAAATGAGTGCGATTAATAAACCCAGATATATGGAAAAATATAATCGACAAAAATTAATCGGCTCAGGTGCTTTTGGTCAAGCATGGCTTGTTCAAGCTAAAGCCGATGGAAAACAATTGGTTATGAAAGAAATAAAAATTGCTAAAGTGAGATATTAAATTTTTATTTGATATGTTTCATTTTAATCTTTATTTCATAGATGGGTAAAAAAGAACGTGATGATGCAAGAAAAGAAGTATGTTAAAAAAAATACAAATGTGTTTTCTAATATAAAACAAAATCACTTTTTAAGGTTGATGTTCTTGGTAAAATGAAACATCCATATATTGTATCATATTTGGAATCATTTGAAGGTAAATATATGAAAATATTCTCTTGTCTATTTATATGAAAACAGTATTCTATAGTGAACAACAATGAATTAGTATGGAACTTCATTCAAAAATTGTCGTGTTTGATAAAGTATTGATTGACATAATGCATGAGATTAACTTGTTTTTTCGAAATGAGAAATTTCTTTTTCAACCTCATAATAATACGTAGAGTAGATTACTTGAAAGAAAATTAAGTAGAATGGCATGTAAATACTAAAATTCTATTGACTAATTAACTATATCAATATTAAAAAACGATAATTACATTTAACATTTTTCAGCTGCTCTTATGTTTATTAATCTTCCTAGAATAAAATATCATGATCCTCTATATAGAAATTCACATTGGTCCTTCAAAGGAAGGCTTTCTATTCCGAACTAACGTTTACATAGAAAATCAAGGATTTTTGAAAAACTCTTCTGGCATTCGAATAGGCGTATCTAGCAAATAAGCGTCGAAAAATCCATGACCATGTATTATGGCTTGTAAAGCTTTCCTCATAGATGATTTTTTATGCAGGACGAAAGGTGGATACTTTATTTCATAGCAAAATGTTTGATGAATAATATTTTAGTGTTCTATTGCCCCAGTCAAATATGAAAGACATTAAATTTTTAAATTGTATTTATTATTTTCATTATTCTTAAAAATAAAATCAACATGAAAAATTTTCTATTGAATAATTCTATATTAGATCTGACAAGTTTATATATTCTAATGGATTATTGTGATGGTGGTGATTTACATTCTCGTATAAAAGCACAACGTGGTATTTTATTTAATGAAGATCAAATACTTGATTGGTTTGTGCAAATCACATTAGCACTTAAACATGTACATGATCGTAAAGTGCTTCATCGTGATATTAAATCTCAAGTAAAATAAGAAAAAAAAGGAAACAAAACATTAAAAAAATTTCATTGTTTTCTTTTTCTTCTAGAATGTTTTCTTAACCAGTGATGGTGCAGCTAAATTAGGTGATTTTGGTATATCTAAAGTATTAAATACGTAAGTTTTAATTGATAAAAAATCTTTGATGTTATTAATCAAATAATTATTTAGAACATGTGAATTAGCACGTACACAAATTGGTACACCTTATTATTTATCACCAGAAATATGTCAACAAAAACCATATAATAATAAATCCGATATATGGAGTCTGGGTTGTGTTTTATATGAAATGACAACACTTAAACATGCTGTAACTACTATAAGATTAGATTTGAAATTTGTTTTTTTTTTCATTTTGTTTTCTATAGTTCGATGCTGATAATATGAATGGTCTTATTATGAGAATAGTTCGGTAAGAGATTCGTTTTACGTAGAATTATTTTTTTATCTTATTATTTTTCAGTGGATCATTTAATCCGATTCCACCAAAGTACAGTGGTGATTTGCGAATTTTAATAGCATCAATGCTTAGACGTGAACCACGGTAGAATGAAATAATATTTTAGATTTAGATCTTTATTCATTTTATCTACAGAGAACGTCCATCCATTAATACAATTTTACGAAAACCATTTATAAGTCGACGTATTTCAAAATATCTACCAGAAGAAGTAAAATTCTACAATCCTATACAAAACTAGCTGCTCTCTATGAAGTGTATACTATTCTTTATCATATTGAACTCACACTTTGCATACATATGCGTGCTAATAAATCTTGACCGAAAGCACTAACTCGCCCTCCATCGATCCAAATATACAAGTGTAATGATCAGGATTGAAAGTGTTCTTTAGCGGTAGTAGAAACTAAATCTTCGACAAAGTGGTTGCATTCGTGAATCGCTAGAAATGATGATCGGAATGGAAGAATGAAACTTACTATGACACGGTCCTTCTCAAAATAGACAGCTGGCCCCAGTTCTTTTTATTTCAATTTCTGCCAGAGAACGGCAAATAATGTTGCAAAACCTGGTTTCGATTCAAAGTTACTATGAGACAATAAAAAATCAGCAAAAAGTCAGAAGGTCTACATTATTATCATTGACATCTGTGACATATAGTAAAGATTATAGTAATCAGCAAGCCTTGAGTCAGGGAAGTCATGTAGGAACACTAACTTGACTTTATTCAGTGCTACAGTTCTAAAGTTTGTCAAACGAGTTGGTCAAAGTCATCGTGAAAAAGACCCATCTTACTAAAAACTAGCAGTTGCGCTCATTAACAAATATTCTTAATGAGAAGATAAAGTCTCAGTGATTTCTAACAAAATTCAAACTAGTGATGGAGCTTTCGAATGAGCCATCGAATGAAAATATAATGACAACATAGTTAAGATAAGATGATTACAAAAGAAAGATACCGTCTGAATTACAACTCGAGTACATGTGAATCGATGAAAAACAGGTTGATACTTGTGGTTAGAGTTTATTGTTGCATGCATGCATGCACCCAAAATATTAGTTCCGTATCATAAAAGATAGTAGCACTTGATGGAAGATCGATATTTTTGTTTTGGACTGTATATATATATTTCTAATAATATTTCATATCGTTTACATATTATAGCAACATAAAGAAGAATTTAGTCATACTGTTATACATAATAACAAAGTTTCAGTTAATCTTGTACAACCAAATGTGAACCGACCTCCATCACCATCGCCTCGTCCATTGATAGTTCCAAAAGCAATTGGTATTTCTCCGCCTCGTGCAGCAGTTGTTGCAAATCGAATTTCAGTTGTACCAAAAGTTTCTCCTCAAGAACCAATTAAAGCATCTCGAGGTCCATCAATCGTTAAGCGTCCAGTTTCAGCTGCTCGTTCTGTAAATCGGTATATAAAATATTGATAAAAAATTCAAAGATTATTTTATTTTATTTTCTAGAATATCAAAAGAAAAAAAATCCGTTGAAGTTAACCGACGACCAAATTTATCTGTTGATAAAGAAAATGAAATAGATAGACGTCGTAAAGAACTTGCTAAACAAAAAGAAGCACGAGAAAAACTAATTAAAGAACAAGTATATAAAAATATATATATTCAAATTTAAATAATTTATTCATTCATTTTAGGCAGAAAATTTAGCTAAAAAACAACAAGAATTTATTGAAAAACAACGAAAAGCAGTGATACAACGAGATCGAGAATTTTATCGATTAGAATTAACAAAAAGTTTACCGGTATAATCAACTGAATACTTTATTACTTTTTATACACTGACTTTGTTTTTTTTTTCTTCAGGAAACATCAGATGCTAAAGATCAACGTGCAACACCACCGGTGTTTTTACCAGTAAGTTAAAACTAGAGAAGATCTTCTACTTTCATATATTATTCTACTACAATACTCATTGAAAATATAAAATCAATATATTTGTTATTTCGTTTTTTCTACGATACAAAGCATTTAACTGAAATCTAAATAGTGGTTTGAATAGTCAATGAAATTCTCTATTAAATGCATTTCATACCAAAATTTCATTGATGGATTATGTGAAATTGTATTTGAAGAGTAGCATCTAAAAAGTATCAAGTACTGCATAAAATGAGAGATTGCCATATGCCCTACGATCTTCCCTTAAAATGTTATAAACATCATAAAAAAGATCGTAGAACGTGCGACAACCACTCATTTTATTCGGAGTTTTGTGCCTTTTTAATTAGGTACTCATCAGAACTGATTTTCACACAGCTTTCTGAGACCCAAAAACTACCGTCTTTGAGTTTCCAGAAAGCATCTTCTCATAGTCCGTCTATGAGATTCTGATGTAGAACGGATTTGATAGAAAACTTCATTGACTATTCAAGCCATTATTTAGACTTCAGTTGAATGGTTAGCATTATAGAAAATAACATACTAGTCTGATATTTTTTCTCAGTACTGTATAATGTAAAAACGAATTAGTCCTATCGAAATGTATTCATAATGTAAAACACGAGACGGAGACCTACAACGCGCTCATGTATGAAAAGTAGCACGAAATAGTCTCACGAGTTTTTACTATATAGAATTTAAACTACAAATAGGCTTTTATACGATTCAAATAACTTATATATAAGATTTTTTTTTCTCTTATTAATTTATCAAAATATATTTCTTTTCTAGCATAAAATGAATCAAATATCTAATCCATCATCAGCCAGAGAACCAGTATGTTTTATATTCTAATACATTATTTTATTTTCTTTCTTTCGCAACAATTCAGGTTATTGGTTCATCAAAAGTAGCTAATGATATTCAATATAATGGACAATTAGATAAACTTAAACCAAAAATAACCGAAAATGAAAAGAAAGTAGACGAATGTAATAAAGGTATCAATTAAAAATAAGTTTCAAAACTAATTACTATCTCATTTTATTCTAGTTAAACAAGCACAAAAACCAATAATTGCTAATCATAATTTTCGTCCAAAATCAAAGTACATATTTAAATGCATTCAATATTATTATAATATTTTAGAAAAAAATATTTTCAGTGCAAAGATTGGTCGACCAATACGAATAGAAAATAAACGACAAGTTCAGTTAAATAAATCTCATGTAAAAGATCATAATGGTGTTGTTAGTGTATTAAATCAAAATCTTAAAGAAATTCGACAAAAAAATCTTTTAAATAAACGAGAATTTATACGAAAACCATTGATTAATAAGGTATGATTAATTAATATTTCGTTGTTTTTGTTTTTGTTTCATTTCGTTTCGCTTCGCTTCATTTATTCTATAGCCTTATGATTATTTGCAAATTAACAAACGTTATCGTCTAAAAAATAATGAGCAAAAAGTAAATATCAATTTCATTATTTATACAAAAAAAAAATTATTTTTTTCTTTAAATAGCAACAAGTTCAAGAAGTTTTTAAAAAAATCGAACCTGTTGAGAATAATCTTACTGATTTATTAAATAATATTGGTGTTCATCCAACAAGGTTTTTATTATTATTTTTATTTTTTCTATAGATTATTTTTTGAGAAAAAAAAAAAAACTTTCATTTTAGTTCTGAACAACAAAGAAAAAATATTAATGAAAAAATTATTCGAGAAGCTTGGCAAGAATGTGATGTACATCCTACACCGCGTTCATTGTGGAATCAACAACCACATATTGATTCTACAGTTCTCAATCGTTTTACACCTATGAATGATTCATCTGGTAAGAAAATTAAACTATCATGAAATGAAAAACTTAATTGATTTAAAATTTTCATTTAACATAGTTTCAAATGCACCTAACTTAATGATTCAAGGACAAGCAATGAATATTATTAGTGAAAATAGATCTAATCGACCAAAATGGTCAAATGCAGCACGAGGAACAATTATTAGTGTACTTGAACGTGCTCCAGCTCAAGATCATACAATGTCAAGTACAACTGATTCAACAGATAATAATCAAACATCACATATTAGTTTAATAAATTTAGCAAAACGAGTTGATCCAAATAAAAAAAATGAAACTTATGTTATACCTAATACAAATGAATCTATAAATTTAACATGTGATATATCAAATAAACCTATTATAAATGATCTGACTGTTGAAGATTGTGATTTAACATTAACTAATCAAACGAAACAAAATGATTTAAAAGAGTAAAAACAAAAAGAAAATAGATCCATCTAATGTTTTTTTCTTTTGCTGTTTGAAAAAATAGAATTTCAATAATCTCGGACGATTTTGATCTACTTGAAGGTTTAACTACTGGTCATTTTGATGCAAGAAATAGACTCGTAAGAATTTTTATTTGTAAATTTTTACTTCATAAATATTGATGAGAAAAGTTCAATAATGATTTAAATGATAGAAGTAATTTGAAAGCACTGGATTAAAATAAGAGTTTTATGCTCTTCAAATTTCTGTTTCGGTCACCCGCTAAGAAGTTTTCTTTCAATCAAAAATATTTGACAAGGATACAAAATACCTATGTTCATTGCAGAAGAGTATTTTACTTCTATCTCTTACTTCAAATAGTTTTTAAAATAATTCGTTAATAAATTACAATAAAAATTGAGTTTTCTTCATTGCTGTACGAGTATCGAGATTAAATTATAAAATTTTCACTATATATAGATGTATCAACAAAACTAAAAAAGCCTTATATTTTCATACAATTATTTCTTATTCTATTTCTAGCTTTTACGAACTATTTCTAATCCTGAACTACACACAATTGATGAAGTTCCAGAGGAAATAACAATACAATCATTTAAATTTACTCGAAGTTTATCTGATTTAAATGCAACAAATACTATTATTGAATCATCACAAGAAGATATTTTTACATGTACAAAATTTCAACATACTAAGAAAAGTAATTCAATACCAAGTAATCAAAGTTTTGAACATGATGATCATGAAGATAAACAAATATTATCATTAACATTAAAAAATTGTTTAAATGATGATGAAATTAAATTAAAACATACAACTAGTGAACCAGTTATAAAATCAAATAATGATAATGATAACAATGATGATGATGATGATGATGATGATGATGATGATGTTTGGTGTAATCCAGAAGATGAAAATAACCTTGAAAATCGTGTTAAATTTGATCAAGAAAGAATCGAACAAATACGACAAATTCTTGGTAATGAAATCTTACAGATGATTCTTGAAGCATTTGAAGTAAAGAAAAAAAAAGAATTTTCCACATAAATTTTCAATAATTTGTTTTTGTTTTTCTCTAGCAAAATGAAACAGATATTGAATCATTAAAAAAACTTATACCAGAAGATAAACATTATTTATTTGATTCTGATTTTTTATTAATATTAACAATGATAAATACACGATCAATAAACTAAATTAGTCTGCAGTATCTGTGTTGTTTGTGATAATAATAATAATAATATTATTCCGTACAATTTTATCTTTGTGTCTTCTTTTTTTTTTTATATGTTCTTATTTTATTGCACTCATATCATGAGAATATTGTATAAATTGTTTTGTTTTTCTTTCTAATAATATACATTTTTAGATTAAACTATGGGAAAATTTATAGTTTTATTGACTTGTTTGGTATTAATTTTGGCATATATTGGGAAAAAATTGATCGATTTTGGAGTATTTCGGGATATTAAAACAGTAGGAATTGATAAATGTCGATTAATTGTGCCATCAGATGGAGGTAATTTATTTTGATAGATTGAAAATTTTCACAAAAGTTTACTATAGATAATCAAGCTTTTGAAGATTTTGCAATTGATTATGACACAGGTATTGCTTATATGGCTAGTGATGATCGTACATGGTTTCATACGTTTAATTTATCAAATCACAATAATAAAAAACAACAAGGAAAAATTTTTACATTTAATATTCAATCTGAAACATTTAAACAATTCAATTTAATCAATTATCCATATGAACATTTTCATCCATTAGGAATTAGTTTATTAAAAAGAGAAAATTATCAAGTAAGCTAAACAACATAGAAGTACATATCTGAATTCAATAATATTTAGTTATTTATGACAAATTATCGAATAGATAACGGAGAATTGATTGGAACTGTAGATATTTTTGAAATTGATTTTTCAAATGAAAATCAAATAAAGTGGATTGATTCAATTGTTCATCCTCTATTTACAGGTAGTTACGTTTAATTGAAATGAAGAAAATAATCAGCAGCTATATGCTTTAACGCTCATATTCATAATCAAAAGTTTAAGAATGAATCGAATGAAAATTTGAACTATTGGTTTATACTAAATGAATAATTAAACATTGAATATTTTATATTATATGTTTTTTTTTTCATAAACATAGTACCCGACGATGTTTTGGCAATTGATGAGAAGACATTTTATGTAACAAATATTCATCATCATAGAATAGATAAGTCAAGGTTGATGCACACATTTGAAGTTTTTTCTCAACGTCCTTGGGGTAATCTATTATTATGTTCAAAAACAAATGAATGGCAATGTTCTATAGTAAATAGATATGATTTTGTTATTTTTAAAATTTTAATCAATGTTGTTGATATATTCCTAGATTGTTGATTCTGTTTCTATGGCAAATGGTATTGCTAGTTCATTAGATTTTAAAACTATTTATTTAGCAGCATCAACAGAAAAACGAGTCAGTCGAATATTGTCTTGTGAATTTTATAAATAAATAATTATTATTTTTGTCAGATTCGTGTATATGAACGTCATTCAGAAAATAATTCCTTAACTTATGTACGAAGTCTCTTTGTACCATTTTTTGTGGATAACGTAATTGTTAATGATCATGATGAAGTTATTGTTGCTGGTCATCCAAATGCACTATTATTTTTTTTACACGCAAAAGATCGCCAACAACATCATGCTCCTTCTGAAGTTGCACTGTTTCCTTATCCGAAATCAAGTAAAACTTATTCCTTTTTTTATGTATCAAGTTAATACATTTTCTATAATCATAGATTCAACATTTAACACACTACTACTTACTAATGGTGAATTACTATCAGCATCAACTGTTGGTGGTACATATAAGCAAAAACTTCTTGTTGGTGCTTTCATTGATCCTGGAATTTTAATATGTCAAGATTAGTTGTGAAGAAATAGACTAATATTACTTTTGCTATTCTTACAAATATTACATCAACGAATCGAATTATGAAAGATTATAAAATAATTAGATAGTATACTAATATAGGTTTTAGAATTTATTTTAGCTAGAGTACTATTATATAAAAACCGTTTTTTTCAAATAATAATCAAGCATCTATAATAAATTGTTTAAGGATGGCATATCGTGAATTCGACTTCGTCAACACTTAGTTTAATGTGATATATTATTGAACAGTATTAATAATTACTAATGATAGTCTTGTTCATACAAGTATACCTTTTCAACAAAAATTCTAATATGAATCATTAGCCAAACTACACCTGAATAAACTTGCTTGAGTGAAAGTTTTCCATTTCTATGACTGAATACGAGTGTACGACTATGGCTTCCGTGAAACTTGCTCTCGTGACTATTTATTTCTTATGGCTCTGAGAATTACCAGTGGTGGAGCTGGAAGGGAGCGTTGAGTCTCTCTCACTAGCCGGAAATCCTGACTCCGCCATGAAGAATTACGAACAATCAAAATATAATCAGAAAAATACTGAAGTTATATGTAAACTTTCTTACCTTCGTCTTCGCTTTGATACTTCCTTTACATTCACCAGCAGTCTCTCAATATCAGAAGTGCAAGCATTGTAGAAACATCTTTCTAAAATGTAGCAGTCCTACTACCAATGAATACTGTCATTAATGTATATAACTTCATATCTGATCTAATGAAATGAATATATCATAGATGTTTTTCTTTTGCAAAATGAAATAATATGAAAATTATTGATATAAATCAACTTTTACAATGAAAACATAATAATTTTGTATTGAATAAAGAAGATATTTTGCTTGCAGACATATTCTTCATGTTTTACCATTGCCTTTTCAAAGAACATCTTGTTTTTTGTACTAAATGACTCAACTACAGATAATGGATGTTTTAATAGAAAGATACAGTCCTTTACATAAAATGAAAAATCATTATTTTCTTATTTCGATAATAAACACTCTAATCCATGTATGAACGAGTAATATGCAATGTCTCATTTATTTTATTGTTCAATTAACTAAATAATCTATGCTAAAATATAAATGATTCATATTTAGGCAACATTTGAACGAAATATATTTATTCTTCTTTTATTCTTTTGTTTGCTATTTTGATACTAATGATAACAACACTATCACAAAAGTATCTTTACATTGAATGTAAAAGATAAGAATATGTGTTACTAATATGTTTACCTTGAAATTTTATTCTAAGTAAACCAATTTGACGTTATGCCGCCTCAAACAAAATATGCTGTGCCTCCTGTCGAAGCAACAGGTTTTAGCATTTTTGTACGTACCTCATATGCAGCAAGATACAATTTTGCTGTTGCAAATTATAATTCTGTATCTACTGCTCATAAATTAAGTATGTTCGGTAATCGTTTACTTTTATTTCGATCCGTTGTAGCTGTTATTTGGATCGTATCAATGGCTTTTGCAGTTCTTACTCTAATTAAAGCTGGTTTAATCGGTGTTACTATTGTTTTGAGTTTGATATATATTATTATATCAATTTATAACATCTATGTCTTTTTCACAAATGGTAATCTTCTTTATTCAACACGTCTTTTACGAGCTAAAGTTAGCGGACCCGGTGGTCATGATTATGAATGGGTATCTGTACCACTTGATTCACGTAGTGCAAATGAACGATTAGCTTCTGTTGAGCAATCAGCACTTGACAATGTACGAAGAGAATTCGGAGGAAATAATACCGCTGAAATCGATTGTATGGTATATACAAAACGTTATGCTGATATGTATCCTGCATTTCCTAAAGAACTTATTTTACATTTGATTGCATTTTTAGTAGCAATTACAGTTGGTATTACACTAACTGTAGTTAAAGTAAAGTATTTGTAATGTGTTTTTATCATTATTTAAATAAAAGTATATAAACTATACAATAAAATTGTACGATCTCGGCTAGATGAGAAAAGAAAGGCGAACATTATTCATAGCACAAGAAAATATATAAAACATATATATTAGCATTGGAAACAAAACTGTAGCGCATATTAAAGTGAATAAGGAAATCTACACACTGAGCAAAAATTGCGTCCGTCTTCATTATAGTTATTTTGTGTTTTACAACCAATACAAATATAAGTTCGAGGTCGAGAATTCACACTATACGATCGATTTTGCCTAGTAGATGAATTGTAATCTTTTGAGTGTGACATAGATGTATTTGTCGATTGATTTGAATTGAATTGTTGATACGACATGGGCATTGAAATATTTGAGTCTGAGAAAGACAATACAAATGATTGTTATTATACTATTAAAAAAAAACTTTTACTTTGATTATAAGAACTATACAACATGGAATTTGTTGAAACATTTGGTACTTTTATATTTTTTTGACTTGCATTAATAGGTATAACAACTAATAATGTATCCCAATTAATACTATTTGTATTATATGTATCAATTCGAATTTGTTCATTAAATCTCTGAACTATGCCATTAAGACTTGTTAATTGTTGTTTTATTCGATCAAGATCACCTTCAACATATCCACCAGTTTTTTGTCTTTGTTGTAAATCGTGTGAAATTCGATCAAGTTCAGTACGAACATTTTTACTTGCTTCAGATAACAATTGTCGAACTTGTTCGCGTGCTATTATTGCAATACGATCAATATTTTTATGCATTTCATTTTGCCATCGATTAATTTCTTCGAAACAAGGATTAATATTATTTGTATTGTTTGATGAAGCACTATTAATAATTTCAGAAAGTTCATTTCGATGATTAACAAGATCATCAAGTTCCATTGACAGTTGATCACGATGTTGAGATAAACATGTTGTACAAAATTTTTTTTGACAACCTTCGCATGATGTAATACTTGGTTGATTTCTACAAATAGCACAAATTGATGATGTACCAAATGGCATCATCTACAAATATAAAAATAAATCATTAGTAGAATGACATTTATATGATTAAGAAAACGATCATAAAAAAAAGCATATATATATATATATAACTTTATTTAGTAAACTAGTAAATAATATTCAATTTATATTTGCAGTTTTTATTCTTTATATGACTATATTGTATTGCATGCAATTACGATGAGTCATATTGTTTACTTTAGACATCCGATGCTTGAGAAAGTATTTGATCATTGTTTCTCAATGTAAAAGTTATAGAATTCATTAATTCATCATTCTGCAATGAATTTCGTTGAAAATTATTAGACATAGTTTTTATTGCATTGGTATATGAATTCCGTACAGCAATTGAAGAATTAGATGTATCACAAGCAGTAAGTCCGATTGGTTCAAAAATTGCAGATGTATTACCTTTAATATTTGATTGTTGAGTTTTGACATCATTATTTGCATGTTTATTTCTTATGAATTTTCGTATAGTCTTCCAAATTTTTTCTTGAGTACTTTCTTCTTCAAAATGAAATTCTGAAAAATCGAAACGATTTTCTATTAATTTTTTTTCGGGTAATTTTTTATCTGCTGTA
Organism: Rotaria sp. Silwood1; assembly: GCA_905250075.1. NCBI lineage: Eukaryota > Metazoa > Rotifera > Eurotatoria > Philodinida > Philodinidae > Rotaria > Rotaria sp. Silwood1. The sequence goes on from CAJNOP010000002.1 coordinate 8,256,833, forward strand.
ACATTGATCAAAGAATTCCAATCTACTTTATTCGTTCCTGTATAATTTATTCGAATTTTTTCATTAATTGTTCTAATAGAATTATTTAATTGTTCTAATTGATTTCGTATTTCAGCAATATCATTATCTAAATAATTTCCTTCATGTTGACGTTGTTGCATATCAAATGTGAGTTGATCAAAACGTTGACGAATATCAGATATATTCTTTACCATGATATCTTTAACAGTTGTTCGAGCTTTTTCAGCAATTTGTCGAATACCATTGATAAACTCTTGTTCCCATTGATCGATTTCAAATAAACAAGGAAGTTCTTTTTTGTTTTTCCAATTTGATTCAACAATATTAAATGATTCTTTTAATTCATTTTGAACTCCAAATAATAATTGGAATTGTATTACAAGTTCTTCATGATGTGCATTCATACATGGAAGACAATATAACTGTTGACATCCTTCACAACGTGTATTACTCTTTCGTTCGTTACACCATGATGATATTCATATAAGATGAGATGTGTTAAGAACCTTTTTTTATCTTAACATAAAACACAAGAAACGAAACGACGTCCTAGAACAATGACTACAAAGGACATTTCATTTTTTCTGTGAGTCAACACAATAAATTATCTGAAATGAAAAAAAGCAAAATAATATTCTGCAGAAACTTTTCAGAACTAACCGATCATTTAACGCAGAAAAGAAAAATAACAAAATTCGATTTCGTTATGATAAGAAACCCAATTTGCATCTACAATGATGCGTGTTTATGAATATTTTTGACACAGTTGTTTTGCTAATATCACGGTAGAAAAAAAAGAATTTCTAAGATGAATCAATTCAATTCTTCGTTTGCACTTAATTATTTTCATAGTTGTATGGCATGTTTCCAAAGTATCTAATGCACTTATGAAAAGCTTTATTTACCAAGCCGTAAAGTAGATTTATCAGAGATAAGTGATTAACTACCTAGAAAAAGAGCAGATGTATATTAAACTCTTTCAAAATGCATTCATAATTCTTTTAAAGAAAATTTACGTAGCATACCTCAAATGATAGCAGTTCTTTCACTTTTTCTTAAAATCACATGATTATGAATTGAAGAGTTAATAATTTCAATTAAAACATGGACAAACAAGAATCCATGAGAGATTTAACTTATTCTGTTTTACTTTTATACTTTTCAAGCCACTGTGGCTTTCATATTTTTCCTTCATTAGTCATTTCAGTCTCTTCAGAGTGTCGAGTGTGCATATGAATAAATGTATATGAGATTGAATAGAAGACGTACACTCACTCATACACTAATATGACTAAACAAACGCAGAGGACTCAAGTATTCTTATAGCTTTAAGAACTGTGAAAGCATTAAAGTAAAAAAGGATGAATATGATTGCTCATCAGCCTACGCAATGATCGGTAAGTCGCACATAGAGAAAAAAAATAGACAAGAACTAAAACGAAAGCAGATGTCACTGCAAAAAAAGGATTTTTAAAGATGATTGTTTATAAAGTTCTTGACGGATGTTTAACACAAAAACACACAGTAGTCAAAACATTTATATTCAATAAAGTTTGCGTTCTGAGTGGATAAAAACCTAGTATTATAGAAGAATTGATTCACCAGCTATGACTAATGAAATATTAGAAAACAGCTTTAAATTAAACCTAAGTTATAGGAGACATTTTCATGTTGTATTGATGTTTTAGGTGAAATTAGCGTGCGAAATTTCTCAATGTGCATCAAACTGTGATAATTTTCTGAAAAAATCGCAATCTCTTTAAGTCCAATATTAAATAGAAACGATCGGTTTTATCCACAAAAATGATTAGTAAAACCGCAGGTTATTTTGACAGTTTTCATTACATGAGAAATATGATAAACGAAAGTGACAAAATGACTCAATACATCAAACTACTAGAAGAATTGTAAAAAAAAATAATACAAGACCTTTCGAAATATTATTAACATTTTTGTAATTTTGGAGTCGAACCTCCACGTTATTTTTATATGTAGAATGAGGACATAACAAACAATTGTCGAACTTCTAGTTCGAGATAATAATGTCGTTGTTATATCTTGTTCAAGGTCAAGTGATATAACATACTGTGAAATAATGATAAAAAAAGTGACAGTATATAATTGATATACTAGGACTGTTCCATAATAGGAAGGTACTTAAGCTCCAGGAAATCTAGCTTAACTTTAAGAATTGTATGATATACATGACATATATCGGTGAAATTATACTATTTCTAATAAATTTATACTGGTAAAGGCGTCTTGTCTTGAAGTAATTTTTGAATTAAGAGTTATAATATTTATTTATTTTGAAAAATTTACTTAGTAATACCGAATTCTAACTGTCTTTCATAACTTTATCAGAAGTTTGTCCTAATGTCGATGGTATTTTGCTTGATAAATCGTTTTCAACAATATAAATCAATGTATGTCATTCGATATTGCAGAATCAATATAGATTTTCTTCTTGGCTTGATCAATATTATTTTTCTATTTGTTCTAAAAATCATTAAGTCTATTTATAAAACTTATATAGTGTTGTTCGTATTTATTCTATTGAATATCAATAAAGAAATGATCAATTTAACAACAAATCATATCCATATTCTTCTGAGTTCTTTCATTGATATATGTTCAAACTTTTGAAGAAATTTATCTATTAATACAATCATATCAAATGATTCTTTTCATTCATTTTAAAATCTATATTGATAAAGAAATCTTTTGTATGTTGTTTTTTTCTCATACAAGTTAATCACAATAAATTATCATATTCTTTACATTGCGTAGTTCAATTTCATTCTATAAATTGTATAACAAAGATTTCATATGATATTAATAATCTAAGATTAAAATAAAACATTTAATGATTATTTTAATATATTTTTTATTCAAGATCTTTTTTCTTTATATACCATCGATCAAAACAAAATAAAGGGAAATAATTACAGCATCATGATCAACAGAACTACTACAAACAAAAGACAAAATAAAAAAATAAAGGAAAAAAACAACAGTATATTTTTATTTTATTCGTCGTTGTACTCGTTATAAACATAAAACACTTTTACCAAAAACAAAAACAAAACAAATGTACAGAATAAAAAGACAACAAATTACTTCATAGATCGATTCAATCTACATATGACATTATCACATAAAAACACTTTCGAGATAACCACAGGATAACTGCTCTTGTGTTGTTGTTATTATTGTTCTTTTTTCAGATTAACTCGATCATTATTATTATTAGTAGTATTATTATTAACGTGAAACATACAGAGTAGCTTTACATATTGAACAAGAATGATTCGTTCCATTTTTAATATCATTTAACAGATTTAGAGAACGACAATATTGACAGATAACTTTCAGTGGACCTTTTATTTTCGGTGATGATGGTAATGGGGTAATAAAATCAGAGGTTTTATATAATGTTGGATATATATTCATTGGTGAAGGTCGTAAAGTAACAACATGACGTGGAAGAAGATGTTTTTTATTATAATCACATTCAGAACATAAAGCAGTTGATAATAAATCATTAAAATTACGTTTGCAAACAATACATGGACGAATTTTATCTGTTTTTTGTTCGAAATCGATCAAATTCGTTGGTGATGAGTCGGATTTTACAACATTAACAGGAATTCGAACTAAATTTTGGTGTTGTTGTTCTAAAACATTATATAAATAAATCACATAAATCAAGAATTTTAATATACATAATATTAGCTTTATGTTTAGTAAAGTGACAAACTATGAAAGCTTTTAAAATTGATTCTCTATTATTTATTGCAATTTTATAAGCAAACCCAAATTAAAGAGAAATAGAAGAGTGAATTTAATATAATCAAACGCAAAATTAAAAAAATACACGCACAATCAATGCCTCACTTTTATCTCCTGAATATTTATAAAATACAACACATCGAACTTCGACTATTCGAGTCTATAAAAAGATGAATTGAACATTATTCTACTCATTATAAATTACTACTAAATTACAATCACAGTTCTATCTAAATAGTTCTTATTAGAAAAATTTCTATGTGTGTGTGTGTGTGAGAAAACGTGTTTTTAATAAAAGCATAATGGCAAGCAGCAATAGCAGATATGTAATATATGATATAAAATAAAATATCTAAAGAAAAATTTAGCAAGGAAGTATAGAAATAAATAATAATCATATAGTAGGAAAAAATCAATGCTATCACGCACTCTTACATCAATCATCAACACCTCTGGATCGTAAACACGCCAGAGCCACTAGAAGACAGAAAATGTTTTTTCTAGTCAATTTTGATGCAAAAATTTGGAAATAATCATTGAAGTAAAAAAAAAAAAATAAATAAAACGAAATCTAGTTAAAATATATAATTAATAGACTTAATTGAGCCATATAGCACACACGCACACACTAAGAACAATAGCCAACAACAATAAAACTTTTTTTCTTTTTCTTTTGTTTTTAATATTTGCAAAAAAAGTAAGTTAAAACTTACCTTGTTTCAATTTGGAATCATTTCCTCGTGAATGATTATTACTATTGCTTATGTTTTTACCATTGAGTATCAAATCGTCACTATTCGATTCCCAATCAGTTTTAAGTGATAGTTGTTTTCCATTATTATAATGATTATGATGGAGTACTGGAGTACGTTGCGTTATTTGTACATTATTTTGTGGTTTTTGTAATGGTTGTTGTTGTTCTGAATATTGATTAATCGAACGATTTCCATCATTTGATGATACATATGTTGTTCCATTAGCTACAGCTTGATCATATGACGGTCGTCGTTCATAAATAGGAATATTTTTATTATCATTTAATCTAGTTGATATGGATGAATATGGTGGTGGTGGAGATGAATCATCTCTTTTCATTACTGATCGTTGATTTGTCTCATATGATGATTGATTAGGAGAATAATATTCTTGTTCAAATCTTCGTTTATCTTCTTCTTCTTGTATTTTTTTCTTTTGTATTTCAAAAAAATCCATAACATAATTATAATAAAGAAAAAAAAAATCATCTTTTTCGGGCAATGCTCTATTGCCTAATTCAACACATAGAATAGGTAATGGTGTACCATTTGTATCCGGATAATAAGATAACCTTTTAGTACGTAAATAACTTTGAAGTAATTTATTATTTTGCTCGGAACTATTATCATTACCTAAAAATCGTATTGGTAATAGAGTTTGATTTCGAGTATGTTCAATTGATTGATAAAGTGGAAGAAAATTATCTAATTTTGATCCTGTATTTAAATCATTAGTTTGTAATGGACAAAAATGTGATTGATCATATGCTAATACAATTGGTATAGGAACACAATCTTTTGGTTTTGATAGTATAGGTAAATAAATACCAAATAAATCATTATATGATATAGCTTCACCATGTTTATTTCGTACAACATCTTCAGATAAAATAATAATTGGTCGTGCAAGCATATTTGATATAGAAAAAATATGTGCAGCTTCAAGAAATTGTAAATTTGATGCTGTTTGTCCATCATCTGAGCTATCATATCGAACAAGATCACATAATTCTTCCCATTCCTTACAAAAATAATCATTATAATCAACAAAGTTTGTTTAGTTCCTTTTCTTTTTCTGTTAATTTAAACTTACACTATCAAGTTTGGAATGTTCAGATTGTATACCATACATTTGATCAGTTTTTAGTCGTTCACTTTTCCAACTTCCTTTAAGTACGGCTTTATTTTTATCCATAAATTGAAGAAGTCGATCACGTAAATATAAATTAAAATCATGTACACCAACCATAGCAATAAGTACGGCATGAAGAAGACAATTACCATTACCTGATGTTCGAACTGGATAGAGTTTTTTTAATGATGGCATCCAATTAATAACTCGAGTTTCATTCATCATTTTCAACATTGTACGATCGATTAAATATCGTTGACAATCTGTCGTAGAATCTTGTTCAAAGAATTTATAAGGTAAAACACTTGTATATTGTGTTAATTCTGGTAGACGTTCAATAAGACTTTGATTGATAACACTTAATATTTGATCAGCTCGTTGTTTAAATCTTTCAGGAATAGGTAAAAATTCTTTATTTGATGGTGATGATGCTGATTTAGCTTTCGGTCCACAACAATAATTTTGAAATGTATTAAAATAATGAGGATATACTGTATCAAGTGGTTTTGATGCACGAGTTGTTGTTCCTGATACACTCGTTGTTTCCGTCATCATAAAATAAATAATCGAATGAAAATAATTTACATTACATCAAAAATTATATATATGTGTAACATATAACTAGTATACGTAGGAATCAATATATCTAAAAATGCAAGACATTACGCATTTGAATATTGTCAAAAACAAATGAAAGTATATAAAGACGAAATAAAATGATAATCGATTGTAGATGTATGTCTGACATCGAAGAATGAGAACAGTATGAATTATATGCTTTTTTGTTTTTTACTTTTATGTTCTGTAAGGAAAATATGATTCATAAAATGATGTGATGCAAAAATATTGTATAAATCAATGGTTCGAAGCTTTTTACGATCATTAAAATGACGTTTATTTTTTTCCCCTTCTACTCATAACTATATAAGACTTCACATTGACATGACAAGAAAAGAAAAGATAAAAAAAACAAGAATCATAATGTATTTCTACGCATAAAATAAAAATAACACCATTAAATTAAAAAAAAATCGATAAATATATTTCTATAGAAAAAAAAAATTTTCATCATTTATCAAATGTGAAAATGTCAAAAGCAATTCAATTATATATAGAAAAAAATAATGTGGACCTTTCTCTTTTTTTTTAAACATAGGAAAAAAACACTTGTTGATGTTCTTCCATTCTATTTTTTCCTCTTCAACAAAGTAGGAAAAAAACAACAATAATAACAGTCGTATTAGTACTTTTTTCTTTTTTTTTCTTTCTTTCTTTCTTTCTATCTTTCCTTCTTCAAGGCAAAGAACAAGATTCCGTTGACAGACACAAAGCATGTTTTACTCTATATCATTTTTCTTTGCTGTATCAAAAATGTTATTATTGATTATATTTGTCGATGCACTCATATATCCCACTGATAGTTTAAAAATAGTTCCACCTGCTACTATTATCCAGTCTCAGACGCCTGCTGGCATCTCAATAAAACACACTCCGAAAAATAATGGTATGTGAGCTATTGCTTTTGATATGATAATATAGTTTTTTTTTCTAGAACAATCAGTTGCTATCGAAGGACAATTTATAATAAATGCAAGCAATTCAGATGATTTATTTCGATCGCATGATTTTATAAAAGAAGATATTGTTCAATTTAACGAAGGTGACACTGAGAATATAAAAAATGATGAAAAAATTAGGTAATAGGTTTCATTCTAAAATAATCCATGTCGAAATAGTACTTTAGACGTTCACGTAATACGATAAATCCACGTTTACCACCTATTCAAATAATCGAAGGTCATTTTATTCATTATGGAAATGATTCTGATGAACACTTATTTGATGAAGAAGATTTTCAAAAAATAGAATTATAACTCAATTTGATGTATTCATTTATACTTATGTCAGATAGAAATAACTTATTCATATAGTTTTCATTTTTTCATGTATGTATAAAACAAACAATATTTTGTTTTTTTATTGTTATGCACCAAATAAAAATTATTCATATGAAACGAATAACAGAAATATATGTGTAAAAACCTCTGTGAAATTGTATCATCTATTATTATAATACCTCTTTCAATAAAAATATTTTATCATGATTAAGCAAAACATGAAGACTTATGTAAAAAAAATAATTATTGATAAAATTCTTAAAAAAATTATTCAACAATAACAAATAAACAAATTTATAATAGATTATACAAAAAAACATATTAACAGAATAAATAATCACAAAGAAAAAAAAACAAAGAGTATTTTAAACATTATTTTGTTCTAGAAAAATCAAATGAAAACTTTTTAAACTAAAATAAAAAATATATTTGCATTGAAATCTACGCATACAAAATAATAATAAATCAAATTTTGTCATTATTATTATTTGCTGTTTATTTAAAAACTTCCTTTTACATGATAATTATTAATACAATGTCTTCTATTCATAAGAACAAAGTTTAGAAAATCTCATTAATTTGATAGGATTTAAATTGATTAACCATACAACATATCGAACCGTGCTGTCTTTAAAAAACGAAGAAGCGAAAATAGTGAAGGAAGATGGTTGAATAACTTTTATGATAAATATGATAAAAATTTTTTTCTATAATTATATTTTCAAACACACATCTATGAAACAAGATTATCAATCTGAAAGAAAAACAAGAAATAATTTTGTATTTTGTTGAAAGTATTCTATATCAGTGCAGTATTTAATGGTAAACGCCATCATATCGAATTCTTATTCTTTTTCGAATACTTTGTTTTCACAACAAGAAAAAAAAGAACAATTTATTTGATGACTTATTAACTATTAATTTTCTTTAAAATATTAAAGCTTTTACTAAAAATATTTTCAACATTGTTTGTTTTTTAGAGAATCTATTATTCTTAGAAAATGTTTGTCTTCATGATTTTAAATAATAGATAAATAATTTTTATATTTACTTTTTAAAATAAATATATTTTTCAAAATGGATTATCTTCATTTTGCCATACTTTTGTTTGGTACATCAGTAAGACAACAAAAAAAATAAACCTGAGGAAAGAAAAAAAGATTTTCTATGAAAAGAAAAATAATAAATTTCTTTTTAACATACATTAAATAGTTTTCGATTAATTTTGTAATTTAAATGGAAAATTTTCATGTTTGAAAAATTTGTTCTATACTGAAGCATGTAATTCTTTATGTTTAATTGTTAAAAATATATTGTTTATGACTGACATTATATAATTCAAAACGACGTATACTCCGTGAATTATCATGATAATTTTTCTGCACTAAATAAAATTAGTTTTTTTTTTCACTTGTTTCACTTCAATTGAAGTAAAATCAAATTATTTAATTAAATTTTTCTTTTTGATGATGTAGAAAATAAAAAGAAACTAGCTCAACCATATCATTATTTGAATATGGAGAAATTTTTTTCATTTTGTTTATTTTTGAGTATTGTAAACAGTTATTCTAAATAAATTGATTTCTAATTAATTTGCATTGAAAATATATTGCTGTACCTTCTACTGTCAATATTTAGATTTTTAATGATTTGTATTTCTTTTTTTTCTTCAAGGACAAATCAATTAGAGAAATTGTTCATACTCATGTGAGAAAGCCTATTGCTGAGTGAAAACCTTTATATGAAATTTTATGTGCATGATATATATATATATAACTATATACATAAGAATGTTTTATTATTATTATTATTAAATAAATAAAAGAAAAAAAAATTGTTCAAGATGAAACAAAACATGAAAGTTAACTCGAAAGATGTCAGTGATGTTCAAAGAAAAGTTCATCATTCTTGATAATGTAAATGTTTCGTAGTTTCAAGTTTTTTTTGATCTTCAGTTGAAACATTTGGTATTTTAGTTGGTAAAGATTTTTTTAATGCAGATGATATTGGTTTTAATGATGTTCTTATTGTTGGCATTGAACTATTGTTATCAACATTTGAAGATATACTTTTGGGTATTAAAAGTGGAAATGTTTTTATTGAAGTCTTAGTCTTCAAAAAAATAAAATAAAACAATAGATGTATATTTATTGAAAACAAAAAATAGTCTTTTATCCTTACTCTTGGTGTTAATTTTGGAAACATTGGTTGTTTATCTTGTTGCTTATTACTGTTTTCTAATATTAGATTAGGAATATGTGTTGCTTGTGAATATGGTATTTGATAATCAACCACATTAAAACAATGTGTATCATTTGATATTGAACGATAAACTTGTTTTTCTCGATCTTTTGCAATAAATAAAGGTGTAATCATTGAATCATGTCGATTTGAATAATCATTTTCACATATTGTATTGATTTCTGTTAATGATTTTGTTTTCATTGATGTATTATTATGTTGAGATGTTGATCTGTCTTGTAAATAACTACGTACAATATCTTTACTGTTAGTCATATTTTTTCAAAAAAGTAATACCTAAACTTTCTCGACTGATGAAATGTGATGAAGAAAAAAAGAAAGAAAAGAAGTGCCCTTAAGAACATTCATTATTCAAAAAGCTCATTTTTTTTTTATCAACAGTAGTAGCTGCAAGTTGGCAGTTTCCATAGGTTATCAATTCTGTGTTTATAAATATCTGTCATGTTTTTGACAAATAATAGAGAAAAGAATAGAGTATCATTTTCTTGTCATATTATCTATTTTTGCTCATCATACATGTTTATAAATAAACCCATTGACAAGCAACTAACTGGAAGATTAAACAAATACAAAACAAAAAGGAAACAAAGCAGATTTTCATTGATTAAAAAAAAAAAACATCATAGTATTGGTTGAAATATAGATATTGTTGTTCATTCTATTCAAGATCTAATTCAGGCACAAAAGCATTACTACCATCGGCAGATAATAAAGACCGATTATGAACGGACTAAAAAGAAAGAAAAAGAATATGAAAAAAATTTTTTTTTTCTATCTAATAAGAAAGATTTTTAAAGTATACTTGAGCGATTCTTGGTAAACGTCTGATTAATTCTTGAAATATTTCAGATGATAGTGTTTGTTGAAAGAATTCCATTAAATTTTGAGGTTGACTACAAATGACAACAGCTTTTGCTAGATATTCAATACCATTATCAATATCACCTATTGAAATTCTTAATAAATAAGCAACCAAAAAAAAAAAGGAACAGATGATACTTACCACAAGATAAACAATCTTCACCTCGTTGAACTTGTTCAAGAAAATATCGACGCATTATCTCAAGATTACTCATATCCATCTAATAGAAATCATCGAATAATATTTAAAATAAAAATTTCTTACAGTTGTACGTGAACCTCCTCCTCTAGCATTTGACTGTTTTTTTTGTCTTTCTAAATTCAAAATGGACGAATTTCGTTGTAGAAGAAATTTTTTTTTTCGTATTAAAGACTTACTGACTTTTAATTTTTCAATAAAATCAGGTGCACTTCGCCGTTTTCGATCAAAATATACACAGTATCCAACAAAACTAACGCCAAGACCAACGGCTGCTACTAAAGGCCAAAGCGTTTTACTATTAGCAATCATCTAAAATACTTTGAAATTTCAAGGTATTACTCAACATATGTCTACGTCATTCAATATATTCAAACGTAAGAGAACACTACAGCAATCATTGTGTCCACGTTGACATTTCCACGTTGAATGATTTGTTTTTCAACTATATATATATATTAGTTGTGAATTTATATGAAGACAAAAAACAAAATATTTCTTTTTTCTGAAAAACAATGGGTCTTCTTATTAGTCGATTATATGATGCATTATTGTCATTTTCTTATGGCACACCTTCTCGAATTCTAATGCTTGGCCTTGATGCAGCGGGAAAAACAACTATTTTATATAAAGTAAAACTTAATGAAACTGTTCAAACTATTCCAACAATTGGTAAATAATCATATTGAAACTTTGATAAATAATGTCTTTATCTATATTCTAGGATTTAATGTTGAAACAGTAACACCTGCACCTGGTATTACATTTACAGTATGGGATATAGGTGGACAACATAAAATTCGTCCATTATATAGACATTATTTTGATAAAACTGATGGTCTTATTTTTGTTGTTGATTCATCAGATCAAGAACGATTCCAAGAAGCACGTGATGAACTATTTAGTATTATTACAGATGAACATATGTGTTCAGTACCATTTGTTATCATAGCTAATAAATCGGATTTACCAACAGCTGTTAAACCAAGTGAACTTATTCAACAACTTAATCTTCATTCGATTCCAAGACGAAAATGGTTTATTCAATCAACTTGTGCTACTACTGGTGATGGTGTTGTTGAAGCAATGCAACAACTAGCACAAATGATAAAAGACAATAGAAAAAAATAACTGATAACTAAAGTTTTATTTTAACCTATTGTTATTGTTTTTTTTTCTGTATATAAAAATATTTTATATGTAATAAACTAAAATTTATGTTTCTAAAAAACAATACATCAAAAAACATTTTCTTCTAATTGAAGTATTATTTGAAAAAAAATGTTACACAAATACTTAAGAATATCAGAGTGCAGTTCCGTACAAATAAAGGACGATATAGTTTATTTATTCACGAGAAAAAAAAACATCGTATATCGGGAGAATTATATGCATGATTGATTCAATTGATTGCAATAACTTGTGTTTGTTTTACTGTACAAACTTTGATTTGAAGTCTTATCTAAATAGCGCTTGCTTTTTTAAAAGAATAATAGCGGTTGTATCACGAGAATTTGAAATACATCATGATATTATCGCATTGCTCTGTCATTTCATTATTTTATCATCTACATGAAACAAATCGCTTTCTTTTCTCTAAAACAAAAAGTTTTTTACTTCTTTTCGTCCTTATGTTATTTCAACATAATATTAATAATGGATGAGTCATAACTCTACGACACGTTGGCCAGGTGAGAGAATCCGCACAACGTTTTACATTAAGCTGAATCATAAATATATATTTGTCTGTTCACAGCGATGTTGACGTGTCTTATACGACGTGGCAATAGCTAAAAAAACTCGTTAAATAGTGACGGTTCATGAGGGATTGAATCGAAAACAACTTTCATCTGCTTCATACTTCAAATAATATACGGCAATGGGTCTTTTTCTCAGTCGAATGTATGATGTTCTCTCTGCATGGGGTACAGAAAAACCATCACGAATTTTAATGCTTGGTCTTGATGCAGCCGGTAAAACAACAATTCTATATAAAGTTAAACTTAATGAAAATCTTCAAACTATTCCTACAATCGGTATGCATTTACACTCACATATAAATATAATAAAATATTTTATTATTTTCATTGTAGGTTTTAATGTTGAACAAGTGAGTCCATGTCGTGGAGTTTCATTTACTGTATGGGATGTATGTATTTGACACAAAAACCAATCATATTTGATATTCAATTCTAATCTTAAACTTTCTTTTGTCTTTTCTTAATTAGGTTGGTGGTCAAGAAAAAATTCGTCGTCTCTGGCAACATTATTATCAAGGTGCCGATGGTCTTATATTCGTTGTTGATAGTAGTGATCAAGATCGAATTGATGAAGCACGAGAAGAACTTCATGGTATTCTTTCATCACATGATATGTCCTCTGTACCAATAGTTGTCATAGCGAATAAACAAGATTTACCTAGTAAGTTCGAATAATTATTATGAACATATTTTTCTAAAATTTCCGTTACAAATAGATGCAATGAAACCATCGGATATTATCCAAAAATTAGGTGTAAATGAATTACGTGCTAAACATAAATGGTATATTCAACCAGCTTGTGCAGTAACCGGTGAAGGTTTAATTGAAGCAATGCTTGAAATGGCAAATCTCGTTAAACAACATAGAAAAGAAAATGATTAGAAAAAGACAGAATTATTTTTTGTATATATATATTAATACCATTCGACCTTTTTTTCTAGTTTTTGAATAAAACAAAGAAAATAATTTTTTGTATATTTTTACATAAATTGTTTGTTTTTAATCGAAAGCTGACCCGAAAGAAAAAAGAATCGACAATACACTTATACAAAAAAAAACAGAAGAAAAAGAAAACAGTTAATCATATATCTCCCCTAATTGAAAAAAAAATAAATAAATAAAATGAGTATTGTATTTTTCCCTTAGATTAAATCAATTGATCATGTCACTGTATTTGATAAGAAGATAAATTAAATTAGTACAATGTTGTTGATTCATCATTATTATTTGCATTAAATCGTATTGGAAACATCAGTGCTTTGGCACTCATAAAATTTAAATTAGGTAAACTATCAATTATACGTTTAGCATCATCATTTAATATTGTTGTTGAGCCAGGAAATAGATCCATTGTTTTAATTGGTATTGAATTTGATTGTTGTTTTTGTTGTTGCCGTTGAATAATAGGACTATCAGTTCCTTGAGTAGATGATGGAGTTGTTGTTTGTTCGTCTTCATTGAAAGATTTTGTTGTTGGAACATAAAAATCCAGATCAAGTGTTTTATTTGCGTCGAAAACTATAAAAAGAAAAAAGAATATAATGTTTTTTTTTTCTAATGTAGACGTTTTTTTTTCTTTTAAATAACGTTTGTATTAGTAGCCACATGCAAGAGCATTCATTTATTATTATTAAAAGAAATTGTTTAATTAATTTGAATTAATTACGTGCGCTTAACTTACCATTATCCTCATCTTTATTGATATTCGACGAATTACATGGACTATCATTATCTAATATATATGGATAATCGATTTTTTTTTCTTCTTTTTATGTTATTCTTTTTTATATGTTTTTCAAATAAAAAAGAATGAGTTAAAAATGATTACCTGTAAGTGGATTTTCTAAACCACTTTGTTTCCAATCAAAATGTGGACGAATAGTTTCAGTTGATAACTAAATTGATCAAGGAAAATCGATTAACACAATATTTAATGGATTAAAATGTGAAACACGATGTAATCACTGTGGCTAACCACAAGAAGATTGTTTTATTCTATCTATTTCAGGACACATTTCTTCACCATCTCTTTACTTAATCTTTCAGAAATGTAATAAGAAAGTAGGTCATATATTATAACAAAACATTATTGACATACGGCTTTTGATCGTATATAAACAACAGTCGTAAAGATTTCTGACTAGCGTCTGTTATGGTTAGAGCTTATTGAATCTGAGCCTAATCGAGCTGTACTTTGATACTCGCAATGAAATTTTCTAATCAAAATTTGACTTGGACCAATCCGATAGAGCTCTAGTAATAGTGGCTGATTTTTGCTTGTTGAATGTTCAAATTCTTAACCCTATATTTCAACATTTCTCTTAGATCGTGTTTCACAAAATAAAAGAAACGATTTGTTTATTGTATATGATATATATTTTACTTTATTTTCATTATCAATGTGTTCTGATTCGTTATTTGTTGAAGTATTTTGTTTGAGTTTTTCTGGTTGTAAAACTTCTGGTGTTAACGGAACACTTTTTGTCTAATAAGAAAGTGTTTTTTTTTTGGTATAAATATGATTTATAAAAAAAAATCACATACACGAAAACGTTCATTAACTCCTAATGCTTGATGAAATATACGTTCTGTATTAGATTTACGCCATTGAAATTTAATTCCTATTGGATCATTTGATATATTTGATAAAATATCCCATAAACTTGAAAAATAAATATTAAGATATTATTGATGAATAATTAAATACTTACGATAGACTAGATTCAAGACATAATATTTGTTTTGTTGGGTTTTTATAAGTAGTAAAAGAAGGTAAGTCAGTAGATATTAAAGAATCATCATTTGTCGATGATGTTAAAGATTCGACAGGAAAACATACCGAGATTAAAGATTCAATTTGTTCAGTACTTAAAATATTCTATATAGAGAAGAATTAATTTAATTTCAAATAAAAATATAGATAAATGAATTTACAGTTGATACAGTGGATGCTTGAGGTTTTGGAGCAACTTGTACTTCACTAAATTCACCGAAATCATCATCTTCTTCTGCTGTTTCTTTAGTAGTTGGTTCATCAGTGGTTGATGGTATTGGTGATTCAAAGACTAACACTGTATTGGATTTAAAATCAGCCCAACCATTTTCAGTATTTTCTTCAATGTTGGTTGATGTTGTTTTAGGAAAAGTCTAAAATTGCATACTTATTAGCTTTACAAAGAAGTCTTATACGATTTCTCTGATGTTTCAGTCATAAATGCAAGTGATTTATGGTTAGCAGTAGCCGCTAATGGAACTATACATGAACAAAACCAGTGGATTTTTCGATCCAGTCTAAAGAAAACTACCTCAGAATTTATTCGTATCACATCTAACTACAGTTTTTAGTTCTAGTTGGGATAACAGTCTTCTCGTCCGTGGCATTTTTATTCAATTGACGTAAAACAATATTCTTTGCTTCTATTATATTGACATACTGAATAGGAAGTTTTCTTAATACTTTTAATGTGTCTATGAATATGAAAGAAAAAAAACTCTATTAAATGATTCGCCTCTGGAATATCACCAGATTTATTTTCGAATGTAGCAAAATTTACCCAAACATCATTGGTTTTTTCTTCTTGTAAATTTTCTTCATTTATTATATTATTATTCGGTAAAATATTTTCTTCATTTATTATATGATTATTCGGTAAAATATTTTCATCATTAACTATTGATTTATCATCTTGAATTTGAGCGATTTCAGTATCATTATTATTATCTATTGATTTCCAATCATCATTACTATTATTCAATACATCGGAAGAAGCCGATGATAAGAATCCATCATTTTGTATAGTTGGAATCAGATCATTTTCATCCACATCATCGTCAAATGGTGGCGGTGACGTATCATGAACAGGAGGCACAATAATAGACTGGCTCATAACATTTCTATAGATAGAAGAAGATAGATTGATAAATGAAAAAAACTATTCAATACGAACATACAAAAACAAAGAAATAAAATTAAAAGAAAAAGATACTTTTAATATTTTTTTATTTGCTTAGTTTAATTCATATACAATACGACAAGAACAACAAACAAAAATGAAAAAAAAAGAAAAACGTCAATTCTTAGTAATACTTCTAGAATAAAAGAGAAAATCATTAATTTTCTTAAGTATAATATTATTTGTTTAAATACCCAGGTGGAAGTTGAGAATCTTTAGATCGACTAGTACTTAAAACAATATATGGTTGTTGTAATTGAATTTGTTTTTGTTTTAATAAATTACATGTTTGTAATGGAGTATCAACACTTGACATTTTTTTCATCATCTAAAAAAAAAACAACAATAAATTAGAATTTTTTTTATTGTATTATTTTCTTTATTGAAATTTTTACCTCTTCTTCGATTAATTTTTTAGCTCGTTTTTCAGTCTTCTTTTTACCACTACCTTTACCATGAAAACGATGTGAAAGTAAACGAAATGCTTCTTTTTCATTTATACGTCGACCACCTTCATCAACATATTCAAGTTTAACATCAGGACGATAATGTTCTTTTTCTTTGAAATCAGTTAATGGTCCAGATGTATAACGATCTCGTCGAGCATGTTTATCGTCAATTTCACTAAAAAGAAATATGATTATATTTATGAGTTGTTAAAATCATACAGTTTTTGTTTTTTGAAATATCTTTAGGATACTTCTATGATTGCTTGTATAACTGAAACAACACTAGGGTAATTACTATAATCATCCATACTGTCTAAACTAGTTCGGTATACCTGATATCAAGTGACCAGAGATGGGCAGCTCCGACCATTTCTATCTCCAGCTCAGCTCCAGCTCGAGTCAATAACAGACCGCTCCTCTCCGACTCCGCTCAAGATTAAGAAATATTCTGCCGACTCCGCTCTAGCTCCGCTCCTCTCCGAAAGTATCCGCTCCCGCTCAGCTCCAGCTCTACGCTTAATTAAAAAAATCCGCTCCGACTCCGCTCCTGCAACAAATTTTCTTAATTATCCTTTATGATTAGCTGTGTTCAGTGAATTTCTCGTGTTAGTCTGGATATAGAAGCATGTATATAAAGTACAAAAAAAGAACAAATTGATTAACAATATATTTAACTTAGTTATAATATAATATGAAGAACGTTTACTTTTCAAGAATGGTACTCGCTGTTTTTTCATTATATGATGACACTGAATCGTTATTGTCGACGATAGTAACGGAAGTTGATTCATCAATACCATGATCGTGCATTTTTTTTGCCATGATAATCGTGTTCGTTCAAGTGACACTTAGCTGAGAAATGTTATTGTGATTCGGCACTATTCACCTTTCACATTTTATATTATGCAATTTCTCTCTTTCTCGACGTCATTTTCTTCCATTTCCAAAGTAACAATAGCTTAGTTCAATTAGACAAAGAAGAAGACTGTATATAAACGGTCAGTCATTGTTTCAGAGATTGCCATTGACTAAAATGTCACAATGGGCTATCCATTTCGATAATTCGCCGATGACGAGCTTTCTCTCATTAATTCTTCCGTCATTTTGTATAGAACAATAAATCGAAAACTGAGCTTATCATTGGAGCTATACATAAAATGTTGCTCCGACTCCTCTCCAGCTCCTGGAGCGGAGCTGCCCATCTCTGGAAGTGACTATATAAGAAAATAAGGCTTTTCTACAATGAAAATGAATGTAGAGCTTTCGAGATTTGTTAAGATATATTAAAATTTCAGTTTAATAAGAATATGTTAATAATATTTCCGAGATATACTTTTGTTTTTCATAATATTTATCGAGTGAAAAAGAAAACAAACGAATAATTCTTGATACTTACTAAGAATTTTTCTCTTCAATTGTATAATGTTTAGCTGAAATATCACTAACAAAACGAGCATTTTGACGAGTTTTTTCTTGTTCAATGTATCCTATTTAAACAAAATGAAAAATATCCATATGTTATACTATAATATGAAAAACAACAACAACAACCAACCTTTTTGCAAAGCAAGTCGAAGTGCACTACCAAGACCACGATCAAGTGTTGGTTCATCAGGTAAAATTGATTCTTCAAGACGAAAGGGTTTTGTATTAACATCTTCAGCTGGTGTATCATCCATAACATCATCATCAAGATCTTCATTTTCAAGTGCATGTTGTAATAATTCATCATCAGGATCTAATGCTACATTTGTTTTTGATGATGATTTTTTACTTGCTTGAACATTAGCACGTTTTATTTTTGCTGATGTTCGTAATTTTGGTACAGCTGATGGTGTATCAATCGTATTTTCACCAACATTACGACAAAATTCAGACATTGTATCAAGTACAAGACTCTTATCGTCAGGAGGAATAGTACTCGGCGGAACAATGATACCAACTTCCATAGGTTCAGATTTAATTTCAACTTTTAATTTACGATCACGTTCTTCGATTAATTCGCTTAACGCCTAAATGAATAGAAAAAAAGTTGTTATGTTTACCTATTGGTTTTAAATAGAACTTAACAAATGTGTTCTCTTTCTTTTTTTTATCAATCATTATGACAAATGATACATGAAGTAGAACCTTTTCGTAATTACTGAGAGTTTCTCTTTCTTGCAATAAATCTTCAAAAGTAGCCCATGTTGTTTTATATAGTTTACGCAATGTCTTGTAAAAAAGAGAACTGCTGATAACACCATTTGTTTTTATTAAGAAATATATTAGAGAGTTGTTCGGAACATTACCTACGATTTAGATTTGCGCAATTTCGATGTAAAATGTTGAGGATCTGGCGTACTTCTTAGATTTTTTTCCGAGGATTTCTGGCAATCTGATGCACATTCTTTCTAGTTTGATTTAGTATTTGAATGAAGCATGAAAAATAGCATCGAACTGTATGCATGGGTTTTTTGACAATCGATTTTCTCATAGGATATAAAAAATGTAATAAAATGGTACAGCAGTTATCGAATTCGGTATTATATTAGCGAAAAAAGAAAACTATGATGAAAGATCATCATGTAATTCGTTTACAAGTAAAACGTACTTTTTACCATCAGAAAAAAATTGTGAAGACTTTCTTTTTTTTTAACTTGAACACGATTAGAATTAATTCATACCTTTTCAGCTGAAATACTGTCTTTCTTTGTTTTGAGCTTCATTGTTTTATTAATGACAGTTTGAAGTTCATCGTATGCATCATCTTCAACAGCAAAATTGGAAAGATCATTATCAGGACCCACCATATCCTCTAAATAAAGATAAATCTTTTACAATAAAAAAAGAAAGATTTATAATCATATATTCTAAGTGATAGTAAGACGTCTATGTTTATCAAATGTATGAAATATGCTCAAATAGCCAAAACTAGACCACAGTTAAGCATCATTACACTTCATATCATGGCAATGTATAAATCGCTACAAGACTAAGAAAAGTCCCTAAAAGGATTAATCTTTATGGCTTACTAAATAAGAGTTATTATCGTTGCAGTGGAATTTTTACTGAGAGCCAAGCATTTTTGAGAAATCGAAAACATAGAGTTTTGACTTGACAATTGCAATGAAAATAATCATATCTTTCTTGAGATATTCAATTTTTCTAGTAGGCTAGATTATTGGGAACTCCTATAATAAATAAATTCTTTTCGAAATGAAATATTTCGAGGAACATATGTTCGTTTTCCTTGAAAATTTAAATTAATCTCACTGAAATCTACTTATAGCTGTAACTTAATATCAAATGATTTTCGCCTATTCCATATATTCACTGACCAGAATGATTCATTTCGTAAAGCTTCCTATTTCGATCTTAACTAAGAGATTTTCTAAAGGAAACACTCACCATCTTCTGTTGCAGTTGTTGTTATAATTTTTCGTTTGACTTTATCAAGAGAAATAGTAGGCGGACGCTCTCTAGAAAATAACAAACAAAATTTTCTAACAATTCAGATAAGAAAACCCTGAATACATACTTTGATGTCGATACGATAGCAGTGGGTCGACGTGTTTCAGCCGGACGTAAAGATACCGATGTTGTTGTTGTTGATGATGATTCTCGTGGTTCACTACTATCCATTGCTAGTAGGTCGTCAGCCTTTAGCATTTTCCGTGATCGAAGTTTATTCTTAGTTACCTTTTTTGGTTTTTTGAATTGTTCCTATGAAAACAAAAAAAAAAAAAATATCCGAATGAATTCTTGTCTTCTAACAAAAAAAAAATTAATTCTATTTACCAGTTCAGCAGCTGTATAAAATTCACTAGCTACTTTTGGTGTTGGTACTGCTAAACTTTGCATTCGTGCTCGAATTTCTTGTTTCATTGCATCCATGACCTTTTCATCAGACATATCATAAGCACCATCGGATTCTATAATAAAATAAAAAATTGTTTTTTTTTGTAATTTTTAAACTTAATTATTGGTTAATCTATTTACCAAGTCGAAAAGATGATTTCTTTTTGTCATCATATTGTTCAAGTAATTTATTTGGATTGAGCTACAAAAAAAAGTAAAAATATTTTCATTATGAATAAATTAATTTTGAAAAACGAAACAAACCATTCCAAATTGATCTACTGTTTCATCCTCATTGTATGCTCGATAACCAGGTGTTTTCTTTTTTGCTAATTCAGCACGTTCTTTTGCTGTTTCATTATCAGCAATATTAACATTAATTAAAACATCTTCATCATTATCATTATCATCATCTTCATCGTCTTTTTTATCATTTATAATTTCTATTAAATAAAAAATAAATCAATATAATTATTTCAATGAAAATAATTAACATTACTTTTATCTTTTAATGTTAAAATAACTTGTTGTCCTTCTTTAAATTCTTCAATTGAATGTTCAACACGAAGACCAGACAAATTTTTTGATGTATATCTCTGAAACAAATAAGAACTATGAAATTTAATTCAAATATTTAGAAGGTGGACTATTGCTCACGGCTGTAACAGAGTTATAAACGATTCTATCCAGCCGATCTTCACCGGTTGGAAAATAGGCTACAAATAGGTCATTTTTTAAAAAGCTCAACTAAAACTGTGTTACCTGAGGTAAACTTTTTTTTGGTAAGAATCAAATTCAAGTTTGTGTGAAAAGCTAACAAGAAATCGCTTTTGAAATCGATCTCAGTGGATAAGGTAGAATCCAGTCAAATACGAAAACCGGCAAAAGAATAAATTCCATTAGATCTTCCGTTGAAAGTTACAGGCATTTTAATAGAGTCTTAGTCTCTGGCATGGTATAAACCGCCTAATTGAATGACAGAATTTTGACCTAAGATTGCGCCCACCGACGAATCTGTTTGCGAATATCGTGAAAATTTCAGCTCAAAAGAATATTATCATCTCGAAATATTTAAGTCCCACAAATATAGAAAATTTTTGCTTTTTGTATGAAATATATTCTTTTGAGCTGAAATTTTAAGAACATTATACTAAAAGATAAATTTGTCTGTGGACACAATTTTAGGTTGATACGCCGTGATTCTATTTGTTGGGTTCGGTACGAAACATGCCTGAGACTCAAATTTCAGTACAATATCTATAACTCTGAATAGAAGACTTAAGAGAACTTATCCTTTGGAGATTCTTTATATCTCGTTGGAGTTCACATTATGCACAGAGTTCGAATTCACAAGCAGATTATTAGTTGATCGGCAAATGAGTCTTTGTTTCCATCATATATATCAAAACATTACATACTTATGTTTGAGAAACCTAACAGATATAAACGACTAAAACATGATATTTCTTTCTAGAGATTTGTAAAAACCTGAGTGCACAACTATTTATTAATACCTTTTGTTTTTGTTTCTCCGATTCTTCATGTATTACGTTACTAACACCAAATTCTTCATCCATTTGTTCCAGTAATTTAGCCTTAAGTAAAAATAATAAAATAAAGTTTATTATTTGAATTTAATTTTATATCGATACATACACGTTCAGCTGCTTTACGTTTTTCTTCTCCCATCTGACGCATTTTTTCAACCCATGATGTGGCTGATTCAACTGGTTCAGATGCTATAATTGGTGTTGAACTATGAAAAAGAAAATAAAACACAAAAATCTTCAATTATATCGAAATATTTCGAAATACGTACAGAAATTTTTCTTGTAACTTGCGTTTTTCTCTATGTACACTAAGTTTTTCTGTAACTTGTTCTGTTCGTTTTTTTTCTGTTAAGTTTATTGCTGGTCGATGAACAAAATTTTCATCACTATTTAAACCTTTTTTTGTCGTATCTGAATCTGTGGTTGTATGATCATCAATTATTAATGGTTTAAGACCAATTGAAATACGTAATTTATTTGTTTCATCGATTGACAATGATGTACGTTCAGTGCCTTCGCGTGTACCATTTGATGGATCATTTGTATTTGATTTTGTTGGTGTTGGTGATCGAGATTTATCATCATTGGATGGTGAACGACGTTCACGTTCTCGAATTTTTTCAACACGATCATGATCACTACGATGTTTGTCTAAGTAAAAAGTATAAAAATAAATATATTTACACTTAATTCATTTAATATACGCACATTGTTTTGAACTTTTTTCTTTTTTCGTATTTGAAACCATGATTTTTGATAATAAATTGTAATCAAATACAACTAAATTATTCTATTATATATGAAGTAAGATAGACAAAAAATATTTCGTCAGTGCAAAAGCCATTAAATGATAACAAGAAAAAATTGCCTCTAGAATAATAGCGCTGATGATCACAATTTAACTTAAAGTTTACTAGTGACATCTGTTGTGAGTTTTCATACCAATTTTTATGTTAAACTATAACTTTCATATACACAAAATTCTGAATGAGAGGTCCTACGATTATCAGAAAGACTTTGCTTTTGTCGTCTCTGACGAGGGAACATATTCAAATGTCAAATCATTTTTGAGTCAGGATAATGTGCATCATGTAGATCGTAATCAGTTACATATCTCGGGAGGAAAAGTTCGAGCTATTATTCCATCGTTATTGAAGTTTTTACGATATTTTTAGTACAATACCGTGCTTCCCTCAGGAACACTAAGATGATTGAGTTTCAAGTTTTGACTTGAAACTTGGCACAAATGGTGGCTTCAATGGAAATAAGTTATTATGAAAGCTTCAGATTATTTTTTTTTGATTCTTCTATTCCGAAACAAGAATATCAGAATCTATCGATATAGATGGGTGAAGTTAAAAACGTGCTTTTATTATAGTCGTATCTTAGAATAAGAAGAACAAAATGATCTGAACCTCTCACGATAAACTATGCTCGTTAAGAAATGTCTCTATCTAAATTTTCAAGTCGGAAATTGAAAACTCAGTTTTCTTGGTGTTTCTGAGAGGAAAATTTAGGATTATCTCACAAGTGCATAGCCAGCAGATATTGATTTCTTTTGTAAATCAGCAGAAATTTTAGTTCTCTGAATTTCTTCCGAGTATTTTTCTATAAGCATTATAAGTCAACTGACATTTTTTGATATTATTGGGCGAACTTATTTCTACATAATTTAATTAAGTGTAGCGAAAAGTTTTTGATACCTTTTCTATTTCAAGACACTTTATTCAAGAATGATAGTTTCGAAAAATGCACTTGTATGTGAACATATTTGAAGTGCTTGTCTATACATGTAGACCATTCTTGAAGTGATCGACTTTGCCATATAAATACATAAGTTTTTAATCAACGATAGTAAGAATTTTTTTTGTCTATGATAATTAATATCAAGATTTTATTTTCATAAAGACTTGAAAACGAGTTATATGAATGCTGCATCGCAGACAAATGCTCTCACCACACTTGTTTCCTAGTGACATTGAAATGGATGACTATGCGGATGAAGACGATGTCTAAGTCTGATCTCAATGTATATGTTATTAGTTTTTGTTTATTCAAAATTCTAACAAAGTCTTATTGTAGAGAAAATGTGTTCGTTTGCGAATAGCGAAAAATTTTCATGCAGTGCTTTTGTTTTTTAATAAATTCAGTTTGATTCTGATATTTATTTTGACCTTTACGTTCTTTTGATTATGTAGTCTTATTATATTCACGGTTCGTTTCTTCAATGTTATGAGAAAAAAATGGGTTAATAAAGTCAAGTCATGTGATTTCAAAGTCATGAAATTATTCTATCTTTTCTAACGTGACAGTCATCATATAAAAATACAGACGATTTCTTTACTACTGGTAAGACCTAAATAAATTCAAGGTCGTAAGATTGACAAAAACTGAACTAGTTAAGACAAAAAAAAATATTGCGAAGGTATGGTGAGCGATTGTTAAAAGACTTGACGAAATTATCTATTGTATGGAAGAAAATTCAATCCATATGATAGTTCGGAGGACCTATTTCATATAGAAAAATTTTGAAATGTATTCTTCTTGTAATTTTCGGCAGTATCATTACAATTCAATAGTTCATATATCAACAGACACATGATAGTGCATTTATGAGTTATTGCATGTAAGGAGCACCATTTATTGTCCTAGAACGATGCACAATATAAGTTTTATATTCGTGTAAAATTTATTTTATCTTATGGAACATGTTGTTTTAGATGAAGAATTAAATTTTTAGCCATTTTCGATATATGTCAGCTAACATTAGTAGCGTTAGACAAACAGATTTCTTTTTAGAGACTCCTTGGAAACTCGATGATCTACTAGTTTGCTCTGTTATACTCTTCCTATCCTCTTGTGTTCAGGTTTTTATATCCGTATATCAGATAATAAAGTTAGTTCAAACTATCTTCTGTCATCCTCAGCGTTTATGTAATTTTGAAACTTCTCGCAAAACATTTTTAATAAATGATTATATGAAAGTCATAAATGTATCTGCTCACACGCCTCCAGATAGACATAAACGGCAAAGATAAATGTCACCTACACTCTGACACCAAGTGTAAATCATATTTTAGCGATCCATCAGCACTCGTTTCTGTTCCTATATATCCACCGGGCAATTGTGTCTTTATCATACCATCTGTTAAACTCTATTGCTAAAACTTTTTAAAAATAGAGTATAAATTATATTCTGCAATTTAAGATTAAAAAAACGATTTACTCATTGATAGACTCATTCTGAATGAGATACTGCTCATTTTATTACTTCATTTTTATGCTTATTTGCTAAATTTCTGAATTGAATCGTAATCAAACTTAATTAAAAGTTATCCTAATAGCCAACTGAGCTAACTCAAAGCTTAATTAATTCCACTGTGACTATTAAAGAATAGATTAAGATTGAAACAACAATCCTATGAATATATACATATTTCTAGTACTATATTGCCTTCATAAATATTCTTTCGTAGTTTTTCAACTTTATATTATTGTTCATATGTGGTTTATTATTTTGTGAGAAACATTTTAGAAACACAAACATAACAAAAAGATTGACGAAAAAAAAATTTTCTTCAATTAGAGTAATGTGCATTCATCGGACAGTTGCGTTGCTTGTCAAAAATGCTTTCTCCCAGTGAATGCTCCCGTCTTGTTTATTTAGAGGCGATGCACATCTATGCTAAGTGAATAGCCTTTAGGGAGGGGAAAATTTTCAATGAGTCACAACCCACTGAACAGAATAAAGTTTATTCCAAAGGTTTATACAACAGTTGAGAGCATATAATTGTGTAAATAGCTTTCTTTTCGACTATTAGGATGCAAACACGTTCAAATATGTTTATAAAGCACTATCCACTTAAATTTATGAGTATGTAAGCAAAATTTTGAGCTCTTTAACTGAGTGAAATCATTGTGACTTTCATGCACTGACGCTTATTTCAATCAAGGATTTTGCGATAAAACATGAACTTTATTTGTCATTTATGAAAATCAGACAAACTTGTACACAAAAATAATGTCGATCAACCCTCATATCTAATAGAATTAAATATTGTTTTGTTATAAATAGATAATAGAGAAGTTCATCTTGCAAAGCAAAGTGCTCTAGCCACATCAAGGGTAGTAGTAGAAACACTTCAATATCATATAAAAAGGTCTATGACAGTTTCTCTTTTTATGTGCTGATAGTAAAATTATTACTTGACATTTTTCTATATTTCATGTCTCTCTAAATAATATCATAATAGTAAAATTTCGATAAGAATTGTTTGTTATAATATGTGACTAGCTTTCGACAGAACAAAAGTAGAAAGTCATGACTTTTACCATTAGAAAGATGAGAACAAGAAGCATCGAACCATATACATATTATTATTTAATCTAATATATTTTTTTTGAAGCTTTTTTAATCAATTTTCTATGGCAAAACAAAAAAATAGTTTTTTATCAATGGGAAAAAGTAATACAATGATTTTGAAAAATAGGCATTTCTAGCAGAAGTGATTTTGAATTTTGTTTACAATACCTATATAACTCCCTAAACAATGAAATCTAAACGTCTAAACCTTGCACTATCTTATAGATCTTTCAAAAAAACTGTCATATACATGTTGATGCATCATCATCTCCTCTTTATAAAGTCAAACCCACTACCCTCTATCTCAGTTATATCAAAATTTATTCACAATATATTTCTCCACCTTCACTCTTTGAAATTGGCTGTACTTTTATCGTTACATATAAAAAGTAACTCTCATAGAAATTTTATTATTATGATAATATATGAAGAATGATACAATGTCGAGCACTATTTTTACTATCACTGTACCTAGAAAGAAAATTTGTTCAAACTTTTCACAAAATATTGAAGTGTTCTCACTACTTCTTTTCGTGTATGTTCTAAGCATATGACAATGAATTGTGTATGTTTATTTATGTCATTTATTGTTTTTCTAAGTACCTAAATTCCTTACATGACTTTTATTAAAGAGCATTTGAATATCTTTAAACACTATTTACAAATACATGTATGACTTTTTGAATTAATTATGGATATTTTGAACAGTAATCATTTAAATATATTTTTTGGTTAATACAATATGATTCTTGGTGTTTTGAATGAAACAAAATTAGACAAAAACATACATAAATGTTGTTCTTTGAGTTCTCAAGCAAATCTAATCAATTGTAAATTATTTTTGTCTTCAAGATTGAGAAAATATTTATTGATCAAGAATAAACAAATGACATTTCATCAGAACTGAAAGTCATGTGTAAAATTAGTAAAATAGAAAGGATGGCACTAAAGTCCTTTCACTTCGCTTATTAAATCTTCCTTAGTAAAGTAATAAAATACTTATTTTCTTTTGATGAATTATTGGTGAATATGGAAAATAAACAGAAACTAAAAAATCGATTTCTGATTTTCTCTTATAATATTTTTTCAAAAACGTATCTAACTATGATATATTCTTATTCATAATATGTAGTCTTGAATCTCATTTTTATATATTAATCACATTGAAACAATTGTACTATGTATGACTGAAGCCAAACTAACTGTTGAATTTCTATCTGTATTTGTTTCTGTTGTGAAATATACATTAATTATTTAAACGATCGTCTATCAATCGATAATCTTCTTATAATAAATATTTTTACTCATAGCCGATTTATACAAAACTGCGTATATAATAATCTATCAATAATCACTTAATCTTTCTTAGAATGCCTCGCGATTTGTGTTTGTTTTTCAAGAAAATCCTTGAATGAAATATTGATTATATGTATAAATAAATCAACAGAATTAACATTTTTATTGCATAAAAAATGACGACAGGATAGTCATTCTGATTGATTGAAATTTTTCTTGAAAGATACAAATGGAACTTGTTGTCGAAGATTCAGAACTTTTGGAGATTTGTTTGTTTTGTTATTATGATCGATGTCAAGTTTATTATTTTACGAAAGCATACAATTAGATAATAAATATTAAAAGAAAAAAATTAATTCAAAAAAAATTCTTTAAATGTATGACTGATGAAATCTCAGTTTTTTGTTTAATAATTGCTTCTAAATAGTTTAATAAAATAGAAAACATTCTGCTGGAAAGGATAATTGTGCATTGAAGCAAGATGATTTTTCTTTTCACTTTTAGTTACTGATGTCAGGTCAACATTATGTGTTATGACTACTTTTAATCACACTTTTGTATTTCAATATTCATAAGTTCTAGCTCATCACTGATTATAAGTTTTCATCGTGTATCTATTCTCTTACTAATTAAAGATTACAAAAATTTCATCATTGAAATCTTACAATCAGAATATTTTCTTCTGAGCAACTTGATTATCAATACTTTCGGCAAGTATTTAAAAATTCTAGAAAAAAAAATAGTGTGATCTTCAATAGAAATTCATATATCAATAAAGCCTAAAAATCAATTTTGATATAATTTCCAGAATTTCAATTACACATACAAGTGGTATAATTTATTTTGAAGACTGTTTATTTTATCAAAAAAAATACTAATTTAACAAAAAACTTTTTTTTTCTTATTTATTTCAATCTCAAAAAAATTCTCGTTAACTTCAATTCATTGAACCTTCGTTTCCAGAATATTATGATGTAACACATAGCTGAGAATTCTTAACTTAATACTAAACTCAAATACGTCATTAATGCCATAGAATCTATTCATACTTTGACAAAACAAGACGCTATTACATATTTTCTATGATTGTTGAGTTGTAAGATATCATTGAAATAAATATTTTTATAATCAAAGATCGACAATAGAGAATAACCTACTGAGCAAAATCATTTATTCAGTAATTCTGATGACATTATGTCCTTAGAGATAAGATACTAAATTATTCACTAAATACAAAAGTCATGTACAATTGTGTTTTGAATTAACCAATATATTGCTGATGATTATTTACTATATAAATAAAGTTTTTACTTGATGGTTCTTATTGAAGTCATAGAATTGAATGTTAATTTTAATTTTTGAAAGAGTTCATATAATTGTTCATCCATATTCTTTTCTTTTTCCTGTATGATGATTCGCATCATTCCCTAGAGGAGCTTTACAATAATGAGTTTTTAGTTGATAAAAAATTTTTATCGACTGAGCAACCCATCATTGAAAACTCCTCCAAGGTGAGCTGTTGATATGTGTTCTGTTAGCTATTAGTCAGATGTTACAAAGTTTTTTTTTTATTATTATTAATATATAGACATATGGCTACTCTCCTTGATTACTTATCCATTTTTTTTGCATTATTATTAAGGGAAACCCATTCATGTAAAAAAAACAGAGAGAAGATAAGAAGAGAGAAATTCTTTAAATTATTATTTTTCTCTGTTCTCAAGAAATCGACATTTTTACAGTTTACTCCAAAAAAAAAGTGAAGGACAGAACTGAGTTTTCTGTAATATTTCTAGCTCATTTCTCAATGAGTGTCTGTTGACATCAAATAAGTTGATGTGTAGGAGTAACTATAAGTATTTAAGAAGTATATTTTTTTCAAAATTTCAGGTCTTTTTTTGAATACATCAGTAGTAAGTAACATTGTTCTTACTTCAGTTATAGATATTATTGATGGTTTTCATCACTCTATAGATGTATAACTATCGTAATTATACATCATCTAGTTTAAGATCATTTTCTATCTATTAGATTAAACTTTCTTTTCAATATTTTGTCTGTTTGGAAAAGTATTTTTTCTTTTGTAGATCTGCAGTTGAGCTGTCATTTTTCTAGACTAAATCTAAAAATGTTATTATCAATTCAATTATTCTCTATTTTATCAATTACACTAGGTATAATATATATATATATAAAATTGTATTCTATAAAAATATTTCATTTAGTTGTACTTTCTGTGCATTTTGTAAATGGTGTTCCCGTAAATTTTGACTCATCTGATCAAATAAATACACCATTCGATGATGAACCAATATTATCAAAACGAAAATTACCTCTTGAAGGTATTTTAATTGGTCGACGAGCTTTTCCAAATGATGATAGTTCACTTAACATACATGATTATCTAACCGAAGGAATTTTACTTGGAAAACGTAATTATCCATTCGAAGGAATTCTACTTGGAAAACGTAATTATCCAACCCATGGAGTACTTTTAGACAAACCTAATTTTCGTTTTTTCGCACCAAAACCAACACTTTATAATTGATCCGAAAATTGATTTTGTTTAATATCAAGCAAAAAGAAATAAAAAGAAAAAAACTATACATATATTTTTTCTCTAAGTTATTGACTAGCTTTTTACATTGTGCGCATATAATCTTACGTGTGAATATAATGTAACTTCTGAACAATAAAGGAATGAAAAAATAACATCAATAAATAAAATTACTTCAATGTGGTTTCTTTTTTGTCTTCCTTGATCTTTCATTCATTCATTCAATTATAATAAATAATCGCAGATTTGACAGCGAAGAAAAATAAATAAATAAATAAATAAATAACACATAGAGTACAATGATACTAATTAAAAAAAATATGGTCAGTTTATCGTTTGTTTAATATATATTATATATATATTCTCAATAGATGAACAATAATAGGTCTTTTTTTTTATTAATTTCGAATAAAATCATGATGAAACAAAATCGAATAAAGAAAAAAAAGAGGACAAAGAAAGCGTTTGTTTTTACAATGAACAGTAGAACACAAAGGAAATAGACAAACAGATAGAAGCTGAAAAAAGAAAAGAAATGAATGAATATAAAGCAACAGAGAAGGTCGCCGATAGAAAAAAAATTATTTTAATGTTGATCATTGATTCTATGAACCTTCTTGACCAAATTCTTGAGTAAACTTTTTTTG
>CAJNOP010000002.1:8288178-8319970 GCA_905250075.1 Rotaria sp. Silwood1
GAAAGTGCAAACTTACTCCATAAAGTAAAACCCCAGCCCATGGTTTACGATTACCTGAAAACGGCAGAAGAACAACCGACTAGTATGTATTTTTAATAGTACGTACCTTGAAAAATTTGTGGAAATTTGACTGGTAAAATAATAGCTTCTTTCAATACTTCTTTAGCTTGTTCTAACCGAACGACATCGTCAAATGTTACTTTCGAATCATTCACAATAGTGACTAAAGTAAAAAAAAAAAAAGGAGCAATAATATGTATATTAGTAAAACAAATATGATCAAACCTAGCTTCAGTTCATCAGAAGTATCAGGCAGTCTTCTTTTTCAATGAACCATGCTTCGAATCTCGTTTATTTCTTCTGCTCATTCTACATAACTTTCTATTTTAGGTCTTGGCGTTTGTTTCGTTTGAGCATTCATTACTCCATCTAAAATTCAAACATGACTTTCAATAAAACCAAAATTATTTACTAACATTTCATTGCTTGCATCAGCTTCATAATTATGTGCTTTATCTTCAGCTGTCGCTTGTTCGGCATTACAAATTCCTTTCTAAAAAGAGACCTGTCTTTGCTAGAAGTTAGTTTTAGCATCATTATATGAATATAATCGAGTGAATGAATACTCTTTGTTCGACCCATAATAAGGAACGAGAAGGCAAAACTATATGCAATGTTTTAAAGATGTGAAGCCAGCAATAAAGGCAATATAACAAAGACAAAGTGGTATCTAAATGAAATGATTGATCAATTAGGTAAATTTTCTGATTGGAAATGACCATTATGATGATTCAACAATAAAAAGAAAACTAAAAATGTTATTTATTTATTCATATGTTACAATAAAGACAGTCAAAAGCGTAGGGAAAAGTTCATAAAACATGTCTCATCCAAATCACGAATTTACCTGTTTGATGCAAGCCGAATAGAGAATTAATAAGTGTTTCTTATAGGAAATATTCCAACACAAAACGATGCTTACCTTCCAACAGGATGCCGAAGAAGAAATTTTCTCAATAAGTGGAAGCTGAAACAAGGTGCAGCAGGCAGTATTGTTCTAACGGTCTAAGTGAAAAAGGGTCGGGACCACACTATAGCATAGTTTACCTAAAGATTATTAATCCTTCCTTCAAAGTCTGACATCTGACTCGTGTTTAGCGCACAAAAAACTGATCTCGAACGATAAAAACGTTTAGCATATGTTTACTATTCAGCAAATTATTTCGTAATTCGACAATAGTTCAAAACTATTTCGTTACAGCATTCAGTGCAAAACTAAGCAGGTTACATTTTTGCTAAAGTAACAGCTCTCATATGTAACTTTTAATCTTATATGAATTATCAATAGTTAAAATTTTTAGGAGAAATTTCGTTTAAATTCCTAAGTTACATTTATACTATAAACATAAGCAATAAAAAACAAAAGAAAAAATATGTAAGTATTGTTCCGGCATGAATGATCTTAATGGAATTTTTAGAGTATTCTCAGTTTCTAGTGGGCAAAATGTTTGTTACATTTATAAAAACTGAACTATATAGTGGAAATGTAAATTTGAAAAACTAGTACGTCTGAATAGCAGAAATTACTCTCTCTCAAATGAGACATGGCTCTTCTCTGTACAATGTACCGATATAATATTTGATAATGTCTTTAGTTGTAAGATTTAATTTGAGTTATAATTCTGTGCCTCTTCTTTTGTTATTTTGCCTATCATTATTTTAAAGCCTCGCTAGATTGAACAAGTATAATGCATAGGGATCAACAAGTTCTTATCTGTTAGAATAATATTTGCTGCTGAAAACACGCTAGATTTTGAAATCTATAGTCTTATGTCACAATTGAAGTTTAATAAAGTAACGAGAGTTTTTCAATTTTTAATAGTCTTTCTTAAATGAGATAAATGGAGTTTGAAAGCTAAAGAAAATTTCTTCTAGAAATTATAATTATTGATAATTAATATGAACAATTTGAAATTATTGTTGAGTTATCAAAAAGCACTGTAAATCCTACAAATATACTAAATTCCTTAGCCGTGGAAGAAAACTTGTCTGTGTAATAACAATCAACATAGGTAAACTCCAAACAAAATTCTAATCAGTTTTCTAGACTGCGTTAAGAGCTTTTGTACCATATAAGCAGGTATTCCTAGTAAACTGTCCTTGACAAAGAATGTTAAAAATAAGAAGTTTGCTAAGCATTTGTCCTCTACGTTACGAAACATGAAGACATCATTGTTCTGATAATCGTGACCAAACGATCACTGGTATCCAGTTCGAGCTTTTACCTCTCGATATATGTTTTATAAAGCTTAGAAACTGCATATTCATCAAGTTCAAAAACTTCTTTTCACTTGATGCATGCCTACACACATTTTTCTCGATCTAAGGTTTTGTACTTTTTTTGACTCTTATGCTGCAATATTTCATTTGACATCGGTAATGAAAACAGAGTTGATTTACATATCTTAAGAATTTTTTTTGAGGCTTTGTCTTATAAAAAAAAAAGAAATGCCGCCCTGTTCTGTCTTAGAGTTCATCAAAAATTGGTTTTTGTCGAAAACACCATTGATACTATGGAGCAAAGCGCCCAAGCTTCTAAAATATTACTAAAAGCAAAATGGCAGAAGATAGAATGATAAAATTATCATTTTCAGAGAAATCATTTTTTTTTGATGAACTCTAAGACTGAGTAGGGGAACCATGATTTGTTGGAAAAAATCAAATTTGCAGAAATATTTTAAATACATACAAAACGACTTTGCTTTCAATGTTGCTTTAGAATATAATATTGGTCTCAACTCATACATGTGATAATAACATAAAATATCGATTTTATATTTCTTCATAGACACGGCTCTGGAATGAAATCTTTTTATCGAACTGTATCTAACTTTTTTGCCACGTGGTCATACACGAAGGATAAAATTGCAACATTTATATCAACTTAAAATACCTAAATTCCCACGAATGATTTCATATATTGGAAAAATTTCTTCAATAGGATTCAAAAAAAAGCTGCAACCAGTGATGTACGTTATCTTCGCATATCTTTGCAAACCTTAATTGAGTTATCAATGAAGATAAGTTAATAAAACATTCTGTTTGATAAATAAAAAATTATACTAATACAAATACTATATTTCAAGTTATCCGTCCCCCTTTTCGAAATTTCTCGAAAATTGTTCGATGAAAACGTACAAAACTTTCACGGCAGATAGATCTCGATAAGTACCACAAAAGGTGAACGACCAAAAATTGGCCAGAAGTTGCAACGTGAGTTTTTCTGCTATGAATTTCGAGAGTTGAATTCAGTAAAAGTATTAACTAATAAGGAAGAGTCCTCAGTTATATGACATTTAACGGACGATACTTTGCAGCTATATTAGCACTGAAAAAACCAAAAATTGTAAAAATTTCGACTTTAGCAGCCCGAACAATGACGAGATTCTTTAAATTTATCTGAACGTTTATTTTGTTAGTATATCGAGAACAAGATACAATGAATTCAGTACAGAACGCTTGTGTTCAAACTGATATAACAAAGGGCATGAAGCACCTCCATCTGATTTCAAAACTTATTCACATAGCGTGCCGTTTTCTGAAAATTAACAGCTTACGATCGTTTTTTTTGCTATAATTTGAGTTCGATGTAAAATTACATGTGAGATATATCTATTGATTGATAGCGACACATATGTCTTAGTTATTCATTGGATCAAATCGATCATTCAATAAACAATTTTTTTTGTTACGCGACGATATGAGATTGATGAAGCTTCGAATTTTGAACAGTACTTATTGTAAAAAATGAATTAATTATTTTAATAGATTGTATCAAAGTAGATATTTGTTGATTTATCATGTTTGTGCGACAACAGTTGGTATTGAAGTAAGTCTGTAGTATACTAAATTAATCAAAAAAAAAAAGTTTAATTTATTAATAACACAAACTACCGTACTATTTTTATACTTCTTCAGATTTTCATCTTTAGTTAATAAATTTTATTATCGTACAATGAAAATCCGTCATTTCAATGCATTACAAGATAATTATATGTATTTAATAACTGATGATAAAACGACAGAATGTGCAGTTGTTGATCCAGCTGAACCAAAGGAAGTAAGAAAGACAATATTTAAAAAAAAACAAACATTCTAATTGATTCTTTTAATTTGAATGTCTAGTTAGTGGAAACCATTAAGAAAGAAGGATTAAAATTAACAACTATTCTTACAACACATCATCATTATGATCATGCTGGTGGTAATAACCAGATGCTTGAATTAATGGGTGCAGCAAAAAGTCAAATAAAAGTAGTTGGTGGTGATAGATCATTACAAGGTCTTACACATCCAGTAAAAGATAATGAAAAATTACAAGTAATTTCATTTTTTGCATTTTCTCAAGTCGAAACAAAAAATTTTTTTATTCAAAATAACAGATTGGAGAACTTGAGGTTACTTGTTTATTAACACCTTGTCATACAGCTGGTCATGTTTGTTATGTAGTCAAGGGTTAGTAATTTGAAATAGTTTGATTTAGATTTTATTTAGAAAAAAAAATATTTTAGATAAAAACGAACAAGCTGTGTTTACAGGCGATACTTTATTTATTGGTGGTTGTGGTAAATTTTTTGAAGGTACTGCAGCACAAATGCAATCAAGTCTTCAAAAATTAGCATCACTTGATCCAAAAACTGTATGTGAAATAAGATTTTTATTTTGATATGAAAAAAACAACAACAATCAAATTCGTTGTTTTTAGCTTGTCTATTGTGGTCATGAATATACAAAAAAAAATCTTGAATTTGCTGCAACGGTTGAACCAGACAATCAAGATTTAAAAGCTAAACAAGCAAGTTTAAAATCTGTTACTATACCATCAACAATAGGTGATGAACTTAAATTTAATCCTTTTATGCGTACTAATCAACAAAGTGTACAAGCATCTACTGGTAAAAGTGACCCCATTGAATGTATGGCTGAATTACGTGAACGAAAAAATAAATTTTAAATTTAATTCTTACTTTTGATTAAACAAGCGATAGATGACTTTTTTTGAAATAAAAAAAATTAAAATTTGATGATTGATTTTTTTTCTTGTAATTCAAATATTCTTTTTTTCTTTTTAGATTTATGTAAAAGAAAATAGGGCTTAATGGGATGCATAGTATCCAATTGAAAATATTAATATATGTTTGTGGTAGAAATGGACTATGTACTTTATCTGAATAATTTCTCTTACTATGGAAGTAAAATGGTTCTGCATCCTACTCTGTCCTTCTCTATTTACAACTATTTTTTTTGTGTTTTCTACTTCAGACAAGGCATTTATGAAAAATTCAGTTATGAAATTTTTAGAATAGTCTAGTAACGTGCAAAATTTCATAACTAGATTTTTTTATATATAACATCAATCGATCTGGTTTGATCTCCTATTTTAGTTTGACATCATTTTTTAACAGCTACTTCATTAACTAATCTAGCTTATATTTAGCTCACCATCATTTTTCCATGTTCCTTAAGATTGATTTAATGAAAATTTTCTTTTGAAATATTCAGGGTAGATACAAAATCAACTCCTTCGCAAAAATAAATATTTTCATTTTTTTCCCCAGCTGATTTTGCTTTTCTGTTGTACAAAGAATCAAATAAGGATCTTCACGTAAAAATGTGCATTTTCTAGCGTTCTTCTGATGTCATCGTTGTGTTTATTGAAATTAAGAAAAAAGGGAAGGTATCAATTTCGTTTTGGAAGAATAAATGGTTTTCTTTGTACATGAATATTCACAAATAGTTTATTTTCTTTCTGAAACTAATTTAATAAACTTTTTATGTATAGATTATCCATTGTTTTTAAAAATCATTCGAGCCAAGCCTATAGGAAATTTTATATATATTTATTATCAATGTTTAAAGGTCGTCTATGGCGTTTTTTAATATTCTTTTTTGTACTGTATTTAATGTTTCTTCTCGTTTTCTTTCGTTCATTTAATTCTGATAATCATGATAAAACAACAGTATCATCAGCACCTCATGCACGTGTTATTATTGATGATTATCAAGAACAAAATCCTATTGAACATCATGTGGCTGCACGACAAGTCGAAACCAATAAACCATCTAATTTAGAACCTGTAATGACAAAAGGTGTATTAGGAAATTATGAAACAAAAAACTCAGTTAAAGTATCGGGTCCTGGTGAAAATGGTGAAGGTGTTCACTTACATGGAGAAGATATTCAACGAGGACAAGAATCTGTTGCTGAGTATGGTTTTAATGAAGTAGCAAGTGATAAAATTTCATTGGATCGAATTGCACGTGACACGAGGTATATAAAACAGAGCTAAAGAAAACCAATAATATTTAAAGGAAAATTAATTCTTTATTTAGACCAGAAGAATGTAAATATTGGAATTATCCAAGTGTGGATAAATTACCAACAGCATCTGTTGTTCTTGTTTTTTATGATGAAGGATGGTCAACATTAGTACGAACATTTCATTCTGTTATTAATACAAGTCCAAAAGAATTATTAAAAGATATTATTCTTGTTGATGATTACAGTGATCAAGAACATATAACTGTTCGTCTACCGGAATATATTAAAAAATGGAATGGTCTTGTAAAATATGTTCGAACAAATCAACGGTAAATTATTTTCTAATGACATGAAAAAAAACTGTTAGCACATACTTTGATGTATTAAAATGTGAAACATAATATAGCTGCTATTGCTAATCACAGAAAGTCTGGGACACCTTTCTTCATCATATTTTATTACTTATTTCTAAACTTTTCATCGATTCAAATGGTAGTAAATATACTGGAAGACATACTCTATCTATTCGCATATTACTTTCTGTCATTAGTTTTATGTAGAGTCGAAAACACGTTTATCGTTAAAAAAATTAAGCTTTTGCATAAGACTCTGCTCAGACTTTATTAAAGTATTCGTCTATTTAAACTCTATCAATACAGTAAGCACAAACATTTCTTGACATAGATGTGGGCTTTTCAAGGAACTATAATTTTTCAGGTATTTCTCATTTTTGCAAGTCCGGAACCGTTTGCATTGCACAATAATAGCATATTCGAAATCAGTGCGCGAAACTACGGCACATATTGTATGATTCGAGACATTGTTTTACTAAAAGAATATTCCTTGAAAAGATGTTTTTCGCCGAAAAATTATTTTTGTCAAAGTGACTTGCTGAGGAGGAGGAGCCCAAATATTTACCTCTATGTTTTAACACTCATTGTAGATCGTGTTTAACGAAAGTAAATGTTTTATTGGTTTTTTTAGAGTTGGACTTATTGAAGCTCGTGTTATTGGTGCTCGTGCTGCTGAGGGTGATGTTATTGTAATCTTAGATGCTCATTGTGAATGTGTAAGATAAGATGTTCTTTTGTATTTATTTAAATTCTTTCTTTTTAAATTTTATTCAGGTAACAAATTGGTTACCACCATTACTGACTCGAATTGCATTAAATCGTAAAACTTTAGCTGTACCTATTGTTGATGGAATTGAATGGAATACTCTTCGACATAATACAGCTTATGGTGGTACACTTTATAGAGGTATATGGGAATGGGGATTTTTATATAAAGAGACCGAATTACCAGAACGTGAACGAAGTTTAATGAAATATCAAACTGAACCTTATAAAAGTCCAACTGTAAATTTGAAATCAATAAACTTTTATTTTGCTAACTTAGTTTTCTTTTTAGCATGCCGGTGGTCTTCTTGCTATTGATAAAAAATGGTTTTTTGAATTAGGTGCTTATGATCCAGATATTAAAATTTGGTAAGTATTAATATATATATGAAATGAATGTTAAAATTCTATAAAAAATAATATTTTAATGTTTGTGTTTTTTGTAGGGGAGGTAGGTATTTATTCTTAGAATAATTTCATCTCTATTTTTGACATTGGCTATTAGGTGAACAGTATGAATTGAGTTTTAAAGTATGGATGTGTGGTGGTCAACTTGAATGGTAATCAACAAAAAAAAGACTGTTCTCTCTTCTCGATTATATTAATATTTATTTGTTGATTTTAAAGGGTCAGTTGTAGTCATGTTGGACATATTTATCGAGGACCACGTCGACGTAGTATGCATCCTCGCGGTGGAAAGATTCATCAAAGTCATATAAATCATTTGCGTGTGGCTGAAGTATTTTATTTTTTGATTGATCTCTTCTTTTTTGTAATTTATTATCGTCTTATTTGATATTAGATTTGGATGGATGAGTATAAAGAATATTATTTACGTCGTCAACCAAATCATGCTCGTCTTGATATTGGTGATACAAATGAATATAAAGCATTACGAAAACGTTTAAATTGTTCTAGTTTTAAATGGTTTTTGGATAATGTGGCTTATGAAATGGTTGAAAAATATCCATTACCACCAGCAAATCATGTTTGGGGTGAAATGCGTAATGATCAATATCAACAATGGTGTGCTGATACACTTGATAATCAATTTGGTCGACCTATAGGTATATCTGGCTGTCATCATCAAGGTGGAAATCAATTATTTCGTATTAATGTAGAAGGTGAATGGTCATCGGGTGAACATTGTTTTGTATCGGAAGGAAACTCTGTTATTGCAAGGTATGGAAAAAATTTTTTCTTTTGAACTCTTTACGTTCCCATAGTGATTGTAGAAGAGTCATTGATGAAACAATCCTTGAAATAGAATATTGGTGTCTCCGAAATATCAATAGTATGAATAGATTGATCAGGAAGAACGATTTGACAAAAGTTCTATCTGAAGGTTCCCGTAAACCTGATGTAGTCCGACGGAAACATGTCCTAGAGAACTCGTAAACATCTCATGTTGTAGAGTTTTTTATTTCTTTTCTACGTAGTTTTTGTAAAACTTTTATGATTTTTTTCGAAGATGAAACAACACAAAAAAAATAAGTTTTTCTTCATAGACATTGTGTACAAATGGGTCGATGGATTCCGAAAGGTGAATGGACTTATGATAATACAACACGGCAAGTTCGTTCGACAAAAGTTTATAAATGTATAGTAACTAATGGTAAAGTTTTATCTCTTGAAACTTGTGATGAGAATAATAGATCACAAAAATGGACATGGACAGAAACTTATGTTGTATAATTAATATCGAATTTATATTATGAC
The DNA here is from genome assembly GCA_905250075.1 of Rotaria sp. Silwood1. Lineage (NCBI taxonomy): Eukaryota > Metazoa > Rotifera > Eurotatoria > Philodinida > Philodinidae > Rotaria > Rotaria sp. Silwood1. Next base: position 8,297,338 of record CAJNOP010000002.1, read on the forward strand.
TATAAGAGATAATCATAGAAAATATAAGTTTTTTTTTATTTCAAGAATCTCTTATTCATTTTTTTTCTTTGTTTCTTTCTTGTGATATTCACTATCATGGTTGTTATTTTCTGGTCTTTTATTTCTTGCTAAATTAATTGACTTGTGATTTTTGTTTTTTAATTGTTATTGTATTGGGTTCTATTTATATAATTATTTGGATAGGTTGAAAGAAAAAAACAATGAATGTCTTATGTAATTTATTCTCTTTAGATAAAATGTTACATTTATTAGCCAAATGTGCACGCGTAACTAACCGACAAACATTATATTTCTCTAAATCAATTGTTCGTAATAGTTATTACTTAGTGTAAGCTTTAATTTTTATTTTATGAAAAGGTGCTATTAGATTTTTATTTTAAAAGAATACCCGAACTACCACCTATTGTTGAAGGCGTTGATGCAGTATTTCATCCTGAAGCACTTCCATCATTTGAACATGCTACACCACAAGTTGTTGTAAGTGGTGGTCTTCGATTATGTTCAGAATTTGATACTACTATTCAACAACATGTTGAAAAATTAGGAAATGGTAAATATTCTATTTGTTGTATTCTTTACATATAATCATAAAGAATAGATAAATTGAGTTATTACTAAGAAGATGTCGTATTTTATTATTCAGATTACATGCAATCAAAGTACATAGTGATCATGATCTTAGACTTCGACGGAAAATAAAAATAACTCCTAGAGATTCTTCTTAATCACGTTTACTTGAGTAGAAAATTCTAAATGAATACTGTTAAATAGACTTAATCAAAGAATCAATCTTATTAGTTAATGCAAAAAATCTATTTTATTCATATAGATACATCAAAACCAACATTTGAAGCAATATTTAATCCGATCGAAGATTTAAATGTTCCATTTGAAACTGGTTATTATACAATTCGTCAATTAGCACTTGTTAAACAACGAACATATGCTACATTATTTTCCAAAGTTTGTTAAAAACATATTTTCTACCATCTTTTATAATCATGGTTTATTTTTGTTACAATAGTTTGATAGTCATTTTTCTGTTCATCGAGAATTTCGTTTTCAAGATCCAGCTCTTTTCCATCTTGTTCAAGTAAATTTATTTTATTTTATTTGTTTTGATCCAATTGATTCATTTAGAATCTAAATACCGATGAAAATCGAACTAAATTAAAAGATTGGCAACAAACATTAATTGATGTTTATCTATACTATGGAAAATTAAATGGTTGTCATTTAAATAATGAAGAACTTGATCAAATGCAATTGTTCAATGGAAAACTGAGTCAATATCAATATAGTTTTGCGTAAATATATTTAGTGAGTTTTATAATTTATAATTTTGATTTTTCTTATAGACAAAAACTTCTCTATGCTAATAAAACATTTACACATCTTGAACTTGATCCATTCGCTTTTGATGATGTACCATATCATATAAAACAACAATTTGCTGTTGATAAGTAAGATATCTACTCTAATCTAAGGATTATTGAATAGCATGAAAGTCTTGGTTCCTTATGGATTAGAAACATTTATCTTCAATGTGAATAAAAAAAACATAAGGAGAAAACCCAGCCTAAGAAAATCATAATATTAGTCTGGATAAGGGTCTTTCATAGTGATTTTTCAGTAAAACTAAGTTTTGTTTTCCGATTTGACTTTTTCAAAAATGTCCACTGTGTGATATGATTTTTTTTCCTTGTATTTGATAACTTTTATGTTTCATATAGAGCTAAACCAGATTCAGGACCATGGAAACTTGATTTATCTGATCGAACATTTCATACAATAATGTCTTATTGTGGTAATCGACCATTGAGGAAACTAATGTTTGAAGCTTATTATGGTCGTGCATCACCAACATCTGATCGATTAAATCGAAATGTAGAAAATATTGTTGAAATAACTCGAAAACGGTTTTAATTTATCATTTCAGGAAAAAAACAATATACATATATAATATTTATTTTATTTAGAAAGGCCATTGCTAAATTTCTTGGTTATTCTTGTTTTGCTGATATTGTTTTACAAACTAAAATGGCTCGTAGAAAAGAAACAGTACAAGAATTTATTGAAACAACACGTTCAAAATTAAAACCAATACATGATGAAAATATTCGTCAATTAACAGCATATGCCCAAGAAAAATCAAATAAACCAAAAGAATATGAACAATTACAAGCATGGGATGTTGCTTATTGGCGTCATAAACAATGTCAAGATTTATATTCATCATTAAAGATTGATTCACTACAAATAAGTCGACATTTTTCATATGAAAATGTATTGCAAGGACTATTTAATTTTGTTGAATTTCTTTTTGGTGTTAAATTTGAATTAGAAAATAATTTTGATGAACAATATAAATGGCATACCGATGTACAAGTTTACAGATGTACAGAAAACGGTAACTAAAATTTTTTTTTTCTTATTCAGAAGAAACATAACACAAACTATTTAGGAATGACACTTGGTCATTTGTTGATTGATGCATTTGCTAGACCAAATGAAAAATCAGAAGTATGTATTGGTACAGCAGGACGAGGTTAGTTAATTATACAACGTGTTTGTACTTAATATTCGTTTTTTCTTTCTCAAAAGATCTTTGTCAACGTCATAATATATTACCAATTGCTTATCTGAATATGAGTTTACCACGTATTGAAGGAACAGCAACTTTGATGACCTTGGCGCAACTTAAAGAAATGTTTTTTGCTGTACGTATAAATAATTTTTTGAAATAGGAGAAAATTTACGAACGAAGGAAGTTCTTCAAGTGATAAATTACTTTTGAGATGACACTATGTGTATTATGTAGATCCAAATGAGCTATGTGTACTTTTATCTTAAGGTCACGAACACTTTTCATGGTATTCATAGCTTATTTGCGTCTAAATAATGCATATAATCTCAATTCAAAGGTGATTTATCATTTGGATAACTTCTTTCGTAAGTAAGATGAAAAAGTTATGAAACTGATAACTGAATATTGAAGTTGATTTTTAAACTACTCTATAATTCTTTCTTTTCTTAAGTTTGGTCGTGTTCTTCAAGTTCTTCTTACTCGTTCATCAAATCATGAATTATCTGGTATACGTAATCTTGAAGCTGATGCACTTGATATTGTTCCAAATTTTTTTCTTCAATGGCTTCGTGATCCAAGTATTCTTTCATATATAAGTCAAAATGTTGAAACAAAACAAATTCTTGATTCTTCCGTTTATCATCGTGCTTTAAATCAAATTGATCATCATATGATAGCACATGATGTTCTTCGACAATTATATTTAAGTGCATTTGATCTTGAAATTCATACAAATGCAACTAATTATTATGATGCTATGGTTAAATTATGGCCATTATTTACACCAATCCCATTACATAATCGTGATTTTCATCCGTGTAGTTTCGAACAAATCTATTCTGAACAATTAGCATCAGCTTATTATTCACATAAATGGTCTGAAATGATTGCATGTGATTTATTTAATGCTTTTAAAGAAATAGGAATAAATGATAAAGAGAAAATTTCAGCACTTGGAAAAAGGTAATGCTAAAAACCAAGTATAATTTCATGTTTTCTATATGTTGATAATATATTTTTAGATTTCGTGAAACAATTTTAGCACGAGGTGGTACAATTAGAATGCGAGAACTATTTCGAGAATTTCGATCACGTGATCCAAGTTATGAATATTATGTTCAACAATTAACAACTAAATTTTAAAACTGTTTTCTATTCTAACATGTGCTGTTCTGACGTGTTTTTGTTTGTTTGTAGGTAATAGGAAAAGTGATGTCGACAAGAACAAGACGTCAATAATAAAATGTTGAATACAGAACAAAATAAAACTTTAAATATCTTTAATATTTCTCTTTTTAGTATATTTCAAATACTATTTGTAACGATAATCTTGCTTGATGAAATATTTTATCGTATTCGACTAGGTTTTGTAATAAAGTGCTCTAGTTTCAGAACATTTGGATCATTTCTGTGAAATTTTTTTCTGATTTGTCTTTAGAAATTCTAATGCACAATGGCAAGCCTAAATTACTTGTTCAATGTTTAAAAACCTTTTTTAAAAATTTGATACGAAGAGATACTAATTATGTCATACTGATGGTTTCAGTAATATATTCGACTTGTGGCACATAGAAAACATCCATGACGTGCGAGTCAAAGATATACTACAATACGAATAAGTTCTGTTCGATTAATATTACAAAAATAACCTCATTACAAGATGAGAATGTAACGTAAAGTAAAACTTTTACTAGTGAGCACTTCTTAATAATGAACAGTCTCGAATCTAACAAAACGAATTTTGCTGACACTATCTTTCTCTGATGTAAGTACCTTCTTATTCTGAAGAATAAACACTTTTTTACGATCTCTCTTATCATTATAATCAGAAGTTTCACAACAATTTAAAAAAAAAATATCAAATAAATGAATAAATCACAATTATAAGAATTGTTATAGTTCATTAACACACTCTGAAATATTATTTTGTCGAAACTTCATATTTATAATTACTTTTCTGTCAATTTATCTGATTCATTTAACATCCTAGTATTGAAAAAAGGTTCTTGTTATTGTCCGATACACCTTCAATACATAACGTCTTTTTACTTAATAATAATCATATCTATAGGATGCACGTGAAGTAGTAAGAGATATTAAATATTGAAAATATCTGCTATTAATTATTAATTAATTCACTTACAATGTTATTAATGAGCTAATTAATTGGTTTGTGTGTAATGGCCTGTAATTGGGAGTCGGGTATCGCTGTGGTCTGTAATAGTTAGTGTGGGTGTGGGTTTGATCTTCTATTCTCGTACACTCACATGCGCACTCACACCCACACCTCATGTACAGGGCGACCAGAAATCATCTAAGGCAAAATACTGATCCTTCTAGGATGTTGGTCTGACTATAAATGAGACTGAAAGATTAATAACATCCATGTCGGTATCCTCAGAAAAAAGCGTAGTTGTAATAGAAAAAACCTAGTGGTCCAGGAAAAGTTCTATTTTTTCGCGTCACGTTTAGAAAAACTAAAGTTTCTCAAGAGAGAAGAACAACTAACAAGGACGGTTCACATCTCTTTACTCATAAAGAGGCGATTCGAATACTATACAAATGAAAATAGTGTCTCAATTGAATAGCAATACTTCAACTTGACTGAAAATCAATTGGCACAATCGGTTAAACTCGAGCTCATGAGTTCTTAGAAGTCATATGCACTATGTGGCGACTTTCGAGACGATATTTCTAAATTGGCTTCTCTGCAAAGAATCTCAACCAATCAAACTAATGAGGCCAAGAACTAGAACGGTGAAGAAGTGTTGTTTGCTTTTCTCTAAGGCTTTTTTTTTATATATTTTGAATCTTTTGAATACTTCGCATTTATCACTATATGGTATTATCCAATCAAAACATAACACAACGCAGTCTTCCTCATCAAAGTGAAAAACTGGAACGATTGATCCCTGATTGCACTAAAAACAAAATCTGCTTTAATTTTGCAGTACTCTCATCTATACATCCATTTGCTTTCCTGTAATGTTGAGAAAGAATATATATGTTACACTAAAATATCAATAAAATTTTCTAGAAAACATGTCTGAAATTTTTCATGTTCCAGATGAGAGAACATATTATTCCATAAATATCAGACGGTTTTAAAGTATTATGTATCACATTTGATTGGTTCTCAACAAAATACTGCTATAATGTCAATACAACAGTGGAAAAGTTACAGAGAGTACATCTAGTAAACCTTGACAAATTTGCACATAGTACCCCAAGATAGCACTTGAATAATAGTTCCAAAGAGTACCCCCAAGTAGTCCTTGAAAAACTAAACGTAGTATGCCAAGATAGCAGCTCAGAACCTACAAGGAGTATATGTATGTATTAGAATTGAAATTAATACTAGATTAATTCTAATATCTAAGCATTAATTAATCCTAGTGCCAATAATGCTTAAGCATCATAGACTTGAGAGTGTGGGTGTGGGCGTGGGTATGGGTGTGGGGTGTGGGTGTGAATGTTGGCGAAGAGAAGACTTCTACTCACACCCACACCCATGCCCACACCCACACCGACACCCACACACGCACACTTAAGCCCACACCCACACCGACACCCACACACGCACACTTAAGCCCACACCCACCGTATTCTTCATCAGAATTAGTGGACCCACAGGTCTCAACATAACCGCTTGAATAATGATTTGAAGAAAATCAAGAGGTTCAAAACCAGATTTCTCGTATTTATTCGAGGTTTTGAAAAAAACTTTATTGGATAGAGCAAAATAAGATGTTTTCGAACTCTACATGAACTTCCTTCATCGAATTGCCTTTCGAGTTTTCCGTAGATCAAAAATAAGTCAATAACGAAAGTACATGGAGAGCTCGGTGACGTCTTATTTTGCTCTATCAAATAAAATTTCTTTTCAAGGAACTTAATCCAAGCAGTTCTATCGAAGTCTCTGGACTTGCCCCTGCTAATAGAGTATTGTTTCAGTTGCACAAATGTTTTATATTTCAACATTCAGTTCAGATCACATCTCGTAAAACCATTATATTAGATACAATAGAAGAATCATTTTCTTACATGTTTTCATCATCAATTATTTTACGAGTGCTTCTACAGTAGCCTAAAGTTTTTCCTGTTTAGGTTTTTCATTAGGTTTCGTTTAATAGCTTTATCTGTAGTCGCTGCAGCTAATTCTTCGACTTTTAAGTTTTGTTGATTAATATTGTTTGTATTACCCGATGTCACCATTATCTGAAAATATGTTTTATTTATACGTCATTCTGTACTGTGATTTCAAAATAATAGGATGCAACATAAAGATAAGTCATTCATTTGTCAGAAAATTGCATTATTTTCTTCTGTCTATCATCAGTTCTTATTTTGAATCACCTCTGATCAATATACAAAGGAAAAAAAGACAGTATACTACGGTACGAAACAATATTTCAGAAGATTATTCCGAAAGGTAGATTAATCATCGAAAAGAAACAAGAAAAAAGAAGTATAGAAAGCAAATGAAATAATTAAAGATAATATTCATCGAACATACGTTCTTGAATGAATTACATAAATGATGAAGAATCCAAATAATGAACAGTTTTCATAAATGAATCCTAAAAAAAGACCAAGAGATGAATGGATTTGGAACTGAAGAAATAGATCATATCAATCAAAATAGAGCGAATAAAAATTCAACTTGAAGAAACGATATACTCTTCGAGTAAAACGACGTTCATTTGATAAGTAATCGAAAAGTTTAGAATGGTTTTGCTTTTCAAGCCTTCGTTGTTTTTCAACAGAAACCTATAGTCCTATTCAGATCACATGAAAAATCAACTTTCAAATTCAAATTTTGCATGAACATGAGATTAATTCTTGGGGCAAGGTGTAATTCTTCTAGATTTTTTTTCTATTCTGAGATATTTAATATTCGAAAATCTTCTATATGTTAGCGAATCTCTAAGAACTTTGTTCGCACAAAGTTTGAAGTCGAAATTCTATTTTCTAGATAACCGAAAAGGGACTACATATTTTTTTTTGTTGAAACATCCAGAAAAATTTCGATATGTAAACAATGAAGGTTCGAAACAACAATATTTCTTCAGTTAATTTTTCAGTTCCTGATAAGATTTTATTTAAAAATTGATCTTGTCTCTTTAATATCTAAACTAAAAAAGCAAGAAAAACATTTTGCAGATTGCGACTGTTCAAAATGACGAGAAAATTTCACAATGGCATAACTTTGAGTCATTTTCTTAGACAATAGCAAAACATTTAGAGTACTTTTCTCAAAAAATACTGAGATTTTCCTTGAGATAATTATCGAGTATTTTCTTGCACCGAAGCTGTTGTACTAAATTTGACATACAAATGATATCGAAGAAAAACGACAGATTCTCACAGATTCTTTATACTAACTTTTCTAATGAAGATATTTATTTTAAGCATGACTTCTACTATGAACGCTTACAACAAAATATTCTTTCTTGTTTTGAATATTTATTCGAGGAAAGAATGAATTTCAAAAATACGATCTATTAGAATTACAATTTCATGTATTTTTTGAAAATATCTGTTCATGAGTTGTTTCCAATTCAAACTTTCTGTAATATAAAAAGATATTTGAAACAATTCCAAACTGATATCGATATAAAAATTTTATTTGGTTCATTTGTTTTTTTGTTTTAGCTAAAAGCTATTCAAATCAAGACTTAATTTTATAGCATGAAGTTAGTTCTAAAGAATTCCTTATCTAATTACATATTTAGGATGTAGATGTGAGCGTGAGAGTGTTCTAAATACAACAATCATGCAAACACTCGTACTCACGCCCACATCCTAGCCCAAAATGGATTTTAGAAGTTACTAGTACCAAACAATAGATGTTAAATTCTGCGCAAAGTGTCTTTAAAATAAGGAAAATATATACACAAATACTCTATTGATTTCCGACAGTGTATCATTTCAGTCAATTTTATTCTTTGTAAAATTATATATTTTTAAAAGACAGTATTAGTATTTTAACAGTAACGAAACAAAAAATACCTTTAAATAGAAATAATAATGTATTTATCATTGTTTTGGGTAATTTAAAATTTCCTTGTAACTTATATCACCGAAAACTAAGAAAATTCTGATTTGATCAATCAATTTTATGCTAGAAAAATATCCCTCAATGTGCTGATATTAACACAATTAACATATTGTTCTTAGACAGTATTGAAGAATGCGTTTGTGTTTCTAAGAGCAATTGTATTATGATCACATAATTTTCATAGTATTGTAATATTAATTCTCATAATTCCTTTTTTGTTGCGTTCTGACTATTTTTAAACATGTGTTCTGATCCAATGAAACGCAGAAAAAAAAAACATCAATGCGTGGTTACTTCGTAAAGGAAAAAAACAGTACCAGCTCAATCGATATCATAAAAGCATTTGCCGATCTAAAATCTCATCGTCTTCAAGCACTCATTCAATCTTTTATTGCACGATTGAATGTCTCTAAAGAATCTGATGAATAGATTCAAACTTATCTACCAGATTTATTAAACAAACACAAAATTATTGAACTTTGTCTACAAATGAACTATCTCACCTTTATATTTAAATATTTATTATCAAATAATATTCAATCTGTACATGTGATTAATTTGAATTATGATATTGATAAAGAAAAACAAGTACTAAGTCAACTTAATAGACATTTAAAAAAGTTTTCTATAACATCTCTTTTTTATAAATGAAGATGGAGATCTAGCAATTTATTTATTTCAATCTGATTCTCAAATTAAACATATTACTATAAATGATTGTACTCTTTATATTAATAATGATGATATTGGTATTTGTACTCGATTAACACATGTTTCAGTTGTACTTGAAGGAATGCATCCAGTATTTATACTCCCTAACATTCAGGAATTGAAAGTTAATCAAATTTACTTATTTCTAATTCCTATTTGTTTTTTCTTTATCTACAGATAAAAATTCGAAGTCAAGAATGTACTGTTCAAGAACCACCTAATACTAAAGGAATAAAATCATGTAATACATTTCATTCAATTACTTTTACAGGATGGATTAAATATTTTGATCATATGGACATGTTCTTTGCTAATTTTGGATCGACAATTGAAAGTCTCTTTTTAAACATTGATTTAATGTTTCTTACAGTGGATGGTAAACGACTTGAACACAGGATCTATTAGGTAAAATGCCTCGTCTATCATCACTTGATCTAATTATTCATTCAACTGTAGCAGATTCTGTTCTATTAGAAAGCGAAATTTTTCAAAGTTTTACTTGACAACAATTCAATCCTATAGTATATTGGAATGATAGTTGTACACATTAGCATACAATTTTTTACTTTACCATATAAATTTGATCGAGTAAGGGATTAATTTATTTGCTAATCATTACATTTTTTTTGTGTTTTGTTTTCAGTTTAAACATCTTTCAAATGAGTTTATTTCATCATGTATTTCAAATCGACCAGTTTCTCTTTGTTTTGAACGTGTTCATTCTCGTTCACTCATTACTACAACACCATTAACTTTGGAAATATTTCAATTTATTGAAAAAGTTTTTCCAAATATTAAAACGCTTGAACTGATAGATTGAATTAAAGATTCATTAGATGAAACTGAACAAGATAGAAGTATTGCTTTCGTGAATGAAAATATTCTTTTCGATACTACTTTACAAATACTATCTGTTACTGAATTCTGTTTCGTCATATGGGCAAAATATGACAATTACAAGATATTTCGTTGTCTTCTTGCTTTTTTTTCCAAATTTAGTTTATCTAGAATTTGGTATGAAACAATCAATTCTGCATGGTCTATTAAAAGATGAATTAATCAAAAATATATTTGCTGGTATCGAACAACTGAAGACAGAGAATTTTTACTATGAAAAGAAGACGTGATGATAGACGCAGAATTTCATCATCTTTTCTCAAAAAGTTAAAAATTTCATCACTGAAGATGATGCTGACATTGAGTGAATCGTATTTCTATTCAATTAAACATAACTAAAAATGATTCATAATGATGATATAACATTATAGTACTATATTATATTCACATACTTTAATAAACAGTGTAGTTTCTTACATTATTGATATTTTTTAAAATGATATTCCTGAGTTTTATTATGAACTAAAGAAATATTTGACTAACCTTACAAAAATTTTATTTTATTTTGATTATCTCTAATACATTTGACTTGTTCAGAAAATTTTCAAATAACATTTATGTTTTTCAAATTTTCTTTACACTTGAACATCGTTTGTTGCTAAGAACCTTCGAAATTCCACGCAAAAAAATACTGCTATGGCGAGTCTCTTTCCTTTTTTTATGTCTGAAATATATATTTTGTTCTTATTGCAACAAACGTGTCTGCACAAACCAAGAGCGTAAAAAAAAAGAAAGTAAGCCATAAATTATCCAGCACAAAAATAAAGTAGGAAGAGAATGAATTATTGACACAGAGAACGGAAGAAATATTTTTATGTCATTTTCTTATCAAGCAACTTTTTTTTTTAATTTTATAAAAGAATACGCTATTGCGCTTTAACTGATGGGATGTGCCTCTAGTACAAGCGATGATAAACATCAATCAAGTCCAAAAAGTCCTAGGAATTATCGTAGAAGATCGTATGCAGCACGACATTCACCACATCGCAGACGATCATCCCGTAATAGATCGCCTCTGGAACGACGTTCACCACGACTTAAAAAATCAATACGCAATGGACCACTAGACCAAGGTAAGTTGAGTTTGTATATGTTATTTTTAAATCAAAATTTTTTTTTTCAAAAAAATAATTTTTGTATATTTAATAAATGATATGATGAAGATATACAGGTTCATGATGTTTTCATCAATGAAGATGGAATGAATGATTCCTTATCCAAAGTAAGTTTTATAATTATTTGATTTTATTTTATCTGTTGTATTCTAGGGTGTATCTTTTGATAATATTATTAATAGATTCCTTCAACCACGAAATTTTGAAGATATGGAAGATATTATTAATGATAAAAATTCTATATTTATGATTAAAGTAAATTAAATTCTTCATAGAAATAATTTTTATCTTTTCAAATAGCCTTTCAAATATAAACAATTTGATCATGATCAAGAACCTAAGCCAATTAATGATGAAAATAATTATGTTGATCGATGGGATGATGATCATGTTCGTATGCCCTGTTCACCATCATATATGACTGTCAGTTAATATGATCTTTACTTATTCTTCACATTATTTTCTGTTATTAAAGAGAAATAAACATCGTGCATGGCCTAAAATTCAACATTTGTTATTTCAACTCAAAGAAAAATGTGAAAATAATAGAGTAACTTTTAAAGATCTCAAAGTAATTATTTAAAATTTGTATAATAATTCAAAATAAATGAAATATTACAATAGATAACAATTGAACAATGTACTGAACATAATTATGATATGAAATCTCTCGAAAGACTTATTAATGATGTAAGTATATTTTGTTTTGTAATTATTAAATTAATTTAATATTATTTGCAGATTTATTCGAATGAAGAACGCATTAGTTTTATGTTGAAAATTCTTCCAAATATTTGTTCTCTTGCACTAAATATTGATCGAATTTGTATTCGAGTATATATATCATAATTATTGTTTTTTTTTTTAAACATTAGATATCTATTTGATCTAGCCACCACCTTTATTACGTATTGAATCGAATCGTTCAGTTACAATGTCTCAAAAACAAGCTGCTTCATTATTAGCTTGTGCATTTTTTTGTTTATTTCCATATCGTTCTGATCAGGATAAGACAAGTGAATATGAAAATTTTCCAAATCCAAATTTTAATAGGTACAAAATATTTGTATTTATTATTTTCAATTCTATAATTTATTATTCATTTGAAGATTATATCAAAGTGGATCGTTAGTAAAAGTTCAAAAACTTCGATGTATTTTACATTATTTTCAACGTATCACCGAAAAAAGTATGTTTACATTAATTTTATCATTATTCTATTTTGATAAATTTCTTATATTTAGTGCCTAATGGTGTAATTACTGTTCGACGTTTTGCATTAAATCGACATTATTTTCCATTATGGAACGAATCAAACGTTCATCTCGGTGATATGAATTTGACAACGAATAAAAAAATTGAAGATGTTCATGGTGCTTTACAGGTAAATAAAAAGTTTTTCTTCATATATTGATTGTTCTTATATTTTTTTTAGCTTGATTTTGCCAATAAATATATCGTGAGTATATAAATAAAATGATTTTTTTTTATTATGAATGAATTTTATGAAGATTAGGGCGGCGGTGTTTTAGGTTCGGGTTGTGTACAAGAAGAAATTCGTTTTAGTATTTGTCCTGAAATGCTTGTTAGTTTACTTGTTTGTGAAATGATGGAAAAGAATGAATGTATATTCCTTATTGGCTGTGAACGATATTCATCATATAAAGGTTATGCAAGTTCATTTGAATACGCCGGAGATTATAAAGATGACACACCCAAGTAAGTAATTCTCTTTTGTTTTTTTTTTTCAATAAATTCAAAGTAAATTATTTATTAATATTGATTTGAAAAATTTGACTCTTAAAAATTCAATTTTGAATATTAAAAAGTTAATTTATTTCACGGAGTTTCTCATGTAGATTTTTGTTTTTTCGAAATTAGATTTTTGTTACTTTTAAAAAATGTCTTCATCGTTAAAAAAAATAAATCTTTAATGGAAAACTTATTTATTCAGAGATAATTGGGGACGAAAATGGTGTCATGTTGTAGCTATGGATGCTATTTTTTTCCGTGATCCATCAATACAATATCAAATGAAAGTTATTGAACGTGAATTACTCAAAGCCTATACAAGCTTTCATCCTCTTGGAAAAGGACCTAATTATGAGTTTCCTATTGTTACTGGAAACTGGGGTTGTGGTGCCTTCAATGGTGACAAACAATTGAAAGGTAAAGATTGATTTACTTTTACTAAATTTGTTTTTATGATATATTTTCGTTTTTTTGGTTAGCAATTATTCAATTAATGGCTGCTTCTGAAACTAAACGTTCACTTGTCTATGCATCTTATGGTGATAAAAATTTAGTTAATTCATTTTCTATTGTTTATGATTACTTAAGAGAAGAAAGGGCAACAGTGAGAGATTTATATTTTTATCTTCATCGATATTCTCGTTCCAACAATCAAGTGACATTATTTGAATATATTCTTAACACACCTGTTGCGTCTCTGAGATCATAAAATTGTTTACTGTTCTTTTGTTTTTTTCTTAAACATATTTTATATTCATTCGTTTCTACAAAATGAATCAATCGAGACAAAAATTTGCAAAAAGCATAATGTATACTATGCTTAATCTTATCGTCCTTCATAGCTTGACTGAAATGATATCTTTAGATTTTGTACTTTTCTAATGCCTTGTATCAGGATCCAACTTGGATCGGGTCACAATAAATTGACTGATGTCGAACTTCACATCAAACAAAGAGGAATTTAGATGAAATAATGACTTCTTCGTTCTTTTCAATTGTCAAAGAGCTTATATAGAGTCACTAAAAAAAAAATTGTTTAATCTCTGACGAAACTCGCTTAAATGGATCCAAGAGTATTTTTGATTTCTGATCGATCGGATCACGAAAAACTGAGCCATGTCTGACTCTATCTTGTACTGATCGCAAAATGGTATGATTTCATAAAAAGTGAACTCTATGATATTATTCAGTAATATAATGTGTTGGTATTATGTCATCGATCATAGAGGATAAGATAAACTTTCTTTATCTTCGTTCAATGCTAAATCTAGCAATAACATTGAAGAAACAAAATGCATTTAAGATTATTATTACAAAAACTTAATTATTTTATTATTCATATGTAATATATTATCTGATCAATTCTATCTAAAATGATCAGATTCAAAGAACCATCTCTGTGATATGGGGGTGTGAGTGTGGGTGTGGGCTGTTCTTGTCCTCTTCACACACCCCCACCCCCACACCTCACACCCATAAACTAAAAAGCAAGAAAACTTTTGATGATATATTGGATAATGGTCGGTGATCAACTTTGTTGAGGTATTATATTGAACATCTAATAAGATCCTCATTTTACAGATTGCGACTGTGAAAAATGAGAAAAAAAGTTTCGCGATGACTTAACTTTAAGCATTTTCTCTTCGTTGGCAACTATAGACTAGATTTCACTAAATTCACATTTTAGGAACTATAATTTGTAAAATCTAGAACTTCTACTGTAAAGGCTTACAACAAAATATTCCTTTCTATTTTGTTGTTTTATAAGAGGAAACAATGAATTTTGAAAATACAGTTTATTAGAATTAGAATTTGCGTTTTTTTTTTGAAAATATGTGTTCATGAGTTATTTCTAATTAAAACTTTCTCGGATGTAAGCCGATGTTTGAAACAATTCCAAAATGAAATCGATATTAAAATTTTATTTAGCGCATTTTTTCTTTTGTTTTAGCTAAAGGTTATTCAACTCAAAATCTAGCTTTGTAGCATGAAGTTAGTTCTATAGAATTTCTTATCTAATTACATATTTATTTGCACAAATATCAATTAACCCTTCGTGGTTGTCCTGATTTTTGTACTTCGTAGTTGTCCTGGGGTCCGCCTGGACCCACCTATAGAAAATTACAAAAAAAACGATTTTTTCCTTTCTTCAAGAGTTTCATTTGACTTATATGAAGAGGTGGAGATCTTTCTTTATAAAAACTAATGAGTCAGCTCTCGTGAAAAAAATGTAAAGATGTATGATATCGCAAAAAATTACTTTCTCTAATCGTTTTTTGTAGCAACATTGATAATAGCTGGGAAAAGCATAGAATATATCAATCTAGTCTATATGATAGGATTCTACGCGTACGTTGTTATATATATAATCAATTGTACAATTGAGAAAGCAAGAAACTTTTCTTTTTGAACTATAGCTACTTTTATCTTTCTCTTTATTATTAGAAAAAGCAATAAAAACTCAGTTTTTTTTATCAAACTGATGATGTTGTTTGTATATAAATCTTTTTTTCATAAATGTAAAGTATACTCTAATGTTTTTCCATGCATGTTTGACAAGTTACTGTTGTGACACTGTTGGAATGAGACAAATAAACATTTTGACCACAGCTGAAACATGTTTGTCGAACTTTTCGTCCTGGTTAAGCTGGACATAGGAAACACCTTTTTTAGCTTGATGAATTTGGATGTTTTGGCTAACATCTTTGATACTCTCTGAGTGAACCTGATAACCTAGTGAGAGCAACGCCAGTTTGACTTTAGGCATAAGCCGAACTTTTTGACTACGGCGACGATTTTGTGCATCTGTCAAACTTTTGCTCAACTGCTTTAAAAACGTACGTAACATATAAGCCAACCAAAGTAAATCATTTAAAAAAAAATGTGAATCAACAGATGGCAGCTTTATCAAGACGAAAAATATGCTGGTAACAGCATAGTTGTCGTAGGGTCCATCCGGACCCACAGCTGCATTTTTCATCTGCTAGGCTTATCGTTGATTTCTAATAAGGATGTTGTAGACCAACATAGGACTAGAGATTAGATAAGGGGACTGGCTCGAAACAGAAGCTCTTGATGTAGTATTAAATAAAAAACTGTGAAATGGGTCCGCGCGGACCCCACGACAACCACGAAGGGTTAATGCACATTTAAGTCAGCAATACATAAAGGAATAATTAGGGTCAAGGCTTTTGTATCCTAAGTTATCTTGATAACTTTAGAGATGATTATAGAATTCTACACAATGGTATGCATTGTTCACCTATTAAGTTTCTATTTGGGCTTTAATAAAGTTAGTTTTGAATTATTTTAAAAGTGATTCAGCAGAAGTCACTTTTACTTTCCTCGTAGCTGCACTCATTGAACCGAAGAATAGTTCTTATTTCGTTCGTATCTCTCAGAATTTAATATATCACTAAAGTCAAAACAAAAGAAAAAAACTAATCAGAATATTCGGTCACCATACTATTTCATTAGCTGAATAAAAGAAACTTAAAATATTAATTATTCAAAATAAAATCAATATCAATAGATAGACAACAAGAAAGAGTAAATAATATATTTGAAAGTTTTAACTTGATGATAAACGTATTCGTCATTGAATAAATGTCAATTCAGCTGAATTAAAAAATTTTTCTACTGAAGCACTAGTCGTCGGTGTGGCATCTTCTCTTCTGCCCACTACTGATATTAATGAGATATTACAACGAGTTCCACTAGTAGACCAGAATTTTATAAATACACGCATATCCGATTCCTTTCAATTGTTTTAATGAGTCGAAGTTTTCTGGGTGGGTGTGAGTGTGGGTGTCGGTGGGTATGGGTGTGGGTGTGAGTGTGGGTGTCGGTGGGTATGGGTGTGGGTGTGGGTGTGGGTGTGGATGTCAGTAGAGTGATATCACACCCACACCCACTCCCCACACCCACACCCACTCCCCACACCCACACCCACTCCCCACACCCACACCCACTCCCCACACTCACACTCACCCGCGTCCACATTCACACCCACACTCACCCACGCCCACATTCACACCCATAGTCACACCCCAATTTTTGTATTCGACAGTTATAAATAGGACTACACCAAAGCCAAAACTAATTTTGAAGTTTCGGCTTTGTCGTGGTTTTAATATGTGAGTATTGAAGACAATTCGGTTGACGATGTTCTTTTTTGATGAACAAAGAAGTTGACGAAAAGAAAGCCAGTAAAGATATACTTTTATCGTTGAGTGAGTTGATAGTTGTGGTTATTGAAATCTTTCTCTTTTGTCTTTTGGCTCTCTTTTCTTAAAAGCTATTAATACAAATACGATTCATTACAGTTGCAAACTTTTTATTTTACAAAGTGAGAAAGAAAGAGAGTTAAAATAGCTCATTGCATTCACTTGGACGGTACATTGAACTCTAAAAATGTAGATACAAGAGCAGCACATCTAATATTGTGTCTCTATCTATTCTTCATAAATCATCACGAACATGATCTTTGACGTTGAGAATTCCTTTTATATCGTCTTTGATTTCTTCTAGTAATTCATGATTTGAAGGAATAGAATATTTATAAATCTCTTCTGCTTTTAAGTAATAGATTAATGCTTGCCAAATCTGTTTTGACTCTTGATAAATACGACCCATCCCACGATAGATAAGTCCAGTCGAAACATAATCTGTTCCATTGAATGTCTCAAGAATTGATAGTGCAGTTGAAAAAGAATTGAGAGCGTGCGAATACTCCTCGCTACTTATTTGTGTTAAACCAATATTAATGAATGTGTCGACGTCGTTTCTATTAATTTGAAGTGCATGTAAATAGTATTGTGTAGCTTGATCATATTGTTCAGAATATTTCCAAAAAATTTTGGCAAAACTATTGAAGATTGGTACAAGTAACGTTTGTTGGTGCAGATTGTATTGAATTTCCAAATATGCTGTGTATGCTTGTTTAGTATATTCAAAAGCTTCCAGATATTTTCGTTGTTCAAATCGGATATTGGCTAATTGGAGATAAATGAAACCGTGAGCTAAATGATACAGATAACGAATTCGCGGTAAATCAAATGCTGATCGATATTCATTATCAAAATTATCTGGTGATTCAAGTTCTTCTTGGACAAATTTTTCATAATAATATGCCGCTTTAGCATAATCTTTGACAAGAATAGATGCATAATAATTTCCAATAGTTACAAATGTCGTAATAGTAAGAGGTTCGAACATGACCTTTCTTTGAATTCCGTTGTACAATGTTTCTGTGCCAATTATTTTGTCCTGATAATAATTTGTCAGATTACGCAAGTGTTCTATGTCATTGCTAGTAAGTACTTGCAAATGAATCGTCCAAATTTCAGTTGTTTCATCTTGATCAATTGAATGAATTTGAAAAATTTGACCAATTGAAAACAAAATTTCAGGTTCATGCGTTGTACAACTTATAAAAGTAATATTGGCAAATGGTTGTACGAGCTCTTGAACGGTGTTTTGATCGTTCACTTCAATCATATACAAGACCATCACTTGTTTTTTATCTTTGTTTCGATTGTTCTGAATAAAATCTATGGCTCGACTTTTGTTTGTCGTTGTTGATAAAAATGATTTGAATGTTATGTAATTGCCGATACTTTGTTTTAATAAACGAAGTTTATCTGTCGACATTATTTGAGCTTTATAAAATGGTCCGGTTGTGGTCGAATTAGTAGGAGAAAGGCCACCTAGTTTGATGTCTAACATATTATGCAAATCAGTTACAATCATTCGAAGTTTGATGAGATTATCCAAGTATTCTGACGATTGAAATGCATCATTTATCAGCGTGAAGATAAACGATTCGCATGTATAATAACGAATAGAAAAGTCTGGTATGTACCGTTTGATAAAAT
Organism: Rotaria sp. Silwood1; assembly: GCA_905250075.1. Lineage (NCBI taxonomy): Eukaryota > Metazoa > Rotifera > Eurotatoria > Philodinida > Philodinidae > Rotaria > Rotaria sp. Silwood1. The sequence goes on from CAJNOP010000002.1 coordinate 8,316,358, forward strand.
CGTGGACATTTTCGTCCTCATTTGTTCCGTTTGTGATGATACCAAGTTCGTTTAACATTTTTAAGTTTAACTGAATATCAGAAGGGAAAAAACTACCTACTCGCAGACCACGAAGAACGTATGATTCATCATCTTGGTCCGATGACGGTTGTTTGAATATAATATAGTTTTTTGCATTAGCTTCCGGAAGACGAAACAAAATTTGTAAAAACACTTGGTAAGGTACCAAATCTGGCACCCGTTCATGAACAGATATTGACACAACATTACTAAAACGTTTCATTTTTATGTCAGCAGGAGAAAATTGACCATTAGACACTGTTTGTTGGCTTGCATCGAAGATCATGGTGCAAACCAGTAGCACAATCGTGCATGAATTGGTATTAGTCAATTGAAAAAACATAATAGATTTCTAAAATAGCGATCAAAATATCTCGAGATTTGTTCATAATCTTACAGACTAAGAAGCTTTGTTTGCCTATCATTTCTTAACAACTACACTATCGACACTCATCCAGCCGCCGTTCATGACCATCATGGATCACTTTTCGTTTAATCAATCCGATTCATGACAGTCGCTAGCAATGACATAGTACTGTAATTATCATTCATTGTATATTCAAGAAATAATCTATCTAATATTGTATTCTACGCAATTTCAAGATGCGTTTATTCATATTTAAAAACAGTCGTTGTAATATCTCAAACACTGTAGACATACCGAAAGTAAATATGCTGATTTATATCAAAAGAATATTACAGATTTTCACTATTTGTGTGGACAAATAACCCTATCAATCATAGTTGTAATCTGTACACTGAAGATCAAGGCATAGTACTCAAGCTCAATAGTTCCGAAACGTCGCATGAAAAGAGTGACTTATCACCTCAAGTTGAAATTAGTCATCAGTTATGACTGGTTCATTTATTTGAACTGGAGCTGACAACCAATTACGTCGATGTGTATTGAAAGTGGTTGTTTTTGGTCGCAAAAGATGTCTTTGACATTGGCACCTTCAATAGGTCTAAAGCAGTCCAATATCATCTAAGCATGACTAAGACATGTATGTTGGGCACAACTCCTGGATGGAAAAATAAGTTTTCAAAGTCATAATTTGTTAGATCATATTGGTTTAGAGAACCAAGTAAACCTCCCTTCCCGCAATAAAAGGCTCCGGGCCTTATATTATGGCGAGTCACATCCGGTCCAAATTTCACCAACATTCCCGGCAAAATGCGCACAATTCCCGCGAAAAATCTCTCTCAGGGGGGCCTTCTAAATAGGGAGGACCTTGTAATACAAGGGACATTCCATTGCAGGGGGGTTATCGTTACTAGTCTTAGAGTGATGAAAAGTAATTCATAGTATAACATTAATTAGCGGTGGCTCTATCAACAAAAATAGACGTGTTTCATACAAATTAACGCGCTTGATCAGAGGACACCATTTTAAGAAGAAGAGATAAGATGCCCCACTGTTTGATCGTCAACTGGTTTGTATGTATATTTCAATCTGTTACACTAAAAACAATCATTCATATATATCGTAGTAGATGGACAAAAGGTCTATAAACATTACTACCGATTGGTTACAACTCAATAGAACGAGGAAAGACGTCAGATTTTCTTGATGGCATAGTTTTAAGTTGGATATCACATCTCATCGTCTATTGTGCTCGAAATCTGACATTGTTTCCTGCCATTAAGCCCGTTAATTCAAACTCAATATTCGACGAACAAACCCAAACCATATTTTGACTCATAAAGAGAAGTGAATGATACTACCTGAACCGAGTCACAATGATCGTCTTTTAGTTTCTCTCCACTCTCACGGGATTGAAAAGTAAAAACCATGTATTATGACATGTACGTTGGCTTTTTCCAATTGTAACATGATGCTTGGCTGTAAGTAATAAATCTTTGATAAGAATGAGAAAGATGACGACGTATCTCGTTGACAAGCGTGTTTCTTTTTGTTCGAGACATTTTCTTTTTCTTCAGTCAGACCAAGTAGGAAACAAAATTAAACCACATCACTTCAGAGACAAACATGAGAGTTTTTTCTGAGTATGATGATCTGTAAACCAGGTATTTGTCTGATTTTTACTCATGAGTTTTCAACAGATCGTCGCATCATTTTATGTCTACGAAAGACTGATTAAGCTTTTAATACGCCTTCACCGTTAATCATAAACTATTCATACACTCATCCAAAATCTATCGATTATTCATTCATATCCTTAAATAGATAAAGACAGTGTCAAGTTGTATGAGACAGTTTTCAAGTATTATTAATGTCTCATAGAGCTTTCTGTCTTGCCCTGGATTCAGGGCCATGCAACCTCTTATGAACCGTTTACGATGAAATGCTGGTTTGGGTGTGGGGGTAGATGGATCTGGGTGTGGGTGCGGGTACAGGCACCCACCGGCACCCACACTCACACCCACACCCTTGATAAACATATATACAATAGTGCATAGGATGTGCTGTAGATATCATGAATATGTAAAATAGACTTATTTGCCGATCTAATGATTATAATAATAAGAATATTAAATTAAAAAAACAAGCATAAAAAAAATATAAAAAATAATGAGCGAATAGCAACAATGCAAACAAAAAATAGAGCACCGTAGAAAACAAAATTTCTATTTTAAATGTAGAAATAAATTTAGAAATAAATAATAAATTCTCGCTCTTGTCGTCGATTATTAATGAAAACAACTACAGTCGACGAGAATTTTTTCAGTTTACGGATGATGTATTAGAATAACAAGGTTGAAGGATATAAGTGAGTTCCACATTTCGTCTCCAAAGGAGCTGCGCTAACAAGCTTTTTTAATTCCTTTTTGGTGCCGAATCAGCAAATAATAGTGAATCAACTTCTTCTGAATAACGTCCACCAGCTACTTTGGCTTTTTCACAAGCTGCTCGAATTTCTTTTTCCTCTTCTTTAGTTAATTTGATTTGTGCTACAGCAACATTTTCTTCTAAATTCTTGATCTTTGTTGTTCCAGGAATTACAAAAAAATCTTCTCCTTGACTAAGAATCCAAGCTAATGTGAGTTGACCAGGAGTACAATTTTTTTTCTTAGCTATCAATGTTAATGTTTCGACTAATTCAAGATTTTTAGGAAAATTTTCTTTGGAAAAACGTGGGAATTTTCGTCGATAATCATTTTCTGCAAGATCATCTGGACTTTTAATTTGTCCGCCTAATAAGCCACGGCCTAATGGTGCATAACAAACTATTGCTATGCCGAGTTCTCGACATGTTTTTAAAAGACCAATATCTTCACGTTCAATATCCAAGCTGAATGGTGAATATTCAATCTCTAGGGCTGTAACTGGATGAACAGCATGTGCTCTTCGAAGAGTGTCACTTGAACATTCGGATAAACCAATATATTTGATTTTACCTGCTTCAACAAGTTCTTTCAAAGCACCCATTGTTTCTTCAATTGGTACGTTCTTGTCGATACGATGAACATAATAGAGATCAATATAATCGAGACCAAGACGTTTTAAACTTTTGGCACACGCTTCATGAACATATTGAGCATCGCCACGTGCGATTCGATCGCCATTTGGAAGAATAACAATGCCAAATTT
>CAJNOP010000002.1:8320070-8371540 GCA_905250075.1 Rotaria sp. Silwood1
CTATCAAAAGTTATTCAAAAAATGGCCACTCGCCTTTTATTTTTTTTCGGACAATAGTTAGATCTACGATCCACGAGTACACGCAGCATTACGGTCATGTTTTCATGTGCCGTATACAGTTGAAAACGACCCTCAGAAGATCAAATATTTGCGTATCTGCTCAATAACGATCGTTTACGTGCGATCAAATACAGCCGTAATACTGCGCCTACGAAACGCGCGAAAAACTGTGAAAAACGGCTGTTTACGATCGTGCTGATTTAATCTAAGGAGGGTGAGGGTGAGTTTAATTGAATGAAAATGAAAGAGTTAAGATCTGTCGAATTATCTTACTTGTTCACGAAAAATACAAATGATTCTCGAAAGAATGTATCCACAATGGTTACGCCTCAATAAATACAAACCACTTATCGAATAACTATCACAAAATCAGAACAGGAATCGAACCCACATCTTTCAATAACCGGTCGGCTGCTCTACCGTTAAACTATCTGTTGCGATCGCCATTGTCCTTCGCACAGCTTCGGCTCTGATTTTTAGGCATGATGCACATCTTTGGTGGACATATGTTTATATTCCAATTTTCAGGGTCATTTTTTTCTTAGAGGCACAACCATGGGCTATTATCCTAGATGACCTGCTCAAAAATGGATTGTCTATCAAAAATGATGGGAAAGAGCTACTACTCCTAAATAGAAAATTATTTTTTGTTGCCTTCTACGAACGCAATCATATTCCCATTTTGTAATAAGCAAAAACTTTCATTCTGCACGTGCTAAAAACAAATGGTGTGATAAAAAAATTGTTTTTTTCGGTTTCTTTTCTGCACGGTTAAATGGTGTAGAAAAAAACACAGAACGCAAAACTACTGCTTTCGCTTATCTCGTTGCAAAACATGTCCTTCAGTTGAATTTTAGACGAAGCAAGAAAGTGTAGTTTCTTCGCCATTGTAACGATAAATAGAAGAAGATGATGTAATGACAGACTGGAGGAGTAGCTTACCGCCACCCTCGATAATGATGTTTATTAGCTACTTCACATCTCCAGAATGTGTCTATTGCACATTCAACACACACTTATATATGATACAGAAACAATGGGAGAGAGACGACACAGAGAGAACAATAGAGAAAGAAAGAGGAAAGAGGAAAGAAGAAGAGCAGCGAGCCGTGACGCATATATCGGCACAGCCATCATGTCTCTTTATCACGTCTCGCCTGCCCCTGTTAATCATGTGGAGGTCTTTCGACAGCAAGAGAATCAGCCATCGATTCCCTCGTCTTCTAGCTATGGGATAGATGCGCCTTTAGGCCTTTTGGCTTCAGCTTTGTCTTCCGCACTTTATCTATACGCCACACTAAGTGGCAAATTTCAGGTGTGGGAAGCATTCTTGCATGATATAACGAAGGATGTAGATTTAAGCAAGCCTTGTCTTGATTGTGGACGTGGAAGAGGAATGGTTCTCGTCATGCTGGCTCGTCTGAAGAAAGAATTAGCCAACACCGGCATTCAGACGTAAGTTAGACTCATCTTCTAGTGTTCTTAGTAAACCGCTGTCTCCTAGATAGACCCATCTCGCCAGCTTATTGTATCGACATCTTTAACAACCTCGATCAGACTTCTAACTCACCGTTTTCTACATTTCAAAACCTCGCTGCTATGGCCTTATTGGACTATAGCGTTCTACACAGTGGTACCTTCCTTGATCTTCCTTTCTCGGACGATTTCTTCAGTCTAACCACTTCATCTGTAGCAATTCATAACGTTTCTACTATAGAAGATAAACGACGCGCAACAAGATAGTGTGCTAGAGTAACAAAGCCAGGTGGCTGGATAGTGATCGTCGATCTGAAAGGGAGCGTGGCTCTTTACGAGGATACGCTACGAGAACTTGGTTGGGAAACAATAGAGCGTAAATGGGCAGGTATGAAAATGATGTATAGATTTTGGCCCTGTGAAATACTCAAAGCGCGCAAGCCACAACGAACAGCTTGACTATTTTCGTTTAATGTGGCTCTCATCAATTGTACACTGAATCATGCAACGACTTTGGAAAATTCGTCAAAGAAACGAAAAAGACTAAAACTTAATGCTTTACCCGTCATTCTTATCATGTTATCTTCGCCTAATACTTTTTCAGCTATTATCCCTCGTGTTCAGAAATTATTTGCTAATTGCTTCCCACCAGTGCACCCAAAATTTTTAAAAATATTATCGTTTTCGGCCCGACTAACGTCGATAGAAACATTGATGTCTAGGTATTAGTAAAATACGCTCTAACCCGCTCCAACCGCCGTTTAACTCGAAGATGTTATCAATTGATAGAGCTTAGAATTCTCCAATCTAAGCCATTCCTTTAAACATCTCTGAACAAAAAAATCAAACATCATTTCGAGCGGCCGACTCCAAGCCACTGTTCAATCTATTTTGACCTATCTATTTTTAGAGGTCAAACGTCACAGTTATTAGTAAAACTTAGACTTAAACTGAGAAAAGTTCGATACGAAATGTTTTCAAAGAAATTCATTTTCTCTTTTTCGTAGACTGTCGACCCTCCACGCGATTACTTCGAAAATTTAATATTGGACTTCTAAGTTTAACTCTAAGTTTTACTAATAAGTGCAATCTTTGATCTCTGAAAATAGATAGGTCAAAATAGATTGAAGAGTGGCTTGGAGTGGACCGCTCGAAATGATATTTGATTTTTTTGTTTAAGTTATATTTAAAGAAAACGGCTTAGAGCGGAATCTTCTGAATGAAGAATTCTACCCAAGTGAGCTAAAAAAGACGTGCGAGGGGTGCGCCGAGCCCTCGACCCATCGGAAAATGGCAAACCCAGGGGTCGATTTGAAATTTCGATGGGTCCAAGGCTAGATGGTGAGTAACTTGATAGTTAGCAGAAGCATAGGATCGAAGTTTTCGTAATATGTATCGTGGTGCTATCTGGAGCACGAGGTCTGCCCATCGGAATTTCAAATCGACCCCTGGGTTTGCCATTTTCCGATGGGTCGAGGGCTCGGCGATGGGTATCTTAGAAGACATCGACAGTGGAAAATCGAGGGGTCGAAATGCCTATCGGATGGTCGGTTGGGTAAGCTCTATCAATTGATAACATCTTCGAGTTAAATGGCGGTGGGAGTGGGTTAGAGCGTATTTTACTAACACCCTTGATATTTTTATCCAGAGATGCAGAATCTGTCGTTAAAATGAAAAATTCACCCCTACGAGCGTAGGTGCACACGGGTAGATTCTGCATCTCTGTCGCCATGTAATCGCCAGTCGAGTATCGACCTCTCAATCTTTCTTTTTTATTTAATTTCTGATAAATTAATATCATTTCATCTTGCCTTGGTTGTGAATCTGATTCGCGAACAAATGCTTTTTAATAATTGTTCATTTTCTATTTGACTTTTGTGTATTCGTCAAAGCAGAGATGATTTTAAATACTATACTTTGTTTCTATATCAAAGAAACGTCAATTTCTGCGTAGACTTTAGCACTAAACGCGTCCAGTTTTAATTGGACGCTCGACTAAATATCAAAGGGAACTACTCGAATCAAAGAAAGAAAGAGAATGAATAAAGGAACAATGCTCGAGATCGAGATTGAAGTAACCATCAGATTCGAAATGTTTTGCTGACTGAAAAAGGATTGATGGATATAATGAAGACGAACCTCGCATTTGATTCTCAATCGCCGAATTAGAAAATCATTTTGAATACAAGATCTGATGGAATTCGAATGAATGATGAAAAATTCGCTCTACTTCAGACGACGATGATCTCGATCAATTGGTTTTGAATAGTTTTAATCCTCCTTAGTGATTGTCAAACAAATCGACGTAGAGACAAATCCAATCAAATTCTATTTTTAGCTCATCTTGACCCTTTTTTGATCCAAGTCTTTGTCAAGATCAAGTGTGAATAAAAGAAAACCTATGAGAGAATAAACATTGAACATTATAAAATCGACATGATAAATATCATCGTTCAAATCAATCTCGAGATGATTCCTCAATGTTCTTTGAATTGTTTGATTTCAACGAATCTTTCCTTCAAGAAGAGTTCATTGGCAATGAATTCAAGTAGAGAATTCACTGAAAATGAAAGAAGATCAATCGTGAAATGTTTGTTTTCGAAATGAGATGATGTTTTGGCCATCTGTCATCGATCTCACTGTGTTCAATGTCAATGTCCAACAAAAGAATTCGATCCGATACCAAAGGAAAAATAGTGAAACGTACATTCATTATCTATTTCTAGTGAAAGAATGATGTTATTCCTGCTATTACACAGTGCGATTGTTGCTCTCATATGGTAAGCAGTGGGAAACATTACGCCTTGAGTATTTTTGCAATTATATCACCTTTTCTCGGCCCTTATGATTGATTATTTGTTTGAATATCAAATATTTGGTTGTAACATAAGTTCTGCAAGTTTTTCTGGTCTGTTAACAAATTCATTTCACTACCTTATTCGAATCAGAACTGGTTAGTTTTTAGGGTGTGGGTTTGGGGTGTGGGGTAGGGGTGTGGGTGTGAGTTTGGGGTGTGGATGTGGATGTGGGTGTGGGTGTGGGTGTGGATGTGGGTGTGGGTGTGGGTGTTTCTCCTCTACTAACCGTCACACCCACACCCATCCACACACCCATACCCATCCACACACCCACACCCACACCCACACCCACAACCACACACCCCATCCGCACCCACACCACCCTTATTTAACCCTTTGACGACGGTGGAACATATAGTATCTCACCATGTTCACCAAAGGCTAATAGGTCAATCTTCCTTTTGATTTAAATATAAACAATTATTCTTCCTCAGAGCTGAGAACAACAGATGGAGTTATGGAACACTAAATATTTTTACAAACTTCACCTATTACATAATTAACGAATGAAGATTATCCCTCAATTGTATATACACATCTATTTGAGGTCGTCTTTTCTTCTTCTTTGCTTCTTTTGTTGCCTGTGTGTTCTTCTTCAAATGCGTCTTTTGTCAATAGATTGACTCATTTTCTATTCTTTTAACTTGAGGACATATATCATGTTCGTTTTCTCTTTTTCTGTTAACTTGAGGGTATTTTTTGATATTTGCCTTCTTAGAAAGAACAGAAATATGACTTTTTTCCTTTCTCTCTTTTCAGTATAAAATTCTTTTTCTAAATAAACTATTGATTCTTCCGTTTCACTTCGCTCAAAAAATTCATTCCTAGTCTCAATCCTGTTCGTTCATTGAGAAACCTTGGAAGAATTTGCCAGGATTCTAGTGGTCAAGGGTCTTATTAAGTTTTCGCTAGGATCGTATCTGCAATCATAGTGGTGCTTATTTTCAGGATGAGTGTGGGTGTGAATGTGTCAGTAGAATGAGTATTATCTCATTGGTGCATAAGTTCTGCACGTTTTGTTTTTGTTTTTTAGGCAAATTTGAGGTTTTTATCTCATGAATGGAAAGAGATCGAGATATAAAGGCTGAAATTTGTCTAAAAAACAAAAAAAAACGTGCAGAACTTATGTACCAATGGGATCAAACCAATCAAAAGTTAGGAAGACGCCTTTCGATTACGCTTATCTAAAGTTATCAATTGCTAATGATTTTGAGGAATCACTTAGTGTTTTTTTGCATGTTTCGTTTGATATGTTGAAGAGATTCACTTGGTTCAGAGGTAGTTGGAGACATTCGAACATAAGCTGAAATTGAAAAAGTGAAAATATGATTGAACCTTGGTTAAAAACGAAATCTTGAATTTTCATTATGGAAAATGATTCTTTTTATTCATAACAATATTTTAGCTAGAAAAAAAGCTCTTATCAGTTCAATTTTATGGTTCATTTTGTCGTTGAATGCATAATTTGAGCTGCTCCCAGAGCTCTTGTTTTACCAGTTGGATGATGTTTTTTGGTGTCGTTCTTCTTCTAGCAGTTGTTGGACTAAATTGATTTGTTCATCTAATTGATCTTGTATCTAATGCGAAAAGTACCTCAAGTGTTCAATCGCTTTTTTGTCGAAATATACATGACTGTATGCAGTTCGCTGCGCTGATTCCGAATATCAGGTTCTTAGTAGCTCTAAGGCCTTTCTAGATCCCATGTCATTACTCTGAACCTTTTTACGATAAGGATGTTTCTCATCAAATTAAGTCCTTTAATCACTCTACTATGTATCACTAGACAAATTATCTATAGGAATACTTTTTTATAGACACTTCAATCGTAAGTTTCAAAAGCTAAAATGGACTGTACGAAGAAGAAGACTAAATATACAGGTGTCCTTATGGAGTTATTATTTTTCACAAAATGAGAGGATCAAGAAATAATTTTATCTTATCTTATGTATTGCATTACATAATCTGGCTCTATTAGCCGCTTGTGTTGGAAAAATATCCTCACACTACCAATGTTTTATGTTTTGAGAAATTAGCATACGTGTTTTCTATTTCTCTTATTGTTATATACTTTATTGCATAGAGCACAGTATTGATCGATTTGTGAATATATGATGAAGAAACAAAAAGAAATGCCAAACGACTGTTTGAAGTCAATATACGAATTACTTCGCTGCTTTATAGCTTAGTATTAGAAACTGAAGGTTGAGATGTCTATGAAAAAAGTATTTCTTTGCATATTTTGTCTGACGATAGATGGTAGAAGGTGTGGTGTGAGTTTTCATGCTCTTTTCAACCACACTTACATTTACCCCTCACACTTGCTATATATCTAAAACTATTCAGAAACAATTTATTCAATTAATTGACGATAGGATTGTTAGGTCAACAGTTCATGGGTGATGTAATAATAGGATATAGGGGGTCTTACCTTACGCTCAGGAACAAACGTGATCAATTCAGGAGGGGATGTGAGATCAGTTCAAATGGACGATTTATTTCATGAAGACGAGAAACACACACAAGTGAAGTGGTAGTGAATGCTACTGCTCTTCACCAAAACAAAATAGCAACTGAACTGTATCGAAATCGGAAAAAATTCTGCAGAGAGAGATAGACAGAACGAAAAAGAAAAATCTTACTATTGAATGAACGAAAGAGAAAAATCCAATTAACTACAGAACGAAAAGGGAGACTGACAAATGAGAAAATATGAAGAAGGTACCAATTGAACTTCGTTCAATTAAGTTAGCGTCGACATAGTGTCATCTGTTGACGCTAACAAGGATGATTCAACAAGTTGTTGTAGAAGTAAAATAAGCAAGATTTTTCATAATTTTTTGGGATGAAACAGATTTTTCAACATTAACTTAACAGTCATATTTTCTTATACTATTGTGATTTTTTACTAGCCGATATTTCCAAACAAAACGACAGGTAAGACTTGAAATATCTATGTTGTCTAATGTGTTGACAAAAGACGATTTTTTCGCAACATCTAAACAGCGTACTAACAGCTAGTAGTTCTGATGGTCATTAATTAAACATTTTTATTCCTTCATTGGATGATGTTCTCACCTCGATTCAAGATTGATTTCAAAATCATGCTAAGCAAGCATTTGCTATATCATGTACTATTCCAAAATATGTTCATGAGAAAACATTCTATAATTTAGCTTTAGGTGTTCAATTATATGAGTGTTTATTACCAGATTCATTAACTGGCGTGAAATCTGCATTCATTCAATGAAAATAAAACCATAACAACATCATTAAACAACAAAACACCAACAACAAAGCGAAAATCAAACCCATTATGTTCAAACATTATCAAAGATATATTCAATATTAACAGTGAAAACAATGTCTACCGGATGGATATTTTTGATACTAAAGCTTATAAAAACGTACTTGCGCTCTACCATGAGCGAAATACAACTTAATGGTTTTGTAATATTGTACATATAAAGGAACATGTTGATAAATATTGACGCAATGCGTAATAAATTTTATAACTTTCTTTGTATTTGAAAATAATAATAAAGTATCTCACTGGTGTATACGATTGAGCTCACTTTATCTTAATGTACTAGAAGAATTAAAACTCATATTATCTAGAAGGCACTCAAAAAACACTGCCCTCATTTACACAATTCTTAGATCCACCACTACAAAAATCACCATTTTCTCAATAGATCGCCCAATAAAGCAGTTTTGTACTAAAAAGATACTAATACAATGTCATCTGAATCTGTTCTACACACAAAGCTTTCCATGAAGTATTCGAAGTTATTCTAGAATTGACAATCGATGAAGGACATCCATTTACTTTTATTGATTCAATCATCGGTCAAGAAATGCATCTTGAATACACTCCTCGTCCACTAACATCGCCAACAGTGGATATCGAGACAATTAGCACCATGATTCCATACTTTGGTTTGTCCAGTGAGGCGAACGGTAAACATGTTGCATCAGCATGAACTAAGCAGTACCCGTGAATAAAAAAATTAGCACAAAAGGTTGAATTCCAGAAAATCTTCAAGCAGATGTCGTTTATGAAGCACCGTGGTCTAACTGCACTCATAGCTATATCAGAAAGACGTATCGGTACCTAAACAAAAGAATACAAGAACTTTTGACAAATGTAAAACGGTTCTTACAGAAAACGATACCTCAAATGTCTAGCATCAGAAAACATAATAACCCATCAGAACCACTATCTACCGTTAACAAAGGACTAAAGACGCAATCACGAACAAAGAAATCACTCCTTAAAACAGGATGACATTGAAGAACTTTCTTTTAATATAACAAAAAAATATTCTTCTATCGCATAACGTTGAAGAAGAAACATAGCTGCAGAACAATATCTTCCTTTCTATTAACATAAATTGTCAGTCGAACATGGATGATTCAACAAAATGCTAAGACTATTCATGCACAGATTCATCTCAAATTACATAGCTTCTCTCCAGTTTGTCCCAAGCATCACTTATATTTCGATCACAATGCATCATCCATTCTCATAACACATCAAAATATACAAGTTGAGTTGATGATGACGAAAAAAAATGAATGTATTGAAAATTCACTAGCTTATTGAAATAACAAGTTTTAGTTGCATTTTCTTTTATTTTTGATTAGTAGAAATTATTGACCGTAAGTTATTTTTCTAGGCAGAATGCAAAACAACAAGGTAATAAACAAAAAGAGTCGAGATATAACACTTCTGTCGAAATGTTTATGTGTATATAATGAAATAAAAAGTGTTCCGTCTCTTTTTACTCGCTTTTGTACTTTTTCACCCTTTCTTCAGAGATACTTCATCGACTTTATAAAAGTACATCCATCATCAATGTACTATTAAAGTAGCCTGCCGGGTGAATTTTTAACTCACACAGGGTTGGCGACCCTGGGCTGCCGGTAGCCAAATTGTCGGACGGTCGTGCTAGCAACTCGTCAGTCAGACTTTAAACCCAACTTGCTACAGAAAAGAAGAAAAACAAGTGCGCGAACGCACATCACAGTGTCTTCTTCGGAGGCTGGAATGTTAGAACTTGTGTCAAACAATCAAAGAAGGAACTTATTATGAAACAATTACAAAAATATCGTATTCAAATTGCTGCATTAAGTGAAACGTGTATGTATGATTGTGGAGTAAAATTAATAAATGACTTTACATGGATTTTCTCTGGATTACCATCAGTAAATAAAACTCGAAATGCTCATGGTGTAGCTATCTGTTTGGATAAAGCAGCTGCTAAGGTATGGAAAGATTCTGGTTCGGAGTGGGAAGCAGTGAGCGAGAGGATCGTAAAAATTAGGCTGAAATGTTTATTTGTAAATTTGACTATTATTTCTATATACTCTCCTGTGAATCCAACTAACAACCAAATGAATGATGCTAGTCAACAATTTTATAACGATTTACAAGATGTTATTAGTCGAATTCCAACTGGAGATATGTATATTATCATGGGTGATTTTAATGCAAGAGTGGAAGGGAAAAAACAACAACAGCAAAATTTATGTAATAGTATTGGTCCTTACACAGTTGACATTACAAATGAAAATGGAGAAAAGCTGATTGATCTATGTACAATTAATAGTATTATAGTTACGAACACATTCTTTAAACACAAATTAGCACATCAAACGTCATGGATGCATCCAGGAAATAAACAATGGCATATGATTGACTACACATTAGTAAATAAGAAATTTAGATCGAGCGTCGAAGACTGTCGTATGTATAGAAAAGCTGCTGGTGCAATTGGTACAGATCATCATTTAATGCGAATAAAAATTAAACTACACTTCAAAAGTAGAAGGAAATTAGTTCAGAAGAAAGTAGTTTATGATCCAATAAAAATGAAAAATGATAATGCATTAAAACAATTTCAAAAAGACCTCATTCCAACACTTTCCGATGCAACAGATGAAACAATTAGTATTGATGAAAAATATGATCGATTTGTTGAACATATGAAAACAAATGCAGAGAAAACTTTTAAAATAGATAAAAACAAAATTCGCAAGCGTAAAGAATGGCTTACTGATGAAATACTAGAAATTGTAGAAAAGAAAGCAACAGCTTTTGTTAATTGGCAAAATCACCGAGGAACAAAATTAGAAATTGAATATGCTAATAAATATAAACGTTTAAGAAAATTAGCAAAGACCAAAATTGATAAACGTCAGACAGAGTATTGGGATGAAATATGTGAAGAGATTGAGTCTTCTATTAAATTAAATGATCCAGCAAATGCATTTAATATTATTAGACGCCTTAGTGGTAAAATGAAGAGAGTGGAGAATATGGCGATTAAAGATAAACATGGAAAACTGATTTTAAACTCAACTGATCAATTGGAACGATGGAGAGAATTTTTTGATGAATTACTTAATGTTTCATCATCAGTAGATCTTCAATTAATTGATCAAATTAAAATACAAAGCATAGAAAAGAAAGAAGAAGAACGTCAAAATGCTCAACCTACAATACCTGAGGTAAGAAAAGCTTTGAATCAAATGAAGTCAAGAAAAGCTCCGGGTTACGATGGAATTACTGCTGACCTTCTTAAAGCTGGCGGTGAACCAGTTATCAAGTGGCTACATGAAATGTTCAGTGATGTATGGAAACAAGAGAAAATGGTAGAGGAATGGAATTTAGCAGTTTTGATTAAATTATTTAAAAAAGGTGACAAACAACTCTGTGACAATTACAGAGGTATTTCACTTCTCAGTGTGACTAGTAAACTCTTCTCTCGTATTATTCTGAATCGTATTCAAATCCTGGTCGATCGTCAACTATTGGAAGCACAGTCTGGATTCAGAACTAATAGATCTACAATTGATCAAATCTCTATATTAAAATTATGTATGGAAAAACGTAGAGAATTTAACAAGCCCTTATTCATGTGTTTTATTGATATATCAAAAGCGTACGATTCTGTTAGTCGTGAACTATTATGGAAAGTATGCAGGAAGTATGGAATATCAGAAAAGCTAGTCAATCTTCTAAAAATGCTTTATACAAATTCAAAAGCAAAGGTGAAAATGAATGGTGAATTCTCGGATAGCTTCGAAATTTATAATGGTGTAATGCAAGGAGGCATTCCCTCTCCAATTTTATTCAATATTCTATTTGATTTTATCATCAGGAAGGTTATCGAAGAAGCAGATGTGACAGGTGTACAATTTTCTTATGGAAGAAATGATTTTTTTCACGGCACAAAAGAAAAGTATTTGAACTTCGACATTTTGGCTTTAATGTACGCAGACGATTTAGTCGTCATGTGTGAGACATCTGATGATTTAAAGACATTCATTGAAACTTTTGAAAAAATTACTCAAGAATACGGGTTATCAATGAATGTGAAGAAAACGTGTATTATGACATTGAAACAACTGGAAATTGATCAAAATAATAAAATTATACACAATCATGAAGTTGATCAACCTGATTTTGATATTAATATTAGAAATCAGAAGGTAGAAACTGTAGAATTCTTCACTTATTTAGGTTGTGGTGTATCAAGAGATCAAAAACCTGATGAGGAAATCAACACAAGATTAGTGAAAGCATCCACTGCTTTCAATATGCTACGCAGTGTTATCTGGTACAGAAAGACGATTTCAATTAAATCTAGATTGAAAATATATAGAGCATGTGTACTACCAGTGCTGCTGTATGGAAGTGAAACTTGGTCAATCACTAAAACACATGAACAAAGAATTAACACATTTTATATGAAGTGCCTTAGAATAATCATTGGTGTCAATATAGGTGATCGTATTTCAAATGATAAAATTTTAGAAATCACTGGACAGCCATCAATTGAAAGAATTCTACGTCGAAACAGATTAAGGTGGTTTGGTCATGCGAACAGAATGATGAACAATGATAATGAACCATCTGTAGTGAAAAAGATCACGTTCTCTTATTTTCCAGAAGAGAAACGTCCTGGTAACATCGGCATTAGGAAAAGGTGGGAGGATAAAGTGAAAGAGGATATTGAATACTGTCAGATTAAAAATTGGAGAAAAGATTCTTTAAACAGAGATCACTGGAGAGAATTAATTAACAAAAATGTACACAGCAGACCTGTACATCAAAATATTAAAGAAATCATTTACGAATATAAACAAAGAGCTGTAAATCGAAGAAATGATGACTTGGCTGCATCACACGGAGTGGTCAAAAGAAAAGCAACGGAAATTCTTGTTCAAAATACAAATAATCATTATGCCTGTCCTGGTTGCGGAATTCAATTTAAACCTCAAGGAATTACGAATCATGTAAAGGCGTGTGTTAATGCTCAAGTTTGGTGCAAGAACAATAAAATTAAATAAAGAAATTCTAAATGGAATGGATTGCAAGGAATTGGAAATGATCTTCGAATGATTGTAAGACACCTTTTGAACTTTGTGAGTATGGTCCATGACGGAGTCCATTTAAAGCTGGTTTACCGGAGGGTGGTCTCCTGATCTCCACGTTCTCATTGTCAGTCGAGTTCTAACAATATGGCCGTCAAAGAAGACAAAAACTCTAACTTTGCTAATAGCTATTTTTTTGTGTATTTTGTGTATTTTTTTCTTCTCACCCTACACCGGGAACGGTAGCGGGTCTAACTAACTAACTAACTATTAAAGAAAAAAACAGAAACGGTACTCCCTAAGTTAATACATATCAATCTTTTGTTAAACATGACATTTGATGATATTCTTGTTGTCGTTAGAAGAAGAAACGGTATATAAGAAGATGTTTAATACAGCTAAAAACAAATCGATAACAATAATGATACTGATCATTTTCAGTGCAGTTGTCTGCCTTACATTTTCTCAATCAACATCACCACAGCCGCCACCAGGTTTTGGTCCACCACCGAGTCACTGCTCTCCTCTAAGCAACTGTAATTTAGTATGCCCGTATTTCTTTCGTTTTAGCAAAGATGGATGCGAAATCTGCCAATGTCGTTCATCACCATGCATCAATGAAACAGCAATCTTACCCAACGTAGAATGTGATCATACACAAAACGGACCCAAATGTCCTTCGAGTCATGATTGCGTTGTATCACGTGGTCGTCCACCTCGACCTCCTTCAACTGGTACGCTCCCTGCTACTCGACCACCACCGCCACCACCAACAGCACGTGGTGTTTGCTGCATTCATGTTGATTTCGCAGCTTTGGGATTACCACCACCACCACAACATCAATAGGAATACCAGAACTAATACCTATGAGTACTCTTGCTATTTTGTGCGTATTTTTTTTCAATAAATAACAAATATCCTGATACATATGTATTGATCAATATCCAACTATCTCTTCCACTAAAGCGTTTCACCGTATTTATGCCGCATGTTTTTTAAGTTCAGGATGTCCACACACTCTTTGGAATGCTATTAAGACACCTTGGATTTAATATTGAAATGTTCACTACGTTACATTCAGTCCAATAGATAGAGTCTGGTTCTGATGCGCTCTCGTGCTTTAAATGAAATTTGAAGTATTCGAGAAAAGACAATATTAAAATTTATTAGCGAATAACTCTTTAAATTTATGATGAGCAAATCCTCGAGTTTTAAAATAAACTCCAAGTAATTCACTAAAAAATACTAGTACTACATGAATCTATTATTCGAATAAGGATTTTATGTATGACTGTGACAAATGCACCTGTTATACATGTCCATGATATCTACATTGGATCTTGACTCTCTATTATCTATGTCGAGAAGGTTACGAACACTGACATTGATTATTTTCCAACGCCATAACTTGATCATCCAATAACTGTGATAATGCAATGCATTACTACTCATAATTCTTGACATCTTGAATCTTGAGTTATATCTATGCAATAATTAAAAACTGCGTCATTTAGAAGTCGCATAGGTTCGATTTAAAACTTATAATCACTGCTTTCTTGGAAAATATATATGAGCTCCACAACATCTTTCAATTATAAGATATTCAGATGAATACAGATGGACAGGCTTATAGATAATCAACTGTTTAAACAGGCAATAATAATAAATATCATTCATATTTTATTAAAACAATAAACTTGTCTAATAATGTACATATATTTGTTTTTATTCAAAAAAAAACTAGACTGAAATATGTAATAAATGGCAAAAAAACCGATGAGCTTTGACTGTAAATATCAGACATCAACAAGAACATAACCACAAAAATGAATGTTCGTTTGTTTTTTTTTTCATTCAACTTTTATTCAACTGACTTATTCGATCATCAATGTGTTGTAATAAATTTGTCATAGAGTTCATTTGTTGTTCAACTGATGTTAAACGTTCATTAAACATTTGTAAATGTTCAAGAACAGTTGTTTGACCACTACGAGTTTGACTAGATGAACGATTTACACGATATCGTGATACAAAACTATTTTGATTCGTACGTGATGATATCGTATTATCACGTGATGAAGGCACATAACCAAGTGTTGCATCAAGTCTTAAGAAAAAATGAAAAGAAAAGATCAATGATTGATTGATTTTGCTTTGTTAAACTAATTATTACTTTCGTTGTAAATCTTTTAATCTTATCATTAATGCTTGATTATCTTCAGCTGTTTGTTTAACAAGTTCTGTCATATCACTTGGTTTTCTTGCTTCCTTGATTTCAAATAGAAAAAGTTAATAGAATAAACACTTTTATCGAAAATTTACCTGAAATTTTCGACGTGCAACAAAAAATTTCATTCGTCGCATAACACGAATAGCTTGTTTAAATTTTTCTGGTAACCTGTAAAGAATTAAATTTATTTGAATTAATATCCAATCAAACAAAAACAAAAAGAAAATACTCACTGATCTATTCCTATCTTATTTGCTAACGGTGAACTATCCAATGATGATTGATCACCTTTATTACAAAAGTCAAAATTCTATTGAATAAATATTCATCAAAATTTTTGTTACCAAAATTATGAGCAGCAGATCGTCGTCGAAGTAAGGAATTATAACGTGATCTTGATATCATTTTTTCAGCTATAAAATAGAAAATCAATTTCGTTTATTTTGAAAACAATAAATATTCAAACCAAAAGTAGGATCAATAAGTTTATAGAGACGCCATGTTGCATTATCTTGTTGAGGACGACTGGTTGCATACATACGCCATGCTGTTTGAATTAATTGTGCTGCAGCTGGATATTGTTTATGATACATTTTTTGTTTTTCTTTTTGTTGAACATGTAAAGCAAAACCAGATCCTTGAATAAAAACGAACTTAATCACAAAATCCTTAATCTAGATACAAACCTAAAATGCCCTAAAAATAAATAAAAGATAATATTATTAAATTAAATAAGTAGATTACTTACTGCTGGTAAACTAAAAAAAGCAATACCAATCATAGATAAACAAGCTGTTACAATTCGTCCTGCCCCTATTGATTTCAATACCAAAAGAAAAGAATTTAAATCTCGTTCTGCCTTCCTTCTTGTAACTTACATGTATGTGGCACACGATCTCCATATCCAATTGTAGCAACTAAGGCAATTTTTTGATAAATAAATATATTGGTTGAATGATATTTCCTACCGGTTACAATACCAAACCAAAGTGCATCAGCATAAGATTCAAATGGTTTCTTTCCTTCTATAATATAATCTCGTTCAGCCAAATAAACTAAATACGACGTAATAATAAGTACAATAAAACCCATATACATTGTTGTAATTAATTCAATTCGATGAAGATATGCTACATTAAGAAGAAGTTTCCATGAATGTGCTTTACGATCAACATGTAACATGCGTAAAATTTGGAAAAAACGAATTATTCTAAACATCAACAGTTCAATTTATCTAAGAAAATGATCTTTTTATTTTTACCGAAGTGCTGGCGATGCTGCCATGACTAAAAGAAAAAAAAACAAACAATAGACATATACATTATATATATATTATACGATCAGACAAAAATTACAAAATATAAATAAAAAGATTTTAGCATAACCTATGTGAAACTAAAGCATAGGTCTGTGAAGATTGTGTCATCGTAATATTATTACCTGGATTCGTTGAACTGATTCGACCCGTAATATGAAATCCAATAACAATCGATGAAGCAAAAACAACAAATAAATCAATCAAACTAATTGGTGTTCTCATAAAATGAAACCTTCCAATCCAACCTTTAAATTTAGCACGGCAACCCGCTGACCATACACGTATAACATATTCCGATGCAAAGAAAATTACCAAACAAATTTCCTAGAACAAGAAATCAAGCAATTTTTTATCGTTAAAGAAATTTTTTCTCTTATTTTCAAATTTTACCACATAAATAAATTTTTGTGTTATTTTTTCTTCATATTCACCTATGGTACATATAACACCGATGACCAAACAGGAAAGAACAATAAGAAACCTACGAAATAAATTCAATTTTTATTTTATTCAGTTATTTTGTTTCTTTTCATTATATCAAATCAAGAACAATAGCTATATAAAACATGCAAAAAAACACAAGGAAACGTATTCTCATACAAACAATCAACTTACGACTATTTATATTCATCAGTGTTGTTTTTGTACTATAAAAATTCTTTTTTTTTCATGCTTTTTTTTTAAATATATCAAAAATATTCTTTCTCTCAAATACTTACTTACACCAAAAAATGATAGGCAAAACAAATCCAACCACGACTAGGTCGTTCTATTAGAAAAGAAATTTTTGAAATATCGTATTTTTATTAACTTAAAGGTTGTTTTTTTAATACCAAGAAAATTGTAAACTTTCTTTTGAAATATTTTCATATCCATACCAAAATATAATCCATCGTCTGATCTCATTATCTATAAATAGACATCGTCGATATGTCTTTTTTTAATGTATCAAATGAAAAAAGAAAAAGAAACTCAATACAGATGGTTTTTATTATTCAAAAAAAAAAGAAAACTAATAATACATTATCAAACAGATTGATTTATTCGATCAGTACATAATTTTTCAATGTCATCTAAACTAAGATGATCGACCGTATTTTTCATTTCCTATAAAACATTGAAAATAAAAAATATTTCATTGATCTATTTATTTTTATTATTATTTACTCTTTGAAAAGCGTTCACAAATGCTTCACGTTCATTAGGATTTTGAATCCACTTTGATGCAAGTAAATGAAGTTCATTTATAAATGCAGTATTAACTGGTTTCGTTGATGTTGTTGCATGTTGTGTTGAAATAATTAAATGTAATTTTGAACCATCTACTATTTGATAATCTCGTACTGAGCCATCATGTAATGGTTTACCTTTGAGAACTAATTTTTGTTGACTTATTGGAATATTTAATTGATCAGAAAGACGAGATTTGATTTCTTGTATTGTATCAAGTGGAGATACCTGAGTTTTGAATTGTTTCATTAAACAATAATACTAATAATAGATAAATGACACTTACTTGTAATTGAATTTCGGCTAATGCCGGATTGTTAAGTACTTTAATATGAATTAACATCTAGAAATGAGCGCATATCCTCATAAATACAATTTGTTTATTTCATGTTTCTTTTTTCTCTCTTAGATACATAATACTCAGTTAGATATTTATCTCTAAAACATAGAAATATATATAGCTGAAGAAAACAAAAAGAACTAGTAAACACAAAGAATTGTTTCGAACAAACTCACACTGCTTGATCAAATAAACAAAACAAAAATACATAGAGAGTCAATAATTATCTCCATGATGAAGACGATCACACGATAATAATAATAATAGTAATGATACGGAAAAGAAGAAAAATAATAGGAAGAGTAATTAACAACAAAAATGATCAAGAATAATATGAAAGGAAAAGAAGCCGAAATAAAAAATTTAATCTCGTTCATCGATTTGTGATAAGGGTGCAGGAACATTGTCAGTAGCACCTTGACGGTGTCGTTTAGCAGCACGTAATTTTGCAATACGTGATTTTTCTGGTGCAAGATGATTGATATTTTCATCATCATCAGCATCGGCTCGACGTTGAGCATGATTAGCTGCAGCAACTAAACACATATACAAATATTAACAAAAATAAAATCTTATTCTTCATCATAAACTTACTCTCCACCTTAAATAGAAAAAGAAAAAAAAAAGATTAACACACTAATAAAAATTATTTAAAATTTTCTACATACACGCATTTGTTCATAATTTTCAGCATCAAGCATTGGACGAATATCAATTGGTGTTTCAGGTACTGTACCTGTAAACCATGGACATCTAAGAATCCAATCGATAGTTACACGAGAAGCTGGATCAACTGTCAGCATTTTTTGTATAATTGATTTTGCTTCTTGTGAAACATTTTTCCATTCAGATTTTGGAAATTGATATTCACCAGCTTTTATTTTTGTTTTCATTCCAGCACTAATAGCACCACCATGTGTGGAAAAAAATGGAGGGTAACCACATAATAATATATACATTATTACACCCATCGACCAGATATCACATGCCTTTATTTTGAAACAAAACAAAAAGAGTTTAAATTTATTTTATATAAAAACGAGAATGATTGATTACTTTATCATATTTATCATTTGATAAGATTTCTGGTGCGACATAATACGGAGTGTAACTATAAAAAGAAAAATAAACAATAACAATATAATTTTTTGCTTAATCCGAGTTAATTCTTTTCTTAAGAAAAAGGACTCTTGATACAATGCTTTACGAGAATGTATCACAAGTTTTGCTACTAAATGTTAAGTAGAAAAAGTAGATAAATAATACGTTGAGGCTCTGACTTACTTAAATTTAGACATGTGAAAAATCAGTTGTTTTGGGATTTGAAAAACTCTATCTTTTGACCATATTACTAGAATTTTACAAAAATTACTGTTTCGGACTAGTGATTTTGAAACTCCCAGAAAAATTATCATCAATTGAACAAAAAAAAATGCATGAATACAACTCAGCTTTATTTCAATGTCAAGAGAAACAAATGGTGCATCAGACTGACGTGTCAGAATTTGAATAGGACCTTTTATTCGAGTATATTACGTTAAAATACTCCATTAAAACGAACTTCACTGTATATCATGAGAAAAATTGCGCTTGTTTGTTATACTTTTAAACACCCTCTGTCATATTATTAAATTTGTATAAAGAAAGTTAGAACTTCGTAGTCTGATTTATCTAACTTTTCAACTTGAAATTGCATAAAAAATTGTACTGTGAAACCTTAAAAAATACTTCGAGGTACACTTATTCTAGTGCACTTTATTATTATTTGACCTTTATCTCAAGGACATTTTCTCACTTTTCTCTAAGAAAGATTTATAAGACAAAAGCAATTAATCCATTCTATAAAAAAGTATTCTCCTACCATGGAGTATTTAATGGACGTTGTTCATTGTTTCCTTAAAAATAAAATGACATATATATATACATTAATTAAACTCAATTCTTAATATACCTTCTTTAGCAAATCCGAAATCAGTTAACTTCAATATAGCAGAGTCAGATGTATCGGTAAAAAGTAAATTTTCTGGTTTAAGATCGCCTGTGTTTAAATTAAATAAATAGAAACAAAAAAAATTAATTGCACTTCAGAAACAAATCACTCACGATGAGCCTAAAAAAGAAAAATAATAAAAAGAAAAGCAAAACAAAATCTAGATCTATCTTACCATATCCATGTGATGTAAATGTGCTACAGCTTTAGCAATCATTAAAATAACATGTGCTGCTTCACGTTCTGTATATGGTTTATCTTGTCGTTCTCGAATACGATTAAATAATTCTCCACCTTCCATACTAAAAAGAAAAACATGATGATTCATTAATCCTATGTACGAAAAAAAAACAAACCATTCCATAATAATTAGTAAACATCGATTCGATGCATACATATTTTCCTTTAAAAAAAAAAAACAATATTTAGAAAAATTTGTAAAATTAAAAAATATGTTTTCAACGTACATATACATCCATTACTTTCACAATATAATCACATCCTTCACAAGCTTTTTTATGTAAGATAACTTCACGTCGAGCTTTATCTGAATCTTTCAAAATCTATAAAAACAAATAGTTATTAAGAAAAAATTTTTCACAAAAAACTAATTTACTTTTAATGCACATTTACGCCTTGTTTCACGATGCCAACAAGTAAGAACTTTACCATTAATACCAACACCTAATGATTCTTTTGATACTTCATATTGATCTGTAACAGCATTGCGATGTGTTGGAAATGGAAATTGACGATATTTTTCCGAGATATTTGATGGTCTAAATAAATAATTTTATTTATTTAATTTTAGTAAGAAAACAAAAACAAAATCATAATTTATTCTATTCAAATGTACATAGTATTCTATTTTACTTACATATTTTCACTCATATGGATAGGTGTTACACCAGATTTATCTTGTTTCTGCTGCTGCTGCTGCTGCTGCTGCTGAACTTTTGTTTCATCAGTAGGATTCACAGAAGATGAAGTATGATTTCCTTTTCTATATTTTCGAAACAGATCTCGGAGGCCCATTTAAAATTATTTTCTATCTTGAATAACTATGAAATTTTCGCGAAAATATAGTAAAAATAAAAGCAACACTGTACAATGAGATTAATAAAAACCATATGGTTTTATTCTCATTTAATGTCAACACGTCATATTCTGATGATGATGCCTATCATCACTTTTGTTTTCCACTTTACTATCGCCCACATGCTGTATTCATATGTGTCAATACAGCATATATGAGGAATTAGGTATATCAAACTAGTGCGGTATTATACAAACGATCATAAATGACTTACATCTTTTTTCTTTTCGTTTTTGAAGGATTATTAGACATACTTATTTTAATGTGTTCTATGCGCGTTCGTCATCATCATCATCATCGTTATACTTCATTACTTTTATTGGCTCTATGTAATTTATACAGTATCTCGTAAAATTTGTGGAAATACCATATTATTTACATAGAGAAAAATAAAAATAAACTACATACTAAAGCGAAATCTTATTTTTCTATTATCTTACATTAGTTCTTGATTCATCCCTTGAAAATATTTTTAAAAAAATCAAAGAGGTAAGATGTCATTATATAGTCTCCTCACTAACTTCAATTTCTTCATGACATTTTATAGAAGAAAAAAGGAAAAAAATTGACGTAGAATATTAAATTTCAACAACAGCAGCAGTAGAAACACGAAAAAAAAACAACCCTTTCTATTATAATTGCAATAAATAAAACACGCTTTTATTGCTTTTTTTTCTTTGTTGAAAAACATCAATGTTTACTTGTCTTATTCAACTCTAATCATGACTACCTACTTTTTGCTCGATGCTGTTTTTTTGTCTGCCATTAAAGTCGCAATATAAATTGTCTTAGACAAAGAAAGAGAATCAAATTAAATCTAAAGGTAACCATATAAACAATAGAAAATTTCAAATGATTTATTTTGAAACAAAATTATGAAAATTTTTATTACATCATGAATGAAATATTTTTTTTCTCTCATGTTTCTATACATAGAAATGACATCAAGGCAAAAACAACAACAAACGAAACGGAGAAAAAACAGAACAAACACAAAAATGACGAATGAATGACATCGAAAACATGAATTTATCCTTTATTTAAATTATGATTAATAATAAAAAAAATCGAATATTTTATTCAAATGATTTTATCATTTTGAAGAATTGTCAAAAAAAGATAAACAAAAAATAAAAATTTCAACATTGATAGCGCTATAATCATAGTAGTCATTTTCAACCAATTAAAATATAACTTGTCAGCTGCTTATTCTTTACTATCATATTGTTATTATTTCGTCTAAATAGTGCAATTTTATCAGTTAATGAAGATTTTTTTTCGTTTTCAATCATCGAAAAAAGAAGTATCAAACAAAGATAAAAAGATTTGTTTATTTTAGATATTAAAAAATATTTTTTTTTACTCTATGGCTGAATTAGAACGTCCACGAGTACGTTCAGAAAAGGTAGAATTTAGGAAATCTATTTATGATTTTGTATAAAAATTAAGTTTGCTTATTTATAGAAACAAGTTAAAGAAAGAACTATAAATGATGAAGAATTACAATTAGAAGATCGTATACGTGATTTAAAAGAATATTTTGTTGAAAGACAAGTAATTTTCTAGAAATTGATTTTCCACGAAGAACAGAAAAAATAATAATAATAATTTTTTCTTTTTTCTTTTTTTAAATAAAGAATCAAACAACAGATGAAACTGTGGACAGTACCAATGTAAATATAGAAGAGTCTTCTACTGCTATTGAACAAAATTCTGTACATTCAGAAAATATTATTCAAGAAACTACAACGAATTCAGAGATAAATACAAATGAAAATCATATGAATTCTGATGACACTACACAAGAAATTGTTGTAAATACTGAGCATAATATAAATGAACTTCCTATTGTATATGATCAAACGACAGTCACTGAACAAATTAACGAACCATCGGTCACAATCAATGATAATAACAACGAAATAGTCGAAAATAGAATTGTATGTATCAAGTAAAAATTTTTATGAGTTCTTTGTTTCTTGTCCAATTTATTGAAAGTAAAATCATTCCCCGAAATAGAAGATGTTAAATCTTCTATGACTATGTTCATCCGTACATGTTTTGCAGAAATACTTCCAATTGAATTTCATCGTGAATTCAAAGGGTCGGAAATGCCTCGAAATGATATTGATCTCAGATTTCTGCGAAATTTATTAATTCAGAGAGTTTTCTATTATGTCCAGTGCATCGTTTATTTCGAAGAAAAGGAAAGATACCATTCGTTATCATATATCAGACTAAGAAAAACAAAATTGTTAGTCTTCATTGATAAATATTTGAAAATCTTTTTCTTGCACATGAAAGAATAGGAATTTTACTTATCACTCATATAAGTAAAATTTATAATCGAATAGTATTCAACAATTACAAAAACTTCGTTAGATACAGATAATTTCATTGAATATTATTTCATTACAAATCTATTTGAATTCTTTTCCATGTTTATAGACATATGAATCAACTGAAGATCAATCTGAAATAAGAACAAATAATCATTTAGCTGAAGATGTATCTTCATCAAATTTAACTAATTATGAAACTTCTAGTGTTCTCTATCCTCAATTATCATTATGGTCACCAGCTACCGCACCATTACCATCATTTGATATTGAAACCAATACAACAATAAATGATCCATATTCATTAGAAAATTTTAATCCATCTCATTTACAATATGAATTACGTCAAACATATCTACCATTTATCAATATAACAGATGAATATTTTCTTAGTGAACATGAAAGTTTTATTACAGATAATCCACGTCATCGTTCATTAATAACAAAAGATGAAAATGATCTAAAGAATTCAAATGATGATGATGATGAATTTTATTTTTTAATATCATCATTTTATGATATACGTACAAAAATTGATCAATTAACAAATGAATATGATGTATTACAACGAAAAATTGCATCATTATTACCTCATGTATGGTCATTTTCATGTGAAAAAATTGAATCAGGTTCATATTGTGGTGATAATGTTTATTTAAAACGTTCAATACTTTATGAACAAGCTAATTTTGATCGAAATTTAGCTAAAGAAATTGAAGATACATTAAAACATCTACGTACAATTATATATCAACAATATGTTGCATTAAAATATGAAACATTATGGTATAAAATGAAAATTGATATATATATTTATAATTTAATATCATTAAATAAACCAACAAAAAAATTATTACATACTATTGAAGTATTATTTAATTTTCAACGTTATCGTACACGTGATAATTTATTTTATACATATACAAGACAATTATTAAAACAAACAATTGATATTATTTATAATTATGGTAATTATAATGAAACATTATTTATTATTAATCATGTACTTCGTTGTCCACCTGGTATACATCAATGGGCAACAAATTTTGTTCGATTTTTATTACCAAAATCATTTGATATTCTTTGTTCACCTATGTATATACGTTATGTTGCACATTTTCTTGCTACACTTTTATTTCCAATTAAAAATCGTGATATATTTTTACAAAATTGGTTAGGTGAAAATGGTGAAACAGTACCACAATTATCATCATTAAATACAGTTAAAAATCAACAACAACAATGGATGTTAATTGATGCTGATGGACATGAACGTGCAGCTTTATTAAGATGGGATACATTAAATGAAGATGATTTAATTGCTATATTAAATCAATTTAATTTAAATTATTTAATGAAAATACTTTTTAGTTTAAATGATCAAACAAATCAACAACAACAAAATATATCCTATGAAAATACTGTACGAATATTAGCAATATTGGATTTATTTGTTGAAATATTGTGTCGTGGTTTTGATACCTATGCTGATTCACAATATAAAAACTTTCATAAACATATTGGCAAAATGATTAGGTAGAGTTTTTTTTTTTCTTTTGAATATTCAACTTTGAAATTATTTAAAACTGAAGAGAATGGTTTATATAAGGTTTATCTACTACACTTAAGGTGTATAGGAAAAGAATGGAATTTTTATCTACTTCATGTAATATAGTCAAGAAGAAAAAAAGCGAAAATGCCGTACTTCATCCTACTCCCTGTACTTCCAGACCATGTCATATCTGTGCATCAGATCTGTTTAGCTATTTCAAGTCTCCTGTCGACCTATGTGTTTGGAAGTACAATGAAGTATTTGGGTTTTAGGATGACGGTAACTTACGTAAGCTGGACTCCGGCTAATATACCATAACACAGGTCGATAAGAGACTTGAAATAGCTAAACAGATCTGATGCATCGTTATGACTTAATCTAGAAGTACAGAAAGTACGCTGAAGTACAACATTTTTTCTTATTTCCCCTTGAATATAACTAATTTTTCTCATTTATGGTACAAAAAACTTGGCAAAAAATGTTCACGAATTTCTTGGATACTTAAAGATACCTAGTTAGAGCTAGAAGCAATTAGTTAGAATCAGACATTTTTCTCTCTTTCAGTATATATCCTCAGAATTTTCTTATAGGATAAGATTGGACAACTATTATCAGATTATTTCAAAATAATTGTTGTACAGTATGTGAAATAGTTTGTTTTTTTTTACCGATGCTGATTTCCATAGAAACTAGCTCCTTAGTGGAAATGTATAGATAAGGTTTTATTAGAAAACTCAGTGCTCTACAAAAATGTTGAGTCAAGCTGTTCTAAGACGCAAACAAAGGATTGTGCTGAAACGACTAGTTTTCTGTGTACAAACACAATTTAGGACTTTTTTTTTTTTTTTACAAAATTCATTGATAGTTGTTCAATCTTACCCTAGAGGAAAAATCTGAACACATCTTCGAGCAGAGCGAAAAAATCTGATTTCATGACGATGATTCATTTATGAATTTGTATAAATTCCAAACAAGATTCCTCTTTTTTTCTTTTGAATTTCCAACGAATGATGAAAACTGTAGTTTTAAACTATTATTATTTTACAATATTATATAGAAAAATTTTCTTTCTATTCTTCAGAGATTGCGTTCATGTATGTCGATATCATGTCGATTGTGTACTTCAACATTTAGATAATGATGATAAAATTCGTTTAAGAGATCATTATTTTGCTTATATCTATCGATCAGTAGAAAATATAATTCGACAATGCAGGTAAAAATAAATAATCAAAAATTTCAATAATAAATCAACGAATTTTTTTTTTTTTGTATTTTAATAGAAATGTTCGGTGGAGTTTATTATCATTATTTGCACTTTTTGATCTTCCACAATCATTACAATATCGTTTACTTCATCTTATTTGTTCAATACCAGATGATGAACCAGTAACAGGTTAGTATATATATTTAAATTGGTGTATTTTCTTAAATAATTTATATATATTTTTTTTTGTCTCTTAAGTTGAAACAAGTGCAGCTATCGATCAAATGTTAAATTCTGCAACACCAAGTGAAATTTTATCACTTCTTAAAGTTCTTCATAATTTAGGACAAACAGGTGATGAATCTGGTCAAATATCAAACGTTATTTTTTATATAACATGTCTTCATCCAATATCACGTGAATATTCATTACGTGATGGTCGTTCAATATTGACACATTTTGCTTCATTACGACCAACGATAATAAGTCATTTATTAAAATTAGCATCAACACATATTGATGCTGTTGGTAAAGTTTTATTTAGTTTATTTCGTTCATTACCAATGGATATATGGATGCCAAATGATAATGATTTATCAATAATTGAAAAATGGTTTAATGATATATCACAATCAACAATTGCATTTCAATTAGCATTACATTTAATTGATACAATGAATTGGCAAGATTTACCAGATAAACGACAACTTTGTATATCATATACAATACATTGTGAAATGGCATTGATATTATTAAAATTACATTTAAAATATTGTGATAAATCAGCTGCATCCAAAGAAAATCAATTACAAGTAAAAATTATTATTTTATTAAAACCATACAAAAAAAAAAGCTTTTGTTGTTTCTAGCTTCAAAATTTTACAAAACAAACACAAATAAATCTTGATCAATGGATATGGACAACAGTTTTACGTTTACAACTTAATCAATCTTGTCTTTCAGTAGATTCATTTATTGATAGTATGAGTCAAGAACATGTACCTAATTTAAATGAAACTCAGCGTAATATTTCAACTGATAATGGAATGTCAGATGAAGCTATTAATGATATTCGACGTGCTATTGAACAGTATCATAATCTAATTGCATATTATATATCATTTGGCCTTGATCAACCAGGTGCTAGGTCAGTTGAAATTCATGATTTGAATGTATTTGTTACGATATGATAAGCATGAAAACATCATTCCTACATTTGAATGATGAATATTATAAGCATCTGTTCCCTCATAGACAAAACAAGGCATAACTTTTCACTAGATTAAAAAAAAACTTGGTTTCATCTATCGATTAATATCAGATATTTGCTACAACTTCTTGTATTTTTGACATTCATTCTTACCAAAAGATTTTTTTTTAGTGCTGCTGGTTTCTTTGAAAGAGGTATTGAATATTTATCGCAACTTGTACAAAATGGCAAATATTCCGCAGCTATTCGAGTTCTTCATGATATGTCTGGAATTTTAATACGTAGTGCTGATTATTTAATTGAACATGTTCAGTAAGTTATTGAAATACAGTATGCTCCAAAAGTATGCACGAAAAAAAAACAAATGTATAGTTCCTCAACAGATCAAGCGATTTACATAAGTTTTTCATAATTTCATTTAATGTTTCTTCAAATTTTATTTCATAGAAATTATATCAATTCGTATTATTATGTGAATCTAATGCTTATTAATCATATTACAAATATTGTGTTTCTATGTACACAATTCAAATGATGTGAATTTCATGCAGTGAACGTAGCGAATGAGATTACTTCTTTAGATTTGCACATAAGAAAAAATTTTGTTATTCAATATAAAATATGATGTAAATTGCTTGAATTATTGAGGAACTATTCGTACAAAACTTTTGTAACATTCTGTAGTTTATAAATTGTTTTGTTTTTTTTTTGATAATATTATTATTTAGATTTATGACAACATTAAAAACATTATTAAATGCATCTGATACATCAATGTCTTTATTAAAAACAGCATCATCATATCTTATTCAACAACGATCTTATGATGAAACAACAAATACAAAATTATTAACAGCTGCTATATTGGATTTACTTATATGGCTTGAAGATAATCCAAAATTTCGACGTTTAGTTTTATTACTTTGGTTTAAATTATTAACTGCATTGAAAGATTGGAATAAAGATAGGTAAAAAAAAATAAAAAATAAAAAATAACAACAAGAAGAATATAATTTCATATATAATTTTTTAGTTCAATTCTATTCGCTCTTGATAATCTTCTGACACATTCATTTGTACATGATGTAATGAATAAAGAAGTAACTGATCATTTATTCGAATTGGCTGTCGTAAGTTTTTTTTTTGCTTATTTCATTCAATTAGTTGACAACATTATTTATTAAAAAACCAACACTTAGAGCTGTAGATCCATCGAAACCAGGCCCAGGCGCCTGATTTGAGCCTAAATTTTTACTTTTTATGAGATGCGAGCTGACAAAATAGTAATAATAACTTTGCTTACAAGAAACAACATTTTTTAATTCGAATATACGAAAAATATTTATTTTTTGCTTAATAGATCGTTCTAATCTATTTAAAAAAATTCATATTTTTAAAATTTAGTCGGCATTAAATCCAAGACAAAATCAACAAGTAACACGTTCAGGTTTTCTATCATGGATACCATTACCATCAGCTGTAACTTTTGCTCAAACATATTGGTCATCACTATCAATTGATTCATCTCTTTTATCTCGTTATCCGATAGTTAGTTATTATTTTTTAAATGCTGAAAATTCATTTGAAATCGATCAAAATGTTCTTGTTGAATTAAAAGCTGAACTTGAATTAAATCCAAGTGGTAAAGTTGATCAAATTTGGAAGGTTTGTGACTTTTAATTATTGTTGCTTTTTTTTTCTTTCAAGAAAATTGTTTTTTTTTTCAAATAGAAATTAATTCAACAACGTCATTATCCATATATTCCATTAACAAGTTTATCAATTTATCGTTGGGGTACAATGGCATGTGAAATGCCAGTAAGTCATCCATTATTACCACTTGTTTGGGAAAAATTTTTTACAATTTATTTATCTAAACATAATAATTGTCTTCATCGTGTTGGTTATCGTTTATTTGAAAGTCCAGTTCAAACAACATTTCTTAAACAAATGAAACGTTCATTATGTCAAGCATGTGAATATTATTCATCGACACCAACTTTACCATATGCAAATCAATTATCAACATTTTATCATTCATTATCATTATGGATTGATGAACCACGTTTACATGATCCACAATTAAATATTATTGCATTACCAAAACAATATGATAATGAACGTTTAGAACATTTATTTAATGCTGATTATCGTATATTTGATATAAAATGGCTTGAACTAGTTGATTTAAGACAAATGTATGAAACATTAATTAAATTTACAAATGAATTATGGTCTAGAAAACGAACAATTAATGATAATAATAATAACCAACGTTCAAATGCAAATCCACAACGATCCATAATGACATCATCACAAAAATTAATTGATCTTGTTTCAAATGTTCAACGTCCAGCAATAAATTCAAAAATAACTGTAACAAATACTGAACAAATATCAATACCTAATCATCAAATATTACCAAATGATCATAATGAAATAAAACATTTATTTGAATCTAATTTAACTAAAATAATTAATTGGTTACAAACACATTGTCAACGACATGAAAAACAAATTGAACTTGATCAAACAATAATGAGTTTATTACCTTTACTATGGAAAAATGAATTTCAAGAAGTAAGACAAATTTATATAAAGATTATATAAAAAAAAATATTCGTCTAGCTGAACGCTGATTCCAATATAAAACATACTACATAGGATGTTCAAAAAGTTCTGAGAACTACTAATATTTCTTCAATAAGGAGTACATTATATTTATTTGTCTACAGCAAACGTTCGAATACGTTATAGCAATGTTCAATAGCAAGCTCAATTTACTTTTGAATAATCTTTTTGTATTCATCAATATGTGTCAAACTGATTGCTCGACTATTGCTGAGTTAAATTTATTGCATATAAATAGATAACTATCAAAGAAAGAAACAGTAAAATTTTCTACAAAGTGGCCTATTTTATCTTGACTAAATACCGTTCATCTTACTTTAAATCGAAATGGTTTCACTTAAAAAAATGATGAATACTTTCCAAAAATAGTTATTTTATAGTTTTTCCTAATATCGCTTTATTTGCCATTTCTTAGTAAGTTTCGTTGATAGTTTGTTTTAGTTGAGAAGCGATCTGGATTTACCGATGCTCCAGAGATGTTTAGGCTTTCGTATTTGAGTTGA
The DNA here is from genome assembly GCA_905250075.1 of Rotaria sp. Silwood1. Taxonomy (NCBI): domain Eukaryota; kingdom Metazoa; phylum Rotifera; class Eurotatoria; order Philodinida; family Philodinidae; genus Rotaria; species Rotaria sp. Silwood1. Next base: position 8,350,491 of record CAJNOP010000002.1, read on the forward strand.
ATCTATAATTATCGGAATTAAAATGCTATTTCAACAAAGGTCACTAAAACATGGCAAATAAAGCAATATTAGGAAAAACTATAAAATAACTATTTTTTTTAAAGTACTCATAATTTTTTTAAGTGAAACTATTTCCATTTAAAGTACGATGAACGCTATTTAACCAAGATAAAATAGGCCACTTTGTAGAGAATTTTACGATGCATATTTCTATGATAAAATCATGTGTTTTAGATGAAAGAAAAAAAGAGTTAGATATAAAATACTGAGGGGATCATTTATTCTACTGTACCCGTTATCTATCTGTATGCAATAATCCAGCAATAGTCGACCAATCAGTTTGACACATATTGATGAGTACAAAAAGATTATTCAAAAATGAATTGAGCTTGCTATTGAACATTGCTATAACGTATTCGAACGTTTGCTGTAGACAAATAAATATAATGTACTTCTTATTGAAGAAATATTACTAGTTCTCAAAACTTTTTGAACGCCCTGTAAAACAATTTTCAGAGAATAACGATCATAATGGTTATATCTCATGAGTATTAATAGATAAATTCGGAGTTTTAAATTAATGAAAGAAGTTTTCTGTAAACTATAACATCTCCCGTATAAAATGTTCTACTGTATTTTCTAGCAATCGATTCAAGCATCTTGTCAAAATGTTTTAAATCCTGTTCATCAATGTACACGTCCTGCATATATTGTTGTTCGTTATAAATCTAAACAACAATGTCAAAATTCGAATCAACGTCTTGAAGTAGTCTTAAATGAACATAAACAATTATTAACTGATGCATGTCGTTCATGTGATATAGATATTTGTCGTTCAATTGATTTACTTATGCAAATTGTACAATATTTAACAAGACAATTATCATCAACATTTTTAAATGAAAATCAAGCATTAAAAATAATTGAAATTGGTACACAATTATTTTATTCATTATTATTAGTTTATAATGATAAATATAATGAATATATGCAACCATTATCGGAACAATTAAATTCTTTATATGATACACTTGGTGAAATATTTGTTAAATCTGATCCACGTCAACCACAAATTATATTAGAATATATTGTTTTTAATCGTGCAAATATTTCACGTCTTATACCATATTTTAATCCAAATTCATTAATTGCATCGGAAAAATTTATTGATATTTATAAAAAATTATCAAAAATGTTTACATTTGTTGAATATAAACCATATTTATTACAAATGTTTAGAAAATTTAATGTTAATCAATGGTTTGAAAATCCATCGAATTCAAATCGACGTGTAACATTTATTGATGCATTATTTAATCATTTTCGTTCATTAATTGAAAATTATGCATTAGCTGCTAAACGTAATAATCCACCTGGTTATGATGAATTACCATTAATTGAACAAACAAATCAATTATATGATGTATCAATAGGTCATATGATACAAATATTAAATTATTCATATCCATCACAAATTGGTTTTTTATTTCGTTATATTATTGAAAGTATACAAATTATGCGTAAAAAACAAAAAATAATTCAACAACAACAACATAAATCTATATTACCACTTGAATTTCAACAATCAATTGAACGTGGACTTTTACCAACAAAAATTTTATCAGAATTTCTTGATCAAGTTAATTATTTAGAAAATACTTCAATAATTAAACTTGGAAAACAACAAATTGATGAAATGCTAAATTGGTTACATACATTTGTACTTGCACAAATTGTAAGAATTATTGATAGATCCTTGTTAGTTTTATCTATTGAAGTTGAAAAAATCTTGAGTTTTACATGTTAGTAGTGTTAACGAATAAAATGTATAAATATAAGAAAAAAAAAAGAGTTGCTTGTAGCAATGTGACCTTTTGTTTCTTTATCAAAACTAAAAACATTTTGTTTTGTCTATAGGAAGAACGAAAAACTTTGATAAAATAATACTTGAAAGTTATATCTCGTAGCATATGATTCGATGTATATCGAATAAATGTAAAATCTTGAGTGAATCTTATGATAAAACTTATAGGTGTAGGGGTAGCAATGCTTCATTGACTGATCTTGAATCGAGTACTGTATGAGTTCAAACATACACATCTTACTTGATAATGAAGAGTGGGAACACATGACAAAACCTACGATACTATCAGATCATTTCAGTGAAAGAAAAACTATATTGCGAAAATGACAATTTCTGAGAAAACTTAACAAAAAGTTTCTAAGGTCGACTACTTCAAATTCATATTAATTCTAGTAATTTGAAGCCATGTCACCTAAAAAGCAACTAGAAATAAAACCAAATACACTGTTAAAGATTTGGTTTAAGTTTTTCAAAACTCGCAAACTTTATTTTTGATTATTTAACATCTAACTAAATTAGTACATTGGTTACTTTATTTCGAAGAATTACTACGATACTTTCAAGAGAATTACTTATTATCTGTAAACGAAATATATATAAGCGGTTTTCTGTTAAATGAATTGATATTTTTGCTAAAAAAAAAACAAATCTGATCTATTTATTCAGGATGAAAAAAATGATAAACGCTTAAATCAATTATATCAGTCATGGCGACCATGTTTAAATGAATTAACACGTATTTATTCTGTAATGGTAATTTTAAATATTCAAAAGCGTCGAAATCATCATGATATGAATATATCACAAATATTCGAACAAATTTTCTTACTCTACAGTCCATTTATTGATCCAACATATTCATTATTTTCTTTAGCTGAATGGAAAACAATAATTGATCATCATGGTGATATGTTAACACGTATGATAAAAACATTTATACAATTATCAGAAGAATTATTTAAATATATTAATGATTCATATAATAATCAACAAGAATTTTTACATTGTATGTTTCAATATTGGTATAAAATTGTTAAATGTTTAATAACAAATGAATATACACATTCAATACTTGATATTTATCATCGATATTTACCAAGTATACCATGGACTAATTATCGATTAACAATTGAATGTTTATTAATATTTGATGAATTAATTAATGCAAATAATTCTGAAAATATTCCATCAACATCATTATATGAATTTATTATTTATATTTTATCATCCATTGATATACATACATGGATGATTGAAAATGATGAAAAATTAATTATTTCATTAGTACCTAGTCACTTTCATTTATTAATTAATATTTTTTTAAGTCCTCAAGCAAAATATACACAAGTAAGAATAAGAAAAAAAAAAACCAGAACGTTTTATAAAGCAAATTTTAAAGTAAAATATTGATTGTTATTATTTGTATTTAGAATAATGATAATTTAAGTCGTTTAGCAAGTCAATGTGAAGTAATTAATTGGAGTTATTTAGATTTTGATACATATGTTAATGTTATGAATTCAATTATGTCGAAACTTGATCAAGATTTTATTCTGGCACCAAGAGCTTCGATTAATGGATATTTAAATAGGTTTGTAAAAGATTTTCACTAAAAATATTTCTCTCTTTCAGAAAAATTTGAAAAGTTTCGTGGCGATTTATTACTCACTATTTTTCTGAAACGCTCTCTTCAATCGAGTTGAAAACTTTTTTTACAAACACTACATACTGTCTGGAGTGAAGATCTTTTTACATTTTGCTTTTCGAATAAGAACCAAAATATCGAAGGCAACAAAAAAAAAAACACATATTTTTTTCTTGATAAGAACTACAAAAAATTTAAATTCTTTCTGTATATTTTTATCAAATACGATCTAAGCGAAATGTTGAAGTATAGAGATAGAAATTTCGATCTTTCTACAGATCGTGACAAACGTTGTTGATATACAATCACAAATTATATATTAATAGCATCTTGTACTAATATATGATCTATTTCATGATTGCTTATTTTGGAGAGTTAAGTAAAAATGACGGTAAAGAAATATGTTCAAAAGAAATACAATCTCAATGTGATTAATAACAGCAAGTACATTGTGTTTCATATTTCAATTCCGTAGAGATTGCTCTAACAGCTTTTGAGTTATATTTTTGTTAAAGATTGTTTAGTCAATAAGTATAGACTTATAGTATATATAGATTTGACTGAGAACATAAATGATTAGCCCCAAAAAATAAGAATATTTCGAAAGGACCTAAAAGATAAAGAAACTAGAATTCGATCATATACAGATTACACGTGAATAAAATTATTACATGTATAAAATTCATAAGCGATGGTGAGAACAAAAGTTTTCTGTTCCTTTAATTATACTTTTACATGTAGGTCATCCAATTAGCTGTAATTGATAACTGGCAAATTTTCGAATGTGTAATACGTTTGAAAGCGTCTGTTCTTTTGTAGAAATGTATTCTTTAGAATTTACCAGTAAAATCGTCGAACTCTATTAGAGAAAAACGAAAATTTTTGAAGATTATATGTATCCACCTTAGGTCAGAATATCCATGTGCATAGTACCAGTAGGAAAATCAATTATTTGAATGTTTCAAAATTCCCTTCTTGTCCTCTTTTTTTTGCATACATAATCATATATGTTGACCTTTCGAATGGACAATCTAACGTTAGATGAAGAAAACTCTCTTTGAAAGAATTTCAGGAAGAAAATATCAGTAAATTTCTCAATGGACAAACATTTTAAGAATTATTTTTTTTTTTTTACATATAGAATTCTTCGTTGTGCTTCTGAATTCAATTTTTCATCAATTGCTACGGATCGAGTACATTTTAAACGTTTATGTTATCTTCGTTTATTTGAACAATGTTTAATAAATGCTAAAAATCAACATGATCAAGATGATTATCGTTTAACATTAATTAATTTACTTAACGATATTGAATCATTAGCATTACAAGGAAAATTATCAATGAATGATGAACTTGTTGATATATTTATTGAATTAATACGTTTTCTTAATATAAATTCATTTGGACAAACAATATTAAATTCATATCAAAATTATTTTCTTGATTGGATACATCATAGTCAAAATTCTATAACAATGTTATCATTATTTATTTGTATATGTCGAACATTAAAAGATCATAATAAAAAAATTTTATTTATAGAATCTATTCTTTATATTTATTTTTTACATGATCAAGAACATAATTGGTCAATTATATTAAATTTATTTCAACAAAATGAAGATTTAATAAATTTTAAAATTGATGATTATTTACAAATATGTTGTGAACATAGTGCTTTTTTAACATTATATCTTATTTCAGAATATGAATTAATATATAATAAACAATCAAATAATCAAGATATATTACATGATGAATTTAAATATCTTGAAAAATTAATTAATTTATTTACAAATGGAAAATTACGTATTAAATATGGTGAAGAAGAACGTGTTTTATTAATAATGATTAAAATAAATCAAATAATTAAACATCAATTAAATTATGGAAAAAGTACTGATGTTTTATTAATACGTTTAATAAGAAATTATGCTAATTGGCTTTTGGCACTTGGAACAGATAATAAAGATAATGCTTATGGTGGTATATTTGCTATGATTGGCATTGGTAAAAAAATTCAATATTCCCTCAGGTAAAATAGTTTTTCATTAAAATGCAATATTTGATCTTATATATACATTAAACTCTCTCAAGGAAAGCTAATTTTAATCTGAAAAATCGAAAATAGAATGATAGTTCGTGGTCACTACTTGAAAAGTATTCTGTTTATACTTTAACAGAATTATTCGTATTTTCATACTTCATTAGTTTCTTTTTTATTCAAGCAATTATCTTCTGTAACCTTTTGTTTTTCAGTCTATAAGAATAACATGAAAATATTTCTATTTCTTGTTGTATAGGTTTCGTTTATTTATTAAATTAGTTGGTATTATGCAATTACAACAAATAACAGATGAACCATTTAAAATTCGTATTGATTCGAATGATCGTCATCCAGATCTTTCATCAGCAAATAATGCAATACTTAAACAAAATTTAACAAATTTATCTTTATCAACGACAATAAATGAATATAGTGATGTAAAAAGCGAACTCACTCATTGTAACAGTGAATATTTACAACGTACTGATGTAACATTTTTTCATGTTTCTGATTTAATTCATTATTTATGTACACATCTATTTGCTGATCTACCATATTTAACTTATGTATCTAGCCATGACTCACGATAATTAGTACGAACTTTTTTCTTTTCTTCTATGTATATTTCTTCTTTTTGTTTTTTTGTAATTATCGTTCTCTTTTATACATATATAAGATGAACAATGCTTGACTGTTCTACTATCGTTTTGAGGCGCATACACTCAAACAATCAAGAGGGAGAGATTTATCAGTTTAAGAGATTATTTTTCTTTCAGTACATTCTTTAGATATGACTGCCAATGATGAGAATAATAAATGGTTTCGAGAAGTAAATCCTAGTTTTTGGCCTGGTCAAGCATTTTCACTTGAAATTGATGAAATTCTTCATCATCAACAATCAAAATATCAGGATGTTCTTGTTTTTAAAAGGTGAATTATTTATTTATCATTCTTAATTATTTAATTTTGTTTTTGTTTTTTTCTTTTGTATTATTTATATTTCTAGTAAAACCTATGGTAATGTACTTGTTTTAGACAATTGTATTCAATGTACAGAACGTGATGAATGTGCTTATCAAGAAATGCTTGCATTTCTTCCTTTAATGGCACATCCGAATCCAAAAAAAGTATGTTGTACATAAGTTTAAAATTTCTTTTTTATCAAAAAAATTCTTTTTAGGTATTAATTATTGGTGGAGGTGATGGTGGTGTTCTTCGTGAAGTTGTTAAGCATCCACAAGTTGAACAAGCTGTTCTTTGTGAAATCGATCAAGTATGTTTAATATGATTATTATATAATTTTTTGTTTTATATTTAAAAATTTAATAAAATATTTCTTGATAGGATGTAATTGATGTTAGTAAAAAATATTTACCTAATATGGCTAAAGGTTTTTCTAGTCCAAAAGCAGTCATTAATGTTGGTGATGGATTTGAATATCTTAAAAATCATCAAAGTGAATTCGATGTTATTATTACAGATTCATCTGATCCTGAAGGTCATTATTTTTTTTTTTTAATGAAACTAATTAATTCATATGAGATTTTATTTAGGTCCGGCAGAATCTTTATTTCAAGAATCTTTTTATTCATTATTAAAATCAGCACTTAAACCACCACATGGTATTATTTGTTGTCAAGGTGAAAGTATTTGGCTACATTTAGATCTAATCAAAAAAATAGTAACATATACTCGTAATGTTTTTCCAACAGTTGCTTATGCTTTTGCATCAACACCAACATATCCAAGTGGTACTATTGGATTTCTTCTTTGTAGTCTTGATAAAGTAAATAAGAATTTATTTTTAAAATACTGAAATTCATATTTAATATTGTTTTCTTTTCTTCGTAGGACAAGAAATTAAATGAACCTGTTGATAAAAAAATTATCGATCAACTTGATACATGTTTTTATACAGATGAAATTCATCGTGCTGCCTTTGCATTACCTGCTTTTGTTCGAAAGGTAGATTGTTTTAAATTAGAGAAACAATTTATTTATTTAGTGAAAATTTTCTTTTCTAGGAACTGAATGATACAAAGCAATAATGAATAAGAAAATCTCAAAGCGGCTTTATTAGTTTGAAGCTATTCCGTTTTGTTAATTTCATTCGAAATAAAAAAGAAACGATCAGAGAATTAGGAAACTAAGAAATGATTCAATTATAACAGTTTTTAAATATAATAAGCACATTGGTGAATAATCATATACACATGAAATATCCATCAAAAGATATCGTTAGAATACTTGAACATTTAATGTGTTATATAACTTAATGAATTTACAGTTAGCTGATGCATTGGTATATCGACATACTTATTAGAAAATTTTTTTCGTATGTTTTTATCCATATATCGATTTAGACACTGATACAAATAATCGAAATTTAACTAAAATCGGAATATTATATTGTTATCTGTAATCATTTTATTGAAAAAAAAACAGCTCATGCCTATGATGCCATACATAACATAAGGGTCTTGGAATTAGATATCTGCAAGATAGTCCTGCTGGAAGCAATATCGTTTATGGCTGTGTCAAATTTGCAGTGAATGTCATATTGTCATGACTAACTATGTGCGAGACCAAGTTTCTTTTGGTCTCAGTCTAGAGAAAACCATTCCACTATATATTGGTACGACATCAAAAAGAATTCTTCAATATCCGTTTTCTTTTATTAATTTAGTTGAAGACTGATACTTTTTTTAGGTCATCTCACTTGAATTATATTCTGATTTAGAAGAAAATTTGCTTTTTTTTTCCTCGTAGTCCCAGTTCTGCTCATATCTACTTTGAATAAAGATTCTTACCGCTCAATCTATTAATTGCTAATCCTATTACAATTGGTCTGATGAAGTTTTCTAGAATTATTTTTTATCCTATTCTAACTCAGTGTAACAGATAACAAGTATTATTAATGATGAGATTCACTTTTAAATAAATATTTTTTTTTTCGATATTTGTCAATAAGTGTCTAATACACAGACAGACAGACAGTACGATTCTGTTATTGTCTATTTCTTTGTTTCTTTTTTGAAAGACTATAGATCAATTTGAAATATAAACAAAATGATGATAGATGATATGTGATAAGAATTTGAATGAATATAAAATGACTTATCATATTCATATATCCAGCATATTAAATTAGCAAAAATAAACTTCCATCATTTTATTATCATTGTCATCATTATATCATATTAAGTAACTTCTCAATCTCGTGTCTTATTTCTAAGATTTCTTCTCATTATAAAGAAAAGGTTACTGAACATTAACTCATTCTTCTATCTGGATATAAATCTTGTCACATAAGCTAATTACATCTGACAGAACGAGTAACAATATTCATTGATGTGTATGATAAAATGCTTTATGTCTGTTTCTAAATAACGTATTGAATATCATCGTTCAACAGATTTCTCAACTGTTTATTTATTTATTTATTTATTTTTTTACAGTTAAACATACAATACTAAACTCAGATCAAAGAAGATCAAACAGTAGTATACCTTTTGTCATGAAATCTAAATCAACGTCTCATTCATCAAAAAGTAAAAGAAAAAAGTCGCTACTTCTTATTACAATCATGTCTATTTGAATATAAATTTTTAATGCGACTCCATTTAATCCTTTCGAAAGAATGTGATATGTAAACATCATCAGTTTCTTTTTATGCAATCAACATTCATCATCTTAACAATCTTATTCAAATATACAAATTTCAATATATTTCGTTAAGTTCATTAAACAAAATTCATATTGTATATTCAATCAAAATAAAATAAATTTCGAATTACGGTAAAAATATCTTTCTCATTTTCAAGAAAGTATTATCAGCTTATAAAAAAAACCTAGTTCAATATCCGGTGATAGTGTTAACAGGTCAATATCATTTCATCTCTAACCGAAACAATCGATTGTTCTTCTTTATTAAACATATACATTAAACAAAATGTAGAGAAGAAAACAAAAACAAAAAAAAAATAAGAAATTCGATTGAAAACAAATATAGACAAACATAACCAACTGACATCACTAAAATACAAATAAAAAATAGACATGTTTTATTTAATAATATAATCATACCTAAGGAGAAGAAGAAAAAAACAAGTAAATCTATTTATCACAGTTTCGTTAAACAAAACTATTCTAAGTATCATATTTGAAATAAACCACTGTGAATAATAGAAAAAAACAATATTATTATATGATATGTATTATTAACACCTAGAAAAGAAAAAAGTATATATATATATATTAAGTAATTGTTAATCATATTATTTTACTTTTGGATGAAAGTGTCATCACTCTCAAACTTTCTGTTGAATGAGATATTATTGCAATAGGTCGTGCATATTTTGTACGTTGATATCGTGTTGTAATTCTTTCTCCAGTTGCTGTTGTTGTTGTTGTTGTTGTTGTTGTGATTAGTGTTGTTGTTGATAAAGCAATTACTTGAATACTTTTTGAATTAATTCCAATAGAATTTGAAGCTATACATGTATATTCACCTTGATAATCATTTGTAAAAGATTTAATAATTAATTCTGATAAAACATAATTTCCTATATGATATATTTGATAACTATGATTAAATTTTTTTTTATCTTTTATCCAATAGATTTTTTCAAATGGATGCATAATAACTTGACATTTAAGACGTATTTCATTTGTATTTGAATTAATAGAAAAAAATTTATTGGATATAATATTATCATTAATCAAAAGATTTATTTCTGGAGCATATTGTATTGTTAATTGAAATGAACGTGCTACATCAGGTGGATAACCATTACTAGCTATACATTCATAACGACGATTTGTATGACGTGATATATTAAAAATTGTCACTTCATTTTGTTCACTGATAACTAATAAAAAAAAGAAAAGAAAAGAAATAAGAAGCCCATAGACGATCGAATAGGTCAATCATTATATATTGTTATTTTATAGACATAAAGAAACCCTGTGATTATACGGCTTGTCAACTGTTCAATTAGACATTATTATTTCAAGAGATTGTTTTTATACAATAAAAAACAATGTTTGATATTTAATCAAGTATAATCAAGAATTCGAATAGTATGACTTACTTTGAATATTATCAGATTGATCATATGAAAGTATACGAATATGGGGCGTTGGTTTACCATGTGCATAACATTTTATTGTAAAATTTGAACCTGATCGTATTGGATATGGATATGGTTCAGTCGTTAATTCATCAATAATTTTTGGGGGAACTAAAATTTTGTTTTTTTTTCAAAAGAATTTTGATTTATTAAAATATTTTAATTAATTTACCTTTAACTTCTAATACTAATGTTTTATACATGCCATTATTAATAAAACATCGATAAATTCCAGCATCATCTTCATCAATATCATCGATTTGTAAATTCCATTCTTCAGCATAAGCATGTAATAATGATATTCTTGAATCACCATTAATTGCTCGATCTTCCATTGTTAGTATTGAACTATTATTTAATTTCATCCAGATAACCTAATAGAATAAACGTTTACATATTTTTTTTTAAAATCATATACAAGTCTCTTACTTTAAATGAACCAAGTCCATTATTCTTCATATCTTGCAATGAAACATAACATGGTAATAATGCTCGTTTACCCACAACAACAGAAACAGTTTCATATGATCGATCAAATTTTGCTAAAGGTTGATCTGTTAAAAGAATATGCAATCATCTTATTTATTATAAGAAGAGAATATGTAAGAATGATTAATGAGAAATAACAGATAAGCATATCTTTTTCGATAATGTTTCCTATGATCGAAAAAAAGATTTATTAAATATAATTTTTCTTTTCTTATTTTCTTTAGGCCTTTGATTTTTGTTTTTAATCGTACATCTCTTAACAAATCTAAAGAAATTTTATTATATTCGATGTGTCACATTCACATGAACAATCTTCTTGAGAATAGCTTAATGTTAGTAAGGAGCCATAATGGACACACTTCTTTAACAGACAAACATACTTCAGACAGAAACACTCTTCTGATTTTTCTTTCTCATATGTTTCATTTAATAAAAAAAAAAAAGCTTATCTGTTACTTGTTTCAATGAACTTTTATAAGTTAGTGTAGTTTATGTTTAACTAATAACGGTCATGTCGCCGGTATTAATATAACATCTATTTCCGTTTTTTTATGTGTATGTGCTAATCTTCTAGTCACGTTGAGGTGACAAAATCATGCGCATACTTTCTTTTTTTTTGAATCAACCACAGACTCACTCTCATGTTCACTATCGCTTTTAGGATGTTTGTTTGAAATACAAGACAAATCTGGCATATTCCGCTTCTGTTATAGATGAAATGAGATAGAAGTGATAAAATAGTCACCAGTTCATGTGGCAAAGTTTTTTAATTCATCAATGTGCATCTGTCACATGTTTCAAAAATAAACAAATCAAACTGTCACCCTACTCAATAATTACCTGTTGTTTATAAATAAATTTCTTAGAACATACCTGATTCAATTTCATTAGATGTAGTTGAAGCGATTGTAATGATTAATAATAGAAATAGTAACATTGGTAAATATGTAAAGAGTTTGTTTTTTTGATGAAGATATGTATATTATATATAGTTCGTGTGTCTATTTAATTACATTGAAAATGTATTCATGCTTCGTTAAGGAGTAGAAGAGAAAGAGAGAATATGTGGATCCTTCTCTTTATATGTATATTGATGGAACGATTGATGAATGAAACGATGCAAAAGAAGAAAAAGAAAAAAGCTCAAGCAAGAGAGAAGAGAAGAAAAATGGATGAACTGTCGTTCTCTCTCCCCTTCTGTTTCTTTCGTTCTAACTATGGGCAACTGAAAAAAAAACTGAGCAGTTGATGTTAATGATGATCAGTCTACATCAGAAAGAAAAAACGGTAGTGTCTTTGTATCTCTTTCGAAAAAATATTCAACAATAAATTATACAAGTTAAAACCAAGAAAGATGTGTTATTTCGTTCACTAAATAATTAACGTAAAAAAATGAGTTAATCACTTCTCTTGAGAATACTAATGGTGTCATCAATGTCATAAACATGAAGTATGTGTGAATATAATCATCAATGAACCGTAACATGCTGAACAAGTGTGTCTCTTTAAACTGTTAGTTAAAATAGCGTCAAAATATTCATTTTTCTGTTAACATATGGAATAAATGTGAGAAAGACTAACGTTAAAAAAAGAAAAGCCTTCAAAGATATGTTTTTTTTTTCTTATATTATATATCGGTTGAATGATCTTCAAAAAAACAACAAGGAAAAAGAAAATTCTTATCATACATTTGATCTTTCCATATTCACACTTATCTATTTTATAAATTTATAAGCATAATGAATATGTGTATAATAATTCGATGAACATTAGAACTACTCATCATTGAATTTATATTAGTAAAATATATGAGAAAGTATTTTGTTGAAAGTGTGATCATCTTACACGAGTGATTAACTTTAGGTGGCAAAAATGAGATAGATCTAGTCACAAGAGAAAGCTTATATTACACTTTACCATATAGACAGCGTAACATATTTTCATTCGACTGATGTGTATAGTAATAATATAAGAAACTGAAATGAAATTACGTCTAACACATCGATATATGAGAGATGAGCAGCTAAATCTGCAATAGATTGATGCAGATATGTTATAGAACAATCAAACAAACAGCTTAAGGAATCGAAAAAAAGAAAATTGAATCATATTAATACTTGATTTATATCATAGATTTAAGGATAAGATTTTTATATTGAACAAAGTATTCTACATCGAGTTCTTTTCTTTGTATAAGAGTCAATTTCAAATACATATTCAATTACGCATATAGAAATTTTCAAATACAAAAAAAATGCATTACGTCATTTTCTAGTGTATCTAATGAAAATTCAGTGTTGTTCCATAGAGAAAACATTGGATAGATCGATTAAACTACTTTTTATAATTATATATAGAATACATTTAATTTTATGATTACTCTTTTATTCCATATTACGCTTAAGGTATATCATTAATATTTCGTATCATTCAATCAAATCACTACAAGACAATATTCATTCTATTAGATTATTATCTTAATCAAATGAATTCTAATATTTTCGAAATGTTATAATTTTCTTAAAATATAGATGTGCCAAAATTTATTGTGCTATAGTCATGATAATTCAGTTTACACCTTAGTTTTAGATATTTATCATTTTTCAAATGATATTTACACGGTGAATCGTTTTCGAGCTTGAAATTATTGAATTTTTGATTATACGATATATAAAACTAGATAAATTTAAAAATGACATTCTTTCGTTTTTAATTATAAGAATATCTACATATTTTTGGATGCATTATGAAAATGTGCTATGTTATAATTTATAGTCTCAAATGTTCATCATAACAGATTCTTTTGCTTTTATAACGAATTTAAAAAGAATCGACGGACTTATTTGAAACATTTTCACTATACGAACATTAATTGGGAACCAAAATTCTTCTTGCATTATTACTTTTACAACTGATATTATGTTAATAATAAAGATTAGTAATATAATAATAAAGTATTTTTTTTTATTGAATTTTATTTTTAGCTTAAAAATATATTTAAGACTATGGTCACTATCACCTGATAGTATTAAAAGTAAAACATAATAAATATTATACTATTCAACGATGAACTCGAGATTATATGTGAAATTACAAATATTAGGTAGAAATTTCTGGTTTTGCCTGTGGATTTTTTCTTAAGAAATAGAATCGCATTTTAACTATTGAAAAAAATAGATGAATGATTTATTTAGAGTTAGTTTATTCTCGTGATATGTTTTATCGACAACATACAGTGTTTATGAAAAACTCAATCAGCAAGAAGAACTTAGCGTTAGATCATCTTTCTGTTCAGAGATATAGTTTGATGATCGTCAAAGAAATAAATATCGTCTTCTGAAATTTGTTGAACTTATTGAAAAATGTCTTGACAGTAGAGATGTGCGTACAATGTTCCCCTCTTTTGTAAAGAATTAGAAAAATTTTTCCGATCAGGATACATGACACGAAAAAAACGATCCGACAATCTCTATTTGACAGTATCCTAAGCAGACAAAATATTTTAATTTTCCATTCTAGTAAACTAGAAAGAAATATGATTATGTTTTTCTTTTCTTTTTTTTAAGAATCGTATGAAAGAATACGTGAAAATTGAAGTCAATCCACCATCCATCACCAATCTTTATTATTGGAATAAAAAATGACCTGATACCATCCATGAAAAACAAACACATGACTAGAGTTCTTGTATAAATTTCAATACAAAGAAAAAGATTATTTAGGATTTGCTGTTTCTGACAAACATTTATCCATAAATTGAGCCATTTGTACATCATGTGTCGATAGACCATTTAAATCATGTGTAGTTAATGTAACTTGAACTTTATTATAAACATTAAACCATTCTGGATGATGATCAAGTTTCTCAGCTAATAAAGCAACACGTGTCATAAATCCAAAAGCTTGATTAAAATTTTTAAATAAAAATGTTTTTGATAAAGCATCACGATCATCAACTAATGACCATCCATTTGTTTCTAATTGTTTCAATACGTCATTTCGTTGATCACCTTCAAGTTTCGCTCGCATTTTCTTTTTACTGATATTTGTTGTTAAACTGTTTGAATATTTGTTTAATCTAGAAGATTTTAATGGATGGAATAATTTTAAAAGTCGTATATAATCACGATTAATAACAAAAGACATTTGTGATGTGCTTTTTTTCTGTCTGTCTGAAAACAAAAGAAACAAATTATTTGACACTAACAATATCTATGTATAAGTATCTGATTTAAACAAAAAAAAAAACAAAATTAACTAATGTCTATTTTCATTCATTAACGTTGAAGTACAGCTTTAATAAAATCTTCATAAACAATCATTCCTTGTTTATCTTCAAATTCATAAATCAATTGTTCAACTTCATCATCTGTTAATCGTTCACCTAATAATATGAAGAAAAAAAAACCAAAAATTAAATAAAAGTTTCTCCTTTATATTTTTTTTACCTAATGTTGTTAATAAATGACGTAATTCTGTTGCTGGTATTAAACCATTTCCATCTTTATCAAAAACACGTAAACCATCAACGAATTCATCTGCAGGTGCAACACATTCTTTTTGTCTACTTAAACGTTCAAATATAACTTGAAATTGTTGCATTGATAAACGTTCAACTCGATTGAGATCATTAAGAAGTAAACGTATTTCTGCTTCAGTTGGATTAAGTCCTAATGCTCGAACAGCTTCGCCTAAATAATGTTTTGGAATATGATCATCACCACGATCATCATATAAACTAAAGACTAAAAAGAAAAAAACAAAGAATTAAAAATAACAATATATTTTTTGTTTTATTTATCGAAAAATTCTTACCATCACGAATATCAGCTGCAATGTCGTCTGTTAGACCAGGCATGTTGTTAATAAAGTAAAAAGAATATGAAGAGATTCGTTCTTTTTTTTTGTGTGTGTTAGAGTAAGTAAATATGAAAAGAAGAGTAGAGCATGACCTATTGACTCGACTACTTAGACTGATTCTTTCTTTTTGAAAAGAAAAGGCATACAATTGCGCAGCTGTCGCACAACGAATGGTAATCAGTAATCAATGGATGTCACTGATGAATAGTGTTCAAACGAGAAATCAACCTTTCTGATTTACAGTCCTTACATAATATTAAAAAAATACTGTAATGCAAAAAAAAAAGAAATACATTTAGCTAAAGAACTATGAGAATATTTACAAGTTTTATTTAAGTAATTTTTTTCTTATTATTCAAAGAAATTATAATAAAATTTTGTTTTATGGACGTTAAATGAACGTTTTTCATTTTCATATTAGTTTTCATTACGAATACAATTATTATTTGAAAAAAATAGAAGAATTTTTGTTTAATTTTAAGTATAGAATAGATTATCAACAACTTATTTACTTAAGTCTATGGTACTTTTATAAGAAATTGTGTCGCACTGACATCACAGCATTAATCTTACATCATTTTTTTCACTCTCAAACTTCGTCTTTCAGAAGGGCGATTATCTATATTTGAGCACACAGACACATGCTATGTAGCACAATAATCTCAAAGTCTGGAAGCGTAAACTCGATCTTCCTAAAGGTTGCATTCTTTCGGTTCCATGCTGGGTACAATGTTGATCCTACATAATTGATAATAAGCGAAATTGCCTTTCTTTAATATTCCTCTTGAAACATTTTCTTTTTAGCTTTGATGATAAATACTAATGATAAGCTCGATATCTTGTCATCCATTTAATTGTAAAGCTTAAATTATATGATTTCATAAATTTCATCGTTCTAGTACTTGTTGAAGACAGGCATGTGTTGAAAACGTCTCATCTACTGGACACAAAAGCGAGTGAAAGTAATTAAATTTGTACTCACATATATTGCGTCTTATGAGCTTTATAAGAAAAATATTTAAGGACAAAACTTACGATTAAAAAGTTGCTTCTGTATTCGGTACTTCATGAGATTACATATGCCTCTTATTCATATACAATGTTAGACGACGTACATCTGAGTCGTTGCACTGTAGAAAGAACAGAACAAGGTAAAACAAAAGGAAGAAATCAGATATTAAGGAAAGAATAAATTAATTTACATAGAGCAATTTTTCAAACATGAAACAATGGTTTTTGCAAGAAACTTAGTGCTTAAACGGTCGCCATTGTACATTTTGCTTATGGGGCACAAATTTCAGTATTTAAACTACTTAGTTTAAAAAGCTTTCTCAGTGTGCATCAATATAATATCATTCATAAGATTTTCTTTGGTTTCATCTGATGATTTTCTTAGATGAAAACTGAAAGCTTTCTATGAAATGCTTTATATGTATTTTTCTTACGTGAGAAACGCATCAAATTTGTTCACGTTATCCACGTAAACAAAAAAGCGTCAAATCAGCTTCTATCACTCACCAAGCATCAGCCTATTCAAGCGAACCGAAGTGGAGATATTCGAATGCTGTTATAGTAGTGATATTGTTGACACTCGTATTTCCTCAGCTACGGTGACAACAACGATTCGTTCTATCTTAAAGATATACTCTTACGATCACCTTCAATCTGAGCATCACACTAACAATTACTCTCATACTTTCTAATTTCTTAGCTATTTTTGACATGGAAGGATCCACAAGTTTTGATACATACATTTCAAAATGACTACAAATTTGAGATTTTTTACTTGCGGATTTTTAATCAATGAGTTCACAAATTTATTAATTAGACATACTTAACAACAATAAACATTTCAAAATAAAAGTTAAACATTAAAACTGATGTCAACATATGATTGTCTATTTGAAATCAATTGAAGACTTTTATGAAACATTAAGTTCATTATGTGTCGAATGGTTTTCAGTATATGATAAATTGTCTGTTGATTGATGAAATAAAAGAAAATTTTTATTGATTTTACTTTTTTTAAATAGTTAATCTTTTTGTCTTCTTGTTTATTAATGATGGGTGGTAAAAAACTTGTTGATCAATTTTATTATTTGCTCTTAATGTTTGAATTAAGTTCATTTTCGATTTTTTATTTGTTTGATTGATTAATGAATGATGATAAATAGGGTATAAGGTTGTATCATAATTATTTATTCTATTATTTGTTAATTGTTGTTGTTGACAAATATTATTTGATAGATTTGTTACAATAAATGATGTACGATCAAGTGACATTATACGTGAACGTTGACCAGAATTTACTTCATGATTTGAACATGGACAACAGATCATTTGTCGACATGTACGAGCAAATTTTTCTGATAAAAAACAATAAAGTATAAAATCAATTGAAGCATTTATACACAGAAATAAATTTGCAAAATTATTAAATATAAGTAATATAATTCGACGTTCAGATGACATATCTGAATAACTTTCAATTAATGTTTCATATGTTAATGATAAACTTTGAGGTGTCCATAATAATAATGCAACAAATAAACAAAATATTAATACAATTGTTACTTTGCGTTTTTGAACAAAAGAACGACTATGACGACGTAAAGAAAATGAATAGGAATTTTTTAATTGAATATTTGATGGACATGAAAATGATGTTTTATGATAATTATTTGTCGAATAGTCAGATTTATTTAGTGGTAATAATGATGAATTCGAATATGTATTGTAGACAGTTGTTAATTGTAGACGATCATTAAAACGACGAGAATGATGAACATACCTTTTTTTTTGTTTAAAGAAAAAAAAAAATTTTGACAGTCAAGCTGAAGTATATCTTCATCTGAGATTGTTTAGTTTAAACAAAGTTGACTTTGTTTTGATAAAAAAACTCTATGAATAGTTATTTTCTAATTATAGAATTGCTATTTTAGAAATCTCGTTTTTATTTCGCAGATAGTATTACAAGAACTTTATACCTGAGGAAAAGAGTGAAATATGCATGATTGTTAATATTGCAACTATTATAAACAAGTCTGACATAATGGTCACTCACAAGAACATTCGATGATTATTTTATTAGAATAAAAAATACATAGAAAGGATATTTTTAGTATGTAAGCTAGGTCATAAATAATACTACAATTTAAAAAATCGTAATATCTCTGCTTCAGTTCATTCAAATGGACTGATTTTCTATTTCCTGAAAGAAATTTATTGAAATTCAAACAACTATATGTAGAGTATATTTTCATGAGTTAATTACTTTAAATTTTTATTCGATAACTCAAACATAGAACTGCAACCGAGGGAGAAACAGCAGAGACTTGACTTCTTAGAGACTGATGAAGTCTTGAAGTAAGCTGTTTCCCCATTAATGGAGACCCTATAAGAACTAAATATCACAACTATTGACTCTCAAACAAACGATTCCTAAAAATTTACTCTATGTGATCTGCTTTAATATAATTTCATAAAGTTCGTTTTGGTTTCTTGTTTTTATTCTACTAGGTAACAACTGAAAATTATCATGAAGTGCAAAGTTTATATATATATTCAGTGTTGTTAATAGTTAAACTTTTGTGTCGGTATGATATAAAACAAGAGCTTAATTAGTAAATATACCTATCAGATGCATCAAGTTTCCGAGAGTCATTTTCAAATATTTAGAAAAGTATACAAATTATTCTGTAACGTAATTTTCTTTTTTATGGATCATTTTTCCTGTTATATCTATAGAAGAGATTAAAAGAACAAAACGATGCTCAGAAAAGTTTCAGATAACATGTTTTTTGATATCATAGATTTTTCCTAAAAAATATCATGTTCATATAAACTTGTATTAAAATTAGATACGAATAAAACTTCAAGAGTATCAACATTCTATTTTCAACAAGTGAATGTCATTTTATAAGACTAAGAAAGTTTTGAAAACCTTGATTCTCATGCTTTCGACATTTCAAATGTATCTTTTTGTATAGATAGAGATGTGCAGTGTTGGTATAAATATTGACAGTGAGTCACTAATACAGAGTCCAATAGGACTCTGATTACACTGGAATCTATGTTCGCCGTAACATTGAGACACTAACTTTATGAAAACATGTCCTTTTTTGTAGTGACATGTTGAAATGCTTCAGTGAACAGTGGTGCTAGTGTGCACTGAATTAGTGACGTCGGTGTTCAGTAAAATGATACTGCATACCCCTTATGCATAAAGCAGAAAAAAAACGATTAACATATGTCAGTGCAGTATTGAAGACTAGTCAATGAATATTTTTTCCAGTTAAATACTAATACTTTCGCAAATTCAGTAAATATTGAAATTAAAAACAAAGTCATCAGTTTTACACTTTTCTACTTAGGAAATCTCTTTAGAATATATTACAGCCACAATAGATACGTAAAATAGAAGTACTAAGACATGCTATCCTTTACAATATGCAGCTGTAGTAATCTTTTTCATCAAGAGTTTTATGTCCGGAAAGAAGTCTTGTTGAGCTTTTAAAAATGTTTATTTAAAAAAAAAAAAGAAAGATAGAATTTCTTTGGTTTTCTTTTTAACTCACCATATTAGAATTGAGTTACAGATACAAAGTAAAATAAGTGGTATCCATATAATAACAACACAAATAAACACTAAATATAAACGATGTAATTTAATAAAAACTTCTTTTTGTTTTATGTCAACAGTAACATTCTCATTTTCAATAACATTTACATTATGTATGAAATTATTTTCAAAATAAGTTGGTAGTGTTATTAAAAAACATATTATTAATAATGTACATATGACATGACGTGATCGTCGTACTGAACATGTGCGCTTAGCATAAATAGGTTTTGCTACAGCTAGTGTACGTTCAAGAGTGAAACAAACAATTAACCATGTTGCTGTATTCGAACTAAAATCAGCTAAAGGACGTAGAAGAAATAATAACGTATGTGTGAATGCACGTTGAGAAAAAGTTGGATGTGAACCAAAGTTAAGTATAAGTGTAAATA
>CAJNOP010000002.1:8371640-8442826 GCA_905250075.1 Rotaria sp. Silwood1
CATTGTTGAAATTCTTGTCTATTTGAATTAATTAAAATAAATTATTTTTATCAACCATCTATTCACACTCGTATACTAATTGAGTAAATAATTACTCACAATGGAGGTGTCTGTATTGTAATCATTCATGTGCATACGAGGGAGAAATTACGATGTGCACATATGTTAATTACGATAGGATGAGTGCCTGTATCGGCACAAATAGGGTTAAAGATGAGAAAAAAAAATCAAAGAATAGCGACTAATTATCAAGAATAACAATCAACGATTATATTTTCCCCAACTGCTAACCACTCACTATACCATAAATGTAAGCAAAGGAGAAAGACTTTTGGGCAACATCAATAATTATTCGGAACACCCCATTGTTGCTTTAATCAACAGTAATTTATGATTTATTTAGATCGATGTAGACACTGGACGTTAGCAATTATGAAAAATATTCGAATAAAAGATGGCAACATTTAAAATGAAAATTTGGCGACTTTGTTTCAAATTGATTAATAATGAGGTTTGACCAGTTGAATAATTTCTAGGGAGTGAATCAAAATTCAATCAAAAGAAAAATTACTTTTTCTTATAGATGCCTCATTCTCAAGCCTTCGAAAACTATCGATTGAACATGGAGTAGGAGATTCGAGCATGAGCCATTACGATTAACATTTGTCGAAAGCCTAAGCTATATATGAACATTGTTGTTTTTCTGTAGAGGTTATCTTCTAAATTATTAAAACGATAGTATTTTCAAGATTGTTATTTTAACATTCGCTAACAATTTTCGAAAATAAAAAAGAAGCTTTTCAATCGGATAAAAGCACTTTTCGCATGCCTCTAACTACAGAAATGATTTTTTTTGAGTCTCACATGCCATATAAGAGGCTTACTTGATAGGTATGCCATTTGATAAATAAACAATTTATGTGATACAGGATAAAGTCAATATTAAAAAAGCTTTCAAATATTCAAAATGCCGAAGTCGTTATGTCTGTATTCTTCATCAAAAACACTTACGGATTCCACTCTTACTTGTTATTTTTCATCAGTTAGTGTTAAATATGTCTTATAAAATTACGAAAATAAGAAAAATATATGTCAAACATAAATCATCCTACTAAGGTAACTGAATGAAAGAAACATTTTTAAATCACTTTTGAAGAAATATTACGCACCCAAAATTACCCTCACCACTTGAAACTGTTATTTTGCTTGACTTGCCTCTACTGGAGCACTCAATATTATGCTTGAGATATGTTTCTTTTCTGGAGTATTCGACACTTGGATGAGTATTGAATGATCTAATATGAATGTTCGACATGATAAAGATTTTGAATGCTCGCAATTCAATGGGTCTCTAGCGACTTAAAATCAAAACAGAACGAACAAAAAATATATATTTCAAATTTACGAGCGCTCGCCGCACCCATCGTATTCTTTTTAAAGTCTACTTGGGACTATTGATGAAAGAATGCTTCATAGTTTTTGGATACGCAATATAAAAGATTACTCGCATATATGCTACTTTCCAACTTAGCTTTTTTTTAAAAAGTTTGTTGTCACACTTATTAATTGTTCTCGTACTGTTAGTTTTTACTTTATTCTGTTTCCATTGACTACTATAAAATTTTCATCGAATTTTATAATAGTCTAATTAATTTGTGAATTGATTGTTTGAAGGCCAATAATCCTTATGAACATATAGTAGAAAGCTGTAACGAAACCATCACTGAGTTAAATTATGACACGTGAATTTGTACTATCATTCTTGAATCTACAGCCATTCTTAAGTTTCTTCTTTTTCTTATCGTTTATGAGAGGAAATATAGCTCTTTGATAAAATAAACATGAAATGACTATAGTTCCTATTATGGGAAAAAGATGAAAGAAATTTTCTTCCATTTATTTGATATAAATATACATCACATTTACACACATCCACATATAGCACCTAACATACATAACGAAGGAACTAGACGAAAGAAAACGCTATCAACTATATAGATCATATATGTCCAGAGCTAAAGACAGAGAAAAGAACAAAACAAAGAGAAGATGATTTACAATCGAAAGACATCACATTGACGAAAGAGATCGTCTCGCAAAAGAAAGGAATGATATCATACCTAGGTAAAAGAAAGAAAAAAAAAGATAAGAAAGACGAAAGACACAGTGTGAAGGCGGAGCCTATAATAGTTCCTACGAGCAAGTGAGGATTTCAGCCATCTGATATGTAGCTCTAAGTGAACATGGAAGTGAGGTTTGGATAAGTAGCAGTTTTCTACTTATGTCGATATGAATCATTGGCCTTCAAACAATGAATCCACAGATCAGTTAGAGTATTAAAATTCGATGAAACTCTCACATTAATAAATCGAAATAGAGTAGAGTGAACAACTAATATTACTTGAGCAATCAATAAGTATGACAACAAACTTTCTACATAAAAAGCTAAAGTGGAAAGATGCATATGTGCGAGTAGTTTTTGTGTTGATCAGGCTAAAATCAGTGCTGTCTTAAAAAAATAGGCCGTGAAGAACCATTGAGAGTTTTAGTGGAGACGCTGAACTTTTTAAGGTTCCATTCCATTATTACTGAACCATCAAAAGTTCTAGATAATTTAAAGAACCATTTCATGTAAAAACAAAAAGGTTGGCGTGTGGGGGAAAGAAAACTAACGTCTGCACCCACCCACGCTCTTTTTTTTTATTTTTAATTGTTTTTTATTGGTTTTAGTTATTCAAGTTATCGATAACAGTGAAATGAATACCTTTTCTGTCCCTTTTCTATCGTAAATTGATGGTTTCTCTTTTTTTTCATTCAATCATTGATCTAACATACCGCAACATAAATCAAGTGAGTGAACCTGTTTTGAGTATGAGAGTGTCGTATGCAGGGTGAGATCAAACAAAGGTAAAGAAGTGTTAGGGGTTCTTATTAGAGTAATCTGACTGATATAGTTCTTGTGAGATCCACGTTAAAATGCAGCCTTCCGGGTAGACTCTAAAAACTCGGCAACGACCTATCTTGACGTCCGTGCCGTACGACCGGGTATTATAGATTTATATGTATATATAATGTGTATCAGATTCTGCTTCGTGTATAGGTAGTCTTTGCTCCGTCATGGAACTCCTAGAGTAGTTCCTGATCGCACAAATGAATAATATAGGAATGAAATTCATTTCTTTCTTTGAATAGCCGTTTGTTTTTGATTCATCGTGATTTATTTGACAGGAAGAACTAAAAAAGAACTATCGCAATGAGTCTATTCAATCGAAAATCGTTGAACTCGATCATTCCAATAATCGACAACATAGAAATAGCCATAATGGTCGAAGGACAAACCATCGGGACGGCTCAACTGATTTGCTCCTTCTCCATCACCATTTTCACCCGCTATGACAGTGCCTTGCTTCGCTCCGTTAAGCCAACGCATCACTCGATAATTCCCTGAGTCTGCAATATACATGGTACCCAACGTATCAATGAAGATTCCGCCAGGACAACACAATTGTGTTAGAGTCTTTCCAGAGCCTTGACCACCAGCGACGATAATTCCTTCTGTTGCACCATTATTCCACTTCATCACACGATGATTTCGATAGTCCGATACATAAACAGCTCGTTGTCGATCAACAAAGAGATAGGTTGGGGAGCTGAGTTGATTGAGACCATCACCTTGTCCATTACCACCAGCCACGATAGTTCCATTTTTGTCTTCTATTTTATATCGTCTTACTTCATTCTTCTCCTCGTCAGAGATGTAGAGATATCTCTGATCGTCCATGGCTAATCCTCGGCAATGGATATTGTCGAGGAGGATTTTTCCTTGAGTTGTACCACTACGACGAGACCATAGTAGAACTCGTCGATTTCCTCGATCACAAATAATGAGACTATTTGTCTCTTTATCGATCAACACATCGCTTGGACCATCCAATTGATCCAATTGTTTTCCTCGGCCATGGCCACCAGCTACTATTTGTCCATTCTTATCACCTATCTTCCACTGGATGATACGATGATTTCCCCAGTCAGCAATGACCACCGTTTGATCATCATCAATGAAGAGACCCCAAGGATAGTTGAGTTGATTGGAGTTATCGCCATGTCCGTGGCCTCCAGCAACAGTCACCCCGTTCTGTGACCATTGAGCATTGACTGGAACATTAGAGATCACTACAATTAACGAAAAGAAAACGAACCATTATCATCATCGTTATCGAAAAAGTTGTACGTGTCTAACATTTGTCTTATACGTGAAGAGAAGAACCACAAGGTCACCAACAATCACATGCAGACTAGCACTGACACGGTGTGTAGGTGTAGATTTGCCATACAACCTAATCCACTAATATCCTACTCCCATCGATGCCACTCACACCGAGATCAACTTTTTGGGGACAATAACATTAACATAATTAATTTACCTTTAACGCCATCTACACGCGTTAAATGTGACTTTTAACGCGAGCACACTGCTTATCAAATTTCTTATCTCTACAACCGTTCCCACACATCCACGATCTTTAAACACCAGAAGCTACATCTGTGGATAACCGGCAGCTGAGAGGAAACAAAAAATAAGACCACCAGCGCTTCGAAAAAAAATTCTGGAAAAAGAAAGTTTTCCAACGAGAGATACTCGTGAATTTGTGTTGATGTAGCTTGTATCACTAAAATTCTTGGAACTCGGTTACTAAAGGGTTTCGTGAGCTAATTTCTTTTCACATTATAGCCCTAGCATTTATCTATTTTCTATAGAAAAATGTGCACTCTTACACTTTAAATTAGAATGATAAATTGAATTTTTACTTGTTAACGTAAGCAAAAGAAATATGTTTTTAAGGTAAAAACCTTTCTTTCACATCTTAAATAGTGTTCTACCTGATACATACTTTTTATGAAGAATCAACGTCTATCGAAGGTGTATACTGTTGATATTAGCTGTTGCTTTTTAAAGGTAGGTTTTTCTTCAGCATGTTTGTGAGATAAAATCTGTTTTCATTCGTGAATAGAATCATGAGAGAAGGTTTCTTCTTTCTTGTGACTTTTATTGATGTTGTCGCGATAAGAAAAGAATTACGATATCCAATAGTGAATGGTTTCTTTCTAATCCATTCTCACTACATCAGCAAGCCAATGTTTTAGTAGAGCTCGCTGTTCTCTACTCATGACAACATCAATATCAGTCACGACACAGGGGAAACTTCCATACGACGATATCTACTAATCATAGCAATCTGTGTGAAATATTTCTTACTGGAGATTTGGAAAAAATCGAGAATGTAGATGGTGAATGTAGAAAAGACCCGCACACGCAATTACATCCCCATACCTCACATCCATCGTCTAACCCTTATGAAATGAACGAGTCCTTGCGTTTAGGTTATCAGCTACTCTGTACTGCAGAAAAATGCAAGCCCGAGCTTGTTTCAATCAGTTGGACGAACTGTTGTGTATTTCTCAACGAATATGTAGTATATCTCCAGTCATTCAAATAAGAAGTGTTCGGCAAGCAAATGCTATCGATACTCGCTGGTGCATATCTCTTCCTGATGCGAAGCTTTTTTAGACATGGATATCAATAGTCTGTAATACGAATCTCATACTAATAATTAACTTTTGGCGTTGACACTTATGAAATGGTTTCTTCAACGAAGGTTGTAAACCTGTCTGTTCTTCATAGAGTTTGATAGTTAAGTCTTTGCTGTTCATACTGACGAAATCGTGCCTACATCTTATTAGTGTCGTTTTGCGTCAAGCTTTTCACCATTTTTTCATACATTCATATGAATACGATGTCTATGCTTGTTTGTTACAGGTCTATATGACTCAAGACTTTAGACGATTTCAATAACGAAATGGTTTCTTCCGAGAAGACATCTATTCTATCTCGTGTTATGTTTTTGTAGTTGGAGGATTTTGGTCTTTCCGTTCTTATCTTATTATCAGACATAAAAATTTGTACTTCTTGTAATCCAGCTTTATGCAGTATCAAGCATTCTGCTCTCTTCGTTACGCATCTTTGCTGTTTTTTCCATCGCTTTGACTATTTGCTAAGTTTTCAAAGGTTTTATTCTCGCCTAGATACACTACCGTGGGGCTCTTTTGATACAGTAAGGTATTCTTGTTTGGTCTGCAGTCATTTTCCTCACCCTGACGTATCGATATGTACGGGAAGTTGTTCTCCGTCACCTTCACAGATTTTTGAATGATTCAAAAGTTGCCATCCACATCCACATTTCAGCGGTTTAATATCAACAATTTTATACCTTTTTTCGTGTTTCTTATTACGTTATTATGATAGTTCAATCAGAGCCTCTTGCATAATTTAAGATGATGAATAGAATGAAACAAAAAGGAAATAAAGTAATTATGTGAAACGTATATGATATCATAGGATTGAGATGCCGAAAACTAACTGACACCGATTTTTCAACCATTGATCTTGATTTCGTTATTGCTTTCGTTTTTTTCTATTATCCGATCATTTTTGCGCTATGCGTATGGCTTTGAGATGACTATGAATTACTATTCAAACCAGAGCGCCAAACCGAATCGAATAGACGAATGATTCGATTCGATTTGATGCGTCTCAGTCGAATCGAATCCGAATGGACTTTTTGAGAAAGTAAATCGAATCGGATGGAAAATTTCTTCAGTCAAGTGAAATCGAATCAAGTTTGAGACTCCTTATTCGGCTTTTTATTCGTGCGATCATGTAATAATATGACACGTTAGTGATGATTGGTTTACAGGAACAACACATACAAGAGAACACAACACCAATTCAGAAGTTGTAAGTAACTTCCTCTAACTGTTGTAAACGCATTTGTTAACTAGGAACGTGTAATTAAGTAACGAATATGTATGATATAATCTAATGATTCTTCGATAAGTAACACTCTTGATCCATATTTAATGACAACTGTATAGATAGACTTTTGTCTTAATAAATTTCATAATAAAAATAGTATATTGATTCTTAACGATAGACATGTATAAATAAAGCGACATGTTGATCTGTTTATGTCGATACTGTTTTTTATTATGCCTACGCATTTATTCTTTTTCGAATGTTTTGGTTGTTGCGTTTGAGTGAAGGATTATAATGAAAATGATCTTCTATGATTTTATTGTAAAATGTTTTGGTTAATTTTCGTAGCGGTTGGTTCTTGCTGGTCCAGTTTTGCGATATGCACTCATGTTGTGAAAATTCGACCGTTCAAGAATTAAGTACAGCTTTATTTCTAGGAACGGTCGGCGTAGAAGCTTTACGAGCAATTTTATTCTGTAAAATCTGCTTTCTTACACACGGCTGGTATTACAAAACTAAATGATCATAAAATATGTAAGGAAATACCACGTATACACGAGTTGAGGAAAACAATAGAATAGATATCTAACGAAGAAACAAGCAGAAGATGTATGTCAGATATGGTGTACGAGAACAGTAACATTATTTCTACTTTTAGTGAAAGTTGAATCGAATCGAATCGAATCGATTGAAGATTTTCTCATTCGTTTCTCACTCTGATTCAAACCATTTTCATCAACATAGTGGTGAAAATTTCAATGGTGTGTTACTATCGAGTTTCAACTAAAGTGTCTATGTAATATCGTTTACTCTTTTTTGTCTAATGCTTCGTATACTACTTTTGAAAGACGTCGACACTTGACTTCTCTTATCTTTAAACTACGGACTTTGTTGAGGGAGACTAACCTTATCAAAAGTAAACCATGAATGAATACAACCAAGGAAATATCATTCTTGTGCAAGGAAGTTCATTTAAAGTAGAGTACACGCAGCAATATGCATGTCTCTATAATGCTAGGTCATGGATATTGTTCACGAAAAAGCAATGGTTAACAATGATCAACTTCAGTCACTACCTATTCGAGGATATAATTATTAATAGTTAGCAAAGAGTAACTATTTCAAGAAGGATTCGTAATTTACTCAAAATTTCGTTTGGAATGTAAAAGTAAATATCTCTTACAGAATATAAGCGGCTTCCGAATTTTTTTAAAGATGATAGTAGGTTCTTTGAAGTTTTCTGTCTTCTAATTTGTTTTATAATGTATGTTAAAAATGACGACACCCAACTAAAACACATGAACGTATCGTTTTCGAAACTATTAGAAAAAAAAGGTATATTTTACCATTTCACCAATTTATTTTCCTTATCGATACTTATTTTAAAATAAACTTAATATTCAATAGGTATGATATTGATATTGGTTTTTACTTTATGATTATTAATAAACTCATTGAAGTCAAAAGCAACTTCGTCAAAAAATAATTGAATTCTTTAAATTGTTACTCTCCTCTATCAATAATATTCAGGTTTTACATATTTGAATAGAATTCAAAATTTAAACTTTTTTGACATCCGACATCACCGGTTTTGTGGCGAACTCTCTCTTAAACACGAATCTTTTCAAGTAAGAAGAAAAGAAAATATCGAATCTTTCTCTCAAATATTTTAAACAAAATTGTTTCATATGTAAATGAGTTCAATCGCATCTTAGATTAGTTATTATATCACGGTTCATCTGATTCAACAGTGATTATCAATTTGAATGATATCAGATTTTATGCTGAGTTTTCAGAAACATTCTACTGCAGGTAGTCTACTTTGTTTTCTCTGAATATCGTCTCTTTGTCAATTTTTTTTTGTAGGCATTTTATATATATATCACCCTAACGAATATACTTTTTATTCGACAACTGTGCTTTTAGGACCATCAAAGTCAGAGGGTAAAACAACAAAAAAAAACTAGTATTACTGAGTACTTTGATCTGTTTCAATGCATAGTTAGAAAGATCATTCGACAATAACAGTGGTGGATATGACCTTTGAAAATTTAGATGTTTATAGCATCATCGTTAATTACAAAAATTAATTAAATATTTTGAATCAACCTATCATGTATTTATACGATTTTACAAAATTTGATACCTATTTTTATATATTTCTAAGAAAATTAGAGGCATTCTTACATGATTAATGAAATCAGAAAGTATTTGCAACTTTTCTATTAGAAAAAAAACGGGAAATAGTAATAACAGATATTTACAAACCAATGAACTAATCTCTATTTTCAAAAAAAAAGCTCAATACAAGTGTATAATAACAAAACAAAAAAAAATCAAGAAATTTCTTTCACTCAAGCATATGATTTTCATAATAATCCATTAAATAAAAAACATCTTTTTCTTTTTCATTTAAATTTTCAATCATATCAAAATTAATATTTGATGATCGATATTTATCAATAATTTGTTTATCAAACGATGTTATCTGATAATCAATATTATTAATAATTGATTTAATTATATCATAACAAACTGTATCATTATTATCTTCATTATCATAATTAAAATTTGATAAATTTTTATTTAATCCACATGATATATATCGTGCAATATGTGTTGTAATTTCTCGATGAATTAATGCATCGTAATGCATACCATCTTTACAACGATGTTGAATACATTTACGAACAAGATAATGAAGATCAATAACTTGAAAATTATATTTTTTTGCTAATTGAGATGAAAATGTATTTATATCAAATATTCTTATACGCAAAAAATTTTTCTTTTCTGAACGTGTTTCATCTAAAACACCACGAGCATCCTTTGAAAATGGTGTCTAAGAAGAAAAAAGAAAACAAAAAGATATAAGAGTAAAAAGTTCGAAGAAATCTACTGCTGTAAGCCAAATAATAATTGTATGTGGTGGAATAATTGAACGTATTGAACGAAAGCATTCTTCAAGTAATTGTGCATAATCTTTTTCACTATTTTTTTCATATTTTGTTATATCCCAAATAGCTTAAAATATACAAACTGTTTTTTTTTAAATTTCTATTGAAAACAAAAACTCAATTCCTTTTTACCAGAATTAAGAAGAATAACATCTGGTATAATTGATTTATTTTCTTCTATTTCACGTAATTCATTTCTCATTTGTCCACTAAAACATCGTGTTAAAAAAACAAATTTTATTAAATGTGTATTTGTTAAATAACAACGTCTTTCATAATATGATGTATCGTTTGTTTTTTTATCACCAGCTAATAATTGATCATTTAATGATAACATATCATAATCATCTAATTTAGCTCGTAGTTCATCATTTGTTAATAAACGATTTTGTCCTTGAACAAGTAAAATCATATCTTTATAAATACTAAATAATATAATAAAATATTCTTTTTTTCAAAAAGAAAAAAAAAATTTTTAATTATTTCATTTTACTAACGAACGCATTATTGAATCTCCACAAAGAAGAACATATTTATTTCGTAATAAAGAATAAAGTGTTTCACTATCGATTAAATCCATTCTAAATAAAAAGATAAATGGCATGTATATATATAAGATTAAGATTTAACTTTTGTTGAATAAAAATCAATTTTCCTAGTTATATATGTATAGCTGAATTTTCTAACCGTTCTTTTCGCGTTGGACGAATCAATGCTCTAGTCGAAATATACAATTAAGAGAGATCACTACTTGTTTGAATTGAATAATTTTGGTAAATGAAGACGCCTCCTGTCATGAAAAATCACGCTCAAGATAACTTTTATAAGCCCTATTTAGATTAGGCTAAACCGAAAAACATTTCTACACAAACTTTTAAATAGTACTAGTTCATGATAAAAGTGCAAGATTTTCTAATTGAAGATAGAAGATAATAGAAAATTTGATACTTTTATAATGAACTGATTTCAACATGAAGTTTACTAATGCAAAGTTTAAATTCGAAAGTCGATTTCAAAGATGAATTAAGGAAAAATTACAGAGTTCAGTTGAAAACCTCATTATAATGACCATTTGTACCGATACGACTTAACTTTATGTCGTTATCGATTAGTAACAATTCAATTACTTAGTATCATGTGCAGTACCATTTAGATCAAAGTTATTCTCATATACTCCCTTATACTACCATTTTATAGTAGCACGCTTCTCCTCCTTATTTTCAGAACACATACTATCAGTCGACAATGCTAGCTGTTTCTCACATATCTCTTCCAACGGAGAGTAGAATGAAAGGAGGGCGTCATGATGTCAGTAATCCGATCGAAATCGAAAACAATATGTCTATGCAAGATGATTATGAAGATAACAGTTCAAATTGGACAACAATACGAGTAAATACTAAAAGAAACTGCACATTCTGGAACAACAAAGTTTTGGGTTCTACTGATCTAATTCGATAGCAAATCAAGCACACCGATTTGTGATAGCTTGTTACCTGTTCTTATCTTTTGCCATCCATTTAAGGATAATGTAAAAGATAAGCTAGTCGGTGAACATCTCCTTAAATATTCGAAAGATTAATTCAATAATTTCGATCTAACACTAATGAATCATGGTGAACGCCAAATCAATTATGGCATCTCAAAATCGATTGAAAACTTCGCAAGATCTTTTCGTACAGAATTAATATGTACCATGGTTCTTTTATATATAGACAACATAAGGTATTTAGATTAACAACAGAGATAAAAGAATAAATTGTAGTATAAAAAATCATTTTTAAACAGATAAAAATTTGTTTGGTCTAAATTCAAGAATTTCTCAATTATCCAGAATCTATTTTCCAGATAGTATAGGTTGTCCAATTGCTTCAATTAACATATATTGAAGCTGATTTAAATAACGATGAATATCAGTTGAATAATCGGCGTCTGATGACATATCATTTTCAATTATTGGTTCTGATATAACTATTGCAGTATAATTAGACAGAGTAATATTATTTAAATTTCTTGATTTTAATTCTTCGTAAAGATCAAAAGCAAAATCATAAATAGCCTTCATAACAAAAGAAACATATTTCAACATGATTCATATTTGACATTCAATTACTTTCGCTTGAATAAAGATAAAATTTGTACATAAATTCTTCTTAATGAGTTCAACAATGGAGTTCGATGGTGTAAATGGATTATAACTTTTAATAACAGGATAATAACTAATATAATTATCAAATAGAAAACAGATAAAAGATTTATATTTCTAAAAATCTAACGTACGGAAGACATTTAGGTACTGAATGATCTTCAAAAGAAGCTTCTATATAAGATATATAACGTGAAAGATTCGTTTGTTGATCAACGTCAAGTATATTCATAACACAAGTCATATCTCCACTACATGTTAAATAGAGCACTTCAACAAAAAATCTTTCAGAATCTGTTCTAGCACTAAATATTGTATCAAGAAATGGTAAACAACAAACAGAATTAGCTGCTCGATTAATATATGCAGGTAATTTTCCTTTACAAAGACGTTTAATAAATTCATTGGCAAAATGATTGCAACTAAAGAATTGAAAAAAAATAAAAGCTTCAACTTCTTTTCTAAAAAATTTTTTACTTATTATATAAAAGATGATAAGAACTACCAGTAAATATTTTCCCTAATTTTCTCAAAACATGACCAACTGTTTGTTTATTCATTTTTGTTTGTCCTATATTGAGTCCTTCTTGATAGATATATGCAGCAGTTTTAGGCGTAGTTGAAACAATACCAGTAAATTTAAATGGATGAGCAATAAATGAATGTTCTTTACCATAAACTTCAACAGCTGTATGATAAAGACCAAGACCAAACATTAAAGAAAAACGATTAACTCGTTCCGAAATTGAATAAATATGAAGAATAACTGATTCGGAATCCATTGAGTACTATATACTTCTTTTAACCTGTTCAATACTCGATTAAGAGTAAATATGCATTATCATACAATTATCATAAACAGAAATATCAAATCTGAATAAGAAAAAAAACTTACTTAGTTACAAATTAAAAAAATTTAAATAGTACGATCAATTATGAAAGAAACTTAATTAAGAATTAATAAATTGTTGTTGTTTAACAAATGCGTTGTGGAAATTGTAAATATGAGTTCTTCACATAGTACATAGAGTTCTCACGCTGATAGCCTGTTTTTAATAAAATATATGAGTTTTTAAACGATTGTTCGAACATCTATAGTCTTTACAGAATACTCGACCCTATTTTACTTCACTAGCACATGTCATTGTAAAGATGAGTGCACTACAAAAAACAATGTTCTTGTAAAAAAAAAACAGAAGTGAAAATTTTTCATTCGATTAAATATCATTCAAAACGAAATGGTTGTACAAATACAGATGAGTAGATTAAAGTATTTAATCTTCTAAATTGTTTTGTGAAATGAAAAGATATTGATGAATACAAAAACTTAGCTATTTTATTCAGATTTTATGAGCTTATCTCTCGTCGAATTCTAATTTGACCTACATTACATAGATGCGATTATCTTCAAATTTTTGATTGAATTTCAAGTGTTTGTACTCTTGTCTTAACTTAAGTATCCTATGAACGAAGAGTATGATTATATCAACACTTTCTTACACATGATACAAAATACACAAATAGTTGCTCATAATCTACTGTTCAAAATTCCTTGTTGCATTGAAATAAAATCTACTGTTGAACAAAGACTTTTCATTTCTTTCTATAAGGTTATTCTAACGAAATGTTCATATCAAATTTTAAATAAGTAAAACTTTCAGTTTCTTCTTTTTGGTACTTCGTTGTATTAAAATACAAACACACACAAAACAAACAAGCAAAAATAAGAAATTTTGCAAAGACAAAAAAAAAACAAAATTTTCATACATATTGAATAATTTTAAATAACAAGCACATATTATTTAATTTATCTTTAAAGAAAAAAAAAACAAAGTGTTCATAAGATTCAAACAAAAAACAACAAACAATTTTACAAAATTAACTAATAATACAATCTTTTTTCCTTCGTCCACTATTTGATTTGTTATCTTTTTTATTGATTATCGTTGGTTTTTTCATTAATGCTGGATTAATTGTATTTTTTCTTTGTTCACATTCATCAACATAAGTAATTTTAGTTCCATAATTAATTGGTTTTTTAATTCGATTTCCATGAATATCATATTGACGATAGATCGCATCTAAATCATCGTCACTGTCTGAATCCGAAGATGACGATGATGATGATGATGATAAATAATATTTTTTTGATCGATTATTTATTATTGATGAACGTTCAATATTTTTTTCTTTTTCATCATCAACAAAACGAACATGATGTTGTTTAGTAAAACGTCCTGAACCATTTAATGAACGTGAACGTGGAAATTGTGTTGTTGTTGTCGTTGTTGAAAAAGCAACTGATTTTGGTCGTGATATTGGATACATAATTTCATTTGAATCGAAATGTTTTAAACGATGTTTTGGTATTGATGAATCAATTAAAGTATCTTGAGATACAATTGAATGATTTGTTTTATTTGAATTTATTCGAGATGTTTTATTACTTAAATCTGGTAATGATGCACGTGATGATTTTGATGTTGAACAGCGTGCTATTTCAAGCGTTGCACCATGTCGATCAAGTTGTTCAAGATTTAAATCATTATAGAATTGTATTGGTTCACGTGAACGACTTTTTGTTATAGATATTTTATTTTGATGACGATTTTTTAATATTGATTCAGGTGATGATTGAAATTGTAAGAATACTTGTGGTTTATCTTTGTCATAATTTAAACTATAAAAAATTGAAAATAAAATTATACATAAAAATATTTTCTTTTTCGTTACTTTGTTTGATATTGTTGACGATTAGTTCTATATTTTCGTGTGCCTGTACCATCAGATAAATAACCATTATTATAATCACGTTTATATTTACTAATATTAACCCCATCAGATACATAGCCACCTTGTTCTTTTAATCGACTAGATATTGTACGAGCATTTGGTTGTTGTTGTTGTTGTTGATGATGAAATGTTTTTGGACGTGGAGGAAGAATTTTAACATGTTGATGATTGGTTTGTTTATATGTTATTGGTATTAGATCGGGACTTTTATCAAATTTTTCTTGTTGAATAAATTTTTTATGATTAAAACGATTATTACGTTGTAATGCACATTCATTTGAACAAAAAAGTGCACCATATCGAGGAAAGAAAGCACGATTAAGTAATGGCATACGACATGTATAACAATAAAAACATTCATCAGTAGCATGCCAATGTTGAGATTCATGTGCCATTTGTGCTTGATCTGTTTCAATACGTTCACCACATGTATCACAATATTCAGCATACATTGTTTCAAAACAATTTAAACAAAATGGCTGATTTTGTCGCATAACATAACGTTCTCCACCCAAACGCCTTTTACAATTTGAACAAGAAAAATGGTCCATATGCCAACTATAACCTTCAGCTTCGGTACATTCATCACTGAAGATAATCTAACGTAGATGGAAATAAAAAAAAGAACAATTAGTTTATGTCGTTCGACGGTAGTCAATCTGATACAACAAGATTATTACCATCATCATCATCATCATCGACATCAACAAACGTCGACGATCTATTACTCAACTATTCTCACTGTATTCACAATGCTCCGGAGAGGCAAACAAATCGTCTAGTCCGACTCATAAACATACATACTCAACAAATACATGTACACGTACGTCTGGCATGTCAATAATACAAATACTTAAAACTTGTCATCATAGTATACCTTATGTGAACATGATAATAGTCTTGTATTCATATGTCTGTATTGTCGAAAAATAAGAGAAGAGAAAAAAAGGCAACTAATAGTATTTCATTGTTTTATACATGCAAATGCCTACCTACATTGTTATCTATGATGATTATATAATCAATTATAGTTTCTTTTCTTTTTTTTTTGCACGACAACTGTTCTCTCGTATTATTCTCATTGATCAATCATCTATCCCGTTTTCTTATTCTATTTAACAATTTGTCTAATTCGTTCTACATACTTCATCACATGCTGTACAACGTGGTTTATATAATTCAGCATGATGTCGACCACAATAAAGTAGACCATCTTTATGAAAATAAATTAAATTAACAAGAAATTCTTTGCATTGTACACAAGTGAAACATTGTGGATGCCACAAACCACTTCGACCAGCTCGTTCAACATAGATACATATTGAACCTGAATCAATGAACTTTTGACACTAAAATGAAAAAAACGAATATCAATCATATTCACATATATATATATATAATTCTTATTTATAATATTCAACATCTGTTTGTGTCGTGTGTTATATTTATTTATCATCATCATAATCTCGATTGTGAATATCTGTTTTTGATTTCACACTGAGTGCCATCGATCTAATATACAGCAAATGTCATACACACTTACTGTTCAGTCTAATCAATGAACTTTGCATTACAAAAAAAAAAAAAAAGAAAACGAAGAATTTCTTTTTCTTCTTTCGTGATCTAATTGAATACAATTAACTAGCTGATCTATTGATAGTGATTTTCTTACATCATGCTTCATCGCTTTTTTTTCGTATGCCCGAAAGCTTCAATTTCATCAGTTAGTTTTGTCCTCAGATGTCAAATTACGAAAAATGATACATTTTCTCTTAAGTTCTGTCTTTCTTTTTTTATTCTTGTTTCGTAATACATACTTGTACCTGTATATTTCTATTAATCTTTCCTCGAGGTAACATAGATGTACAAGCAAAAAAGAAAAAAAAAATAACCTATTCTTCAATTTACCCCTCGACATGGTACAGGAGATTGTGTCAATGGTAATTGTCTAGCAATGCCACGACCGAATGCATTATGTAGCTGTTGTTCATTAAATGTTCGTAATTCATTTTTTTCATCTTCACTCAATGAACGACAATACTTCGCATCTGAATCTTGTGGTGGTAGTTGTATTTCAAGCATTTTCTATTCAATAAAAAAAAATTATAAAATTCATAAAAAAAATAACTATTCAATAGAATAACTTACTGTTCGATATTTTTCACCAATGGAATTAAGAAATGGTACTTTATCTTCAGGAAAACATTTAAAAAATTGTCGAACCTTAAAATAAATTATATTTAAATAACAATCAGTTTTTTTTCTTTAGTGCACGTATATATATATATATACCTGTTCAGCTTTAAGACCCGGTGGACACCATGCATATTCTTCAAGAGCACAACCAGAATCATCATCACTAGTTGATGAACGAGAATGTTGTTGTTGTTGTTGTTGTTGTTGTTGTTGTTGTTGAGGAATCATTTTATTTGTTGTTGAATCGTCTTTCGGTAAGATCAATTCAGTATCGGCACACACTCTAGATAGAAGAGTAAATGAATGAATACAAAAAATATCTTAAGCAATTCATCATGTCTATGAATGTATATGTGTGTGCGTATGTCTCGTCCATTCTATCGAATAAGAAAAAAGAGGGGAGGGAAGATAAATCTGTCATTTTTCATAAAACATAAGAACGAAAATGATGTATATACTACTGAATTATCAAGATAACATTTCGAACTTTAAAACCAAAAAAAAACTAAGGATGAAATAACAAGTGTAACATTGAAGAAGTGTTTGTAAAAGGCCAACATAAAACATATGATTTACCCTGTAAAAAAATTGGCAAGTTTCAAGATCACTTTAATAGTCATATCTTTTCTTTTCTCGATATGTATGTAAAGAAACAAAAAGAAAAAATGACAGTTATTTATGAAGAATGGGAAGAAAACAGCAAATGAAATAAGATAATTGGATTAGCAGGGTGACTCTACCTTGGGCGTGAACAGATAAACATTGTTCAAATAGCTTGCGTACATGAAAAATGGTTTACAATCATCAATGTTAAGTGCATATACGAGAAAAGCTAATCAAGCGGAAATATGCAAGAAGCTTTCGTCTTTTTTTTTCTTCTTCTTATTTGACAAATTTCTAGCTACTCATACACACATATAATATATGTACTATTATGACTCAAAAGTTATGATGCAATAAATGAGAAGACGAACAGATGGTCTCTCATCAAAGAGACAAGTTCGATATAAATAATACAAATATTAAAAAAAAAACAAAAACAGAATGGACAAAATCAGTAAGTTCCTATGAAGATGTACTTAGCTTCGGAAATTGATGAGTCTTTTTTTTATTCATTTGCAGGCAATCAACGAGAGTACTGTATGCTTATTGGGAGACAGAGAGAGAACGAACGAGAGAAATGAACGGCGGTAGCGATAAAGAAAAAGGCACCTAATTAACGATAATAGCACAAGATTGTTACTACGTATGGTTATGATTGCATGCATGTTCGGGTTGAAACCGTATATTAATAGAAATAAACTTGTTCTTATTTTCTCTTTTGTATTATCGAATATGATTAGAAGAATATTGGACAAAAATTTACCTCTATTAATTATTGTCATACTGTAAATATTGAATTTTTTTTTTGTTTTAATAGACCTCTGTTTTCTTTTTCCGAGATTCGTTAATAGAAAATTGTAATATAGAGAACGAGAAAATGAATGTCTAACTAAGAAACGAACTGGACGAATGTATGAACAGAGACACCAGAATGACGTTCGTTGAACGACGACTGTTCTGAACGTTGAGAGAAGAAAGAAATATTATATGACGCGATGGATTGCCTGCTATAGCTACTGTACAAACAAAAATCGAAGAGTTAGTTTGCTCGTTCGTTCGTTCGTTTCGTTCTTCTTTTTCTCTTGTTCTTCTTTTGCACTTGCCGTCTTTCAACTATCGTCGCGACAAATATTCAAAATTTTCGCCTTCGCTCATCAATTGTATATGCACGAGCGAAATAAAAAAAAGAAAAGGAAAAAAACGAACGAGCATAGGTAAAAGAAATGAAATGAATCGAGAAAGATTGTTCAATGAGTCTTTTTTTTTGATTTGTGCAAACATCTGCCGAAAGGCGTACTATACATATGCTGTGACAATCATGACACTTTGACATATCTCTTTCTCTCATCTACTTTAGATGAGTCCTACTCGTTTTGGTTAATCGCATGCATTCTCATCTGTGTTCAGTTGATTCATTAGTTCTACTGAATCAAAAATAAAAATGTGTGACGACACTGCATTTGTATGTTATCTTCATAGATGACAAAGACTAGCATTTAACTTTTTACACGTATACATATACATTTTTCTTTACTTAGAATGTAGTACAGTGGATTAAGAGGTGAATAACATGTCACTATATACATATAGACAAATGTCACTAAGACGCTTTGCTTATATATAGAGAGAGATATATATGTAGAGTGTGGGTGTGAATTTGCATATAGAATCAGCTTGATTTTATTGATTCTTTTTTTTTTGTTTTCTTGTTCTTGAATGTCGGTATGTGAAGAAGTCTTTTTCAAGGAGAAGAAGAATATCACTTTGTAGCTCATTGCTTGAAATAGATATGAAAAATTGTTGATATTTTAATGGATAGTTTTGAAGTTGATATATTGTCTTTATTTTTAATGAATACATTCAAATGTTTGATTTGACGATCATTTCTATTTTCGCAATTACAAAGAAAACTTAGATGAATTATTCTTTACATAAGCTTTGATGTATTTTTATCCCTTAGAGACAGATGGTTATCAATTATATGCTTTGATTATCGAGAGTATTTACCAGTGTATTGATCATTAAACCATCTGTAGTTATAGTCATTACCTTGATAGTTATTGTTGATTTAGAATATATATATATAGCAGAACTGTATGCATAGAAATATTCTTAGAAGGATTCAAAGCAGAAGAAATAAGATTAACTAAATAAATAGACATGTGCAATCATCATGACCGATCAATTCATTAAAGACAGAGAGATAAACATATTGTATTAGAGACATACTTGACCGATGGTTGATTCTATAATAGCAGAAATAATTTATCATAATCAATATAGTATTATAAAATAGAAATGGTAATAGAATCTTTATTAATATGTTAATATATTTTGTGAAGTCATTATAAAATACTGTTAATCACAAGTAGATGATTCTATGTTGAATTGTTATTTGTATTGGCTTCATTGATTGGAATCCTTACGAAGACATATTGCAAACAATATAATGTTAATTGAGATGGTGTGCAACTGATAAGCAAAGACACATAGAACCTATTTTGACACTTACTATAAAATAATATTACTACTCCGAAAAAACTCTACTATTAACATAGAAAACTAAAGCATTTATATAATCATTTTGTATACTGAATGAATTAATATACTCTAAAAGCTTAAGCTAAATAGAAAGATAACAAACTTCACATAATTTGCGGCGCAAAAGTATTTACACAAATTAAATCAATCATTTTTTGAAACATTCTAAGACAATTAGTGAGAACCCGACGTAGTTAGGTACAATCAAACCGTTTTATGCTCTTTCAGAATTTGTATTCATATCCACCGACATCTCTTAAAAGAGCTTTTCAAAAAATCAAAAGGAATAGGACGACTTCGGATGAAATTTTCTGAATTTTAAATGCCTAGGAATATAATGTTGGCCTCAGTCTTG
This sequence comes from Rotaria sp. Silwood1, assembly GCA_905250075.1. Lineage (NCBI taxonomy): Eukaryota > Metazoa > Rotifera > Eurotatoria > Philodinida > Philodinidae > Rotaria > Rotaria sp. Silwood1. Next base: position 8,392,046 of record CAJNOP010000002.1, read on the forward strand.
CCAGATTTCTCAATACAAAACTCTGAAAACTAGACATATTTTGATGTAAATAAGCTAATTATAGTTCATATTTCGTGAAATATTAAGAAGAATCTTCAATTATGTCTGACACATCGTTCCTTCAAGGAGGTCTTACTATTTTCAAGTCAATTTTCTATTTCGATTGGAACCTATCAAATTCAAATTGCGCAGCAAAGTGTGATCTACTAAATGTACTATTAACTTTTGAATAACAGATTTTATAACTTTTGTATATTTGAAAGCAGATTTTGAAATAGCAATTTCCTATAAGCAATACCGAATTTTATAGAAACTAGCTCTTTAGTGAAAACTCATAGATGAGATTTCACTTCTTGTTCGAGAAAATCTTAATTATTTCCGTTAGATGAAAATATAAATTTGAGTTGTGCAAGTTTTCAACCAACAGGTTTTAGTTGTAGATTCAATAAACAGAATGATTCTGATTTTTTTCTGTTCAAGAAAAATTTATTAATTTTCTTTTTCTTTAAGAAAAATCAAGAAAAATAGAACAATATCACAAAATAACGTCTTCGATTTCTTCAATTTCTTCTTCTTGATTAATTGTTGTTTCATTTGTTAATGACGATTGTTCATCTTGTTGATGATGAGTTTGAAGTTTTGATTCATTTCGATGTAATATTTCTCTTAATGCCATTGTTGCATAAGAAGATTTTGGTAGTGAAAATGCAAGAATTAATCCTTTATATTTATTTAATTCTGATTTTAAATCTATAAATAAATAACAAATTAAAGAACAAAAAAAAAGAAACTAATTTATTTTTTACTATTATCATGATTTATTAATCGATCGTAATCACTTTGTAAAGGATCATCATTCATATTATCATAATAAACAATACGATAATCAACTTGACCAGGACGTACAATAAATTGTCTATAATTTCCTGGTAAACTGTAATCTTTAACTTGATATTTCATTTGATCAATATTAATTCCATCTTCATTTAATAAATCTTTATACCATGAATGTATATCATTTAATGGATATTTAATATCATAACCAGGTAATGGTAAAACAAGTTGTTCAATTTTAATATTATTTCGATTATTTTCTGTTACATAGAAAACATTCGTATCATTATTAATATCATTTATATAAAGGTCTCCAATAAGTATTTCAGTACCATATGTTATTAAACGTTTTGAAACAATTTTATTCCATATCATTGATTGATATGCATGTAAATAAAGTAAACGTGTATTACGTGGTATTGATGAAAGTGCTCCAATTAAATTCGTTTGACCATGTTTTTGTAAACCACGAAGAAGATCAACTTCAATTGAACGACGATATGGAATTGTACCATCAAGTATTGTCTTTATATCATGTGTTTTATTCCATTGATTTAATAAATTACGAAGCCATTCTTGTGTTATTGTTTCATCATATGCTAAAATAGCATTAATTGCTTGAGACCAATCATGTTGAAGTAAATATCTTTAAGGAGAAAAAAATGATCAAAAAGATAAATGAATAAATGAAAAGAAAATAATTTACTTTCCAACTGTTTGTGTTGCTAATGTACGTGATCCAAATCGTTGTAAACCAAAATAATTAATAAATCCTTTTTCTATCCAATTATTAACATAAATTTGAATATTTTCATTGAATTCAATCGAAATATTTCTAATTAATATGAATACATAAAGTTTTTTTTTTTGCTTTTATGTTTTATTTGAAATTACCGAATAAATATTTCAAAACGATTTCCTTGTAATTGTCCAAGACGTAATGGAATTTCACATAATTGAAAATTTCCTACTTTCACTGATGATAAACGTTGATTTATATTCTTAAACTTATTTGGTAATACTCTACAACAAAAAAAGACACCAAATCAAATATAGGTTTTGTCCAGTAAATGAAATTACTTATGAATTGTTACTTCTTGACATGTTTTACCACGTTTATCTTTTATACCAGCATATTGAAATAAGGAGGTATTCATACTAAACAAAAAGAGAACACTATTTCAAAGTCTATCTAGAATCAATTTACGTTGACTTTGTTTCTGAGAGTAGCCGAGCAATAGCTAAAACTTTCATACTTCACTTGTTCATGAATGAGATTTATCAAATTCTATGAAATGATTCCAAATGGTAAAATGCAGAGTTCGATTTCATTTGGATCCTACGACAGATGTGATGTCTCAGAAAAATTTTTTTTGTCTTACACTTTTTTCCGTTTGAAAGCTATTGAGTTTTCGTGTGGGTTTCTTTTCAATTTATTTCACTTTTGCATTGTTAAAATACTTCAACAATTCTGATCTCTGCATTTTTTTTTCTTGCTAAAATGAATATGAACCTTATGATTTAATGCCAATACACGAAAATGAATTCAGATTCCTCTTGAAAAGACAGTAGATAAAGCTTAAAATAGTTCTAGTCAAATGAAATATTTCCAAAAAAAAACAGATTTTCTTTACTTTATAAGTGCACCTATTGATTGAATAACATCCATTGTATCTCGATTTTCTTTATAAAGAACAAATTTTAAATATGGTTTTGTTTTGTCTGGCCATTGTTCCGTTGAACGACGTGTTTGATTAGCAATAGCTAAGAAAAGAAATAAAAAAAAAACATAATGTTTAAGTATTGAATAAGATCACTCACTCACGTTGATATGTTACTTGAATAGAACTATTAATTAATTCACTTTTCAGATTAATATCAATTGAACGAACAAAATGATGAATTGATGTACGTTGTTCTTTTGTTAAATCATCTGAAAACAAAAAGACTTCTTCTTTGATTTACCTTGTTTTTTCATCTTACTAGCAGGAATTGAAATTATATCTTTATCATGTGTTTTTGATAAAGTTTTTAAACGATCAATTATTTCTTCACTGATTGGAACATTCTAAATGATATTTAAAAAGAAAATTTTTATAAAACTAATGTTTATTTTTTCTTTTTTATAATATTAACTGTTAATGAATTCGATTTATTTTCACTAAAATCTGGACATGATAAATCAGTTAAATGAATAACCGTACCATCAGATGAAATTTCATTGACAAGAAAATCTGAATAACTATTTATTATTAAACATAGAAATAAATATTTCTCGAAAAAATCCTACCGATATTTAATTATACCATCAAAACCATCATGATTGGATAAGAATTGAGTTATGCCAACAGATTCTTCAGGATTATAGTCTGGTGAAGGATCTAAATTGCGAAAATTTATTAATTGATTGAATGCAAATGTAATTTTAGAGATTTGCATCGGTTTTTCTCTCTTCGTAATATTCGAAAACAATCTAACTACTTCAATCTGTAGTTTTTGAGCTTCAGAACTACGTCGAATAGCTAAGCGAAAACAATATCTTTTGAAATCTAGTTTTCTTTTTCCTTCGGTGTAAAGTAGCTTTCTTTCTGGATTTAGCAGTGAAAGTTTATCAAATGATTTTCTTTTTAATAAATTCAGCAGACTAAAAAGTAATGAAATTGAGGATTTGGATCATTTTCAACTGAATTTGTTTTAAAATGTTTGATTGAAGTTGAATGAACTTTGAATTGTGTAAGAAGAGTGATTACATCCTATGTTAGTCTATTTAAAAAAAAATTTTCATTTTTGTTTCTTGATCTATAGAAATGTTTGAAATACTGTGGAGTTTGTAAAACAAAATAGTTTAGAACATTGATGCATTTCTACATGTTCTGTTTTCATCGAGAATATGCTGATGGATCTTTTGAAAAAAAAAACAATTTGATCTGAGAGATTCATTATTTGGCTTACAACTCGACATATATTATTTTTATGATGATAATAATACATCTCTTATTACTATTGCGAGAACGTACAAAATGATTTGTTAAAATAAATTGTTCAAAATTTTTTGACAAGTAGTTCAATGACAAGCTTGATCTTCAGTATCTCAATACAATATCAATTTTAGTTAAAGCTCACCTGGAATTATTTGAATCTTAATTTTAAGACAAACTTTTATGTATGATGCATTTTATTCATCGTGACAGATGGATCAAAAAGAATTGCTATCGTTAAACTAGACATTATAATAACAAAATAATAAAAATGAAATTCTCGATTCAATGGACGAAAACACAAACAAAGTTTATGATTTAGAGTTTTCAATACCAATATAGAAGAATAATCTTCTACTCACTCACAGAAACTGATGAGGGAAGTTCTTCGATAAATTAAGTGCTTTTAAGTCGGAAGCATGTGCATTATGTAGATCGTAATGGGTTATGAATATTTCGAAGGGTTCCGATCCTTGCTTATTATTGCTAACATATTGCATTTTTATGCTGTTTTTCAATGCAATACCGGAATTATCGAATTTCGACATGAAGCGTTGTATAAAAATAAACCTTGACGAGAATAGTTTATGCTGCAAATTTCAGATATTTTTGTCGTTTCTATTCAAAGATACAACTACGGTAAAAGTACATCTTTTAAATGACTCATATGCACTAGCAAATTCAACATTCTTATTTCAGATCAAGAGCAGATCAAATGTTCTGATACTTTCACAATTAACTATCCTATCCAATGTTTGATAGCACGGTATTATATTGAAAAATAACATAGAATCTGGACTATGTCAGTAGTAATAAGTTAATTAATCAATTCAGAGACTTTCTACATAGGTATCAAAAGATCAATAATTTTTTTAGAAAAACCGATAATATAAAAATTGATTTAAGTAAAGTTAGTTTTTTACTAATTTATTCATAGAAATCTTTTTGATATTAAAATGTCATCTAAACGAATGAACTCATATTAAACTGAACATTATAAAAATGAATTAAATACTCTATTGACATATTCTTACCTGGTCGCATTCGTTTTCGAACAGGTTCATTGATATTTTCCGTTGATGTATTATCATTTGAATCCATCTAGAAATCTATTACTTAAACTTTTTTGTTTTGTTTTATCTTCTCTCTATCTTTATCTTATAGATTAAGAGAAAAACATTTAAGAATCGTTTTGACAAATGAATACAAGTAAAAGGAAACACAAAAGAAAAAAAAACACAAACTAGGTTTACAAACTAATTGATGATGTACAGTTTGTACTAATAAAAATAAACAACAGAATTACGATAATCATTTTTTTTTTAATTTTTTATTATTATTCTGCATGTGTTATAGGATAATCATGAATTAACGAACAAATATTATTCAATGCTGGATCAATACTTGTACTGTCAGTTCGTTGAAGACAATTCCCATCGATATGTGTTGTTTTAATTTTTGTTCCACCACTATTGTACAATATTTCACTTCTGGTTCGTGCAACTGGTCTTGTATCTTGTCCGATAAGAAAATCATTCAATGCATCTTGTGGTGTTCGATCAGGTCGACAATTCTAAAAGAACAAAAAAAAATTGTTTATTTAAAAAAACAATTTCATGTTGTTTTTTTTCTCTAACCTTTGGTTTATTACGATGTGTATTAACAGCTTCGATTGGTAATGGTATACATTCCATTAAACAACCATAAGCTACTGGTGTTAGTTTAATAACGGTATGTAGTGGTACTTTAGTATATGGAAGATCATCTATAATAACATAGTTCGAATAATGTTATTCTTTTAGAAATAAAAAATAAAATTTTCAATATACCAGCATCCTTATTAAGAAAATAACCAAGTATACAACGTGCAACAGCTTGATGACAAATAACAAGAACATTCTCAGCTCGTTCTAATTCCATTATAACTGGTTCAAGACGTGCGACAAGATCTTGATAAGACTAGAAAAATAAATAATTTTAATATCTATTTTCTATTAATTGCATTTTCATGTACTTCTCCTCCTGGATAACGATAATAAAATTTTGATTGATCACGAGCAGCAAGTTCCTCAGGATAACGTTCAGCTATTTCCATATATGTTAAACCTTCACATATACCCTATATAAAAACATAAACAATCAAAGTCATCTATGATATTAATCATAAGTGCTTTTTTTTTACAGCATTTATTTCATTTAATGCTTTCCATTGTTCTTTAGGAGCATTGATTTTAGCTGCTGTTTGAATAGATCGTTGCATTTGACTTGTCCAAACAATTAAATCCGGAAGATTTTCTTTTTTTTTAATAATAAAAGATTAATCCATAAATTTATTAAAAAAGAAAAAAGAATTTTTTTATTATTTACCACTAGCCATATATTCTGCTAATGCTTCTGCATACTAAAATCAAAAAAAAAATTTTCAATTATTTTGAATAGAACTAAAGTCACATCTAGTAATCTACAACTTTTAGTACTCATATGAGAATACTCTATCTTATCAATTAATTCATAGGAAACACTATTAGTTTTTCTGTCAAGTTTTCCGAAATGAGATTGTCTCAAGATGAATATATAACAAGGAAAAAGGAATATATTTTGATCAATATTAGAGCCCAGCATCGAAGATACAATAGTAAAACAGGCAAATATTTGTAATCCACTCTTTTGAAGTTTCACAAATAAGTTTCAAGAGAATAAAAAACATCAGAGAAATATCCTTATTAACAAGTAGCCCAATACAAAGTACATATATGTTAGTGAAAGAAATTTTCATAGTTTTCAGCATCAAAAATTTTGATTCCACAGAGCTCTAATCGATACAAAGCTTATGTTTTTCTCTTGAATCCTCGAAAACAGTTAGCAAACGTCCAGTTCAAAGTTACTCATTGCTTGATTGATAAAAATAAAGCATTTTCCCTCTATCTAATACTAAATATTTTCATTCAATGATTATAAAAATATACGCACCAATTTTCCATTTGTTGATAATACTGGATCACCACCAAGACGATATTGTTGATTTAATGCTGATTCTCCATGCTAAAATTTCACAATTAGAAAATTGATTATTTTTCTTTCTTTGTTTTTCTTTTTAAATTGAAATTTACTCGTGTTAAATAAATCGTTCTTGGTAAAATATGTATATTCATTAGAAAATATACAACACGACTTTGAATATGACCTTAACAAGAAAGTGTTTGAAATAGACATTAATCAAAGGTGATTTTTTTTTGTGAATAATTACCGCCTATTTTATTCACAAGAAAACGTTCACCACAATTAAATATTTTAATAAATGAATAATTTCTTTCTGATGTATCATCGATTGTTTCATAACGTTTTTGATATTGTTCAATACGTGAAAGAAAATCCGAAACAGCTTCTTCTTGTGGAACATCTTTATAATCAGGACTTTTTAATTTTACTTCCTAGATTTAAAAAAAAGAAAAAAAGAACTTGATTCAATTGTTTCTTTTTTTTTTTATAAAATTAACATACTCGAATATTTGATTCAATGATTTCTGGTGAATCACATATTGATTCAACAAAAAATACACGAAAACAAAATGTTTGTGTACAATATCCGTAAATACTTTGACGACGTTCACTTGTTGTATTTGTTGCATCAAATATAGCTACTTCACCATCATGAGCTAGATAATTGCACATATCTTCAAGAGCTTGTTGAGCACATTGACTAGAAATTTTAATTTTTTTCTTTTTTCGTTTATAATTTTCTTTTAAACAAAATATATTTCATACTTTCGAACAGCAACTGCTTCAACATTATCGGGATCAAAGAAATCTTTGTCAGCATAGAATTTAACAGCATCACGGCGATATTCACCAACATTAAAAACTAAAATAATAGAATCCATTGACATGAAATTCTTGAGGAAACATTCTGATCTGTTCAAACGCTTTTTCATTTAAGACTATTGCCATGCGATTGATCATAATGAGTAATTTTAAAAAAAGTCTGTTTTAATTTGGTTTTCCATAACCTATTCTTGCTAAGACATTTACATTCGAAAGAAATGTCTGTTTTGAGTTACGTTTTGAAAAGAAGAATGCTTCTAGTAACTATAAGACCTGATGGGGAACAAACTGATTTCTTGATTTCTAACGATTTTTCTTATTTCAGGTGATTTCTATCGCTGGAAATCAGTTTTATCTGTTCACTACTAATCAATAGGAATTATCAGTAATGTTTAGAAATGAATGAAAATCATTAGAAATCAAGAACATTTACTAAAAATATTGGCAATTGTTGAAAGTCAAGAGAATCAATTACACGTATTAGAAATGAAGACTTTACTTATAATCTTTGTATTGCTGACTGTCTATGATTTAGAGTGACTTTCATTGATTTCTAATAGCTTCTGATGGTTTTCGACAACTTTTAACCAACTTCAGTCATAATTCGTATCCTTAAGGCGTTATAACAATTGTTAGTATAAAATCAATTTGCTTCCCCTCAATAAGACCTATTTATAGACGATATTTAAAATTCGAAATTTGATTATCCAATCTCTCAACGACTGTATGCTCATAATGCGAAAAATTGAGTAAAACATCTGTAATTCGATAAGTGAAAATCAGAAGAGGAAATCAAAACTGACTTTTTTAATTACTCATCTTGATTGATCGAATAGCAATAGTCTAAAGTCAACAGCGATTGAACAATTGAGAATATTCCCTCGTTAATCCAATAAACAGTTGTTGAGCATTAAAGATCTCTAAAATCATTACGTAATATTTAAACAGTCAATGTCTATTGGAATATTACATAGTTACTTTAAGAATCTTCATTCAACTACTGTTTTCGCCATTAATGATATTTTTCAAGAGAAATAATTATGGTCTTCTTATAAAAATACTTCTACAAAATGGCAAGAAAGACATATTTATTTAATCTATAGACTAATAGTCTTGGCTAGACACGTGCTGATATTATTTAGATGCGATCTCTTCTTCTTCTTCTTCTTCTTATGACCTTATATATACCAGAATGATTTTTGCATAAATACGAAGCATATCATTATTGATATTGACGTATATGTTACTGCAACCTTTGTTTTCTTATTCAGTACATTCTATTCTTGATTTAATACTGAAATGATTTCAAGTTTTATCGTTCGACAAAGAGTAAATTTTTATAGTAAATTAAGTTCCTTTTATTTCCTTAATGTAAATCCAGCAAGAAGTTAACGGAAAGAACTCTTTTTTCAGAGACTTTTTTTTGTGTTTTTTTAGTGCATTTATCATTCGCCCATTACGGACAGATAAGAGATACTTAGTAAAAAAGAGAAGTAATGGTATGCCAGGAATTCGAAGGAAAATTTTTTTGTAAACGTTGCTTTAGTTTGAATAAAGGAAATATTCAAGAAAAAGAATATCTATGTAATAACGATCAATATATTATATTCAAAACAATAACATATTATCATCCAAACTCGAATTGTAATAGACCTTAATTATCATGACATATAAAGGTTTTTATGGCATCAACTGTTTCTCTAATGAAAATCAATATCATTGAATATGAACTATCAGCTTTTTCATTTGAAATTTTTTATTGCAAGAATTTTATGTTAGTATCTAGGTCATAGAATGACATATTTACATCATAAAAACGAATCAAAACAATAAAACGGAAAGACTCTAATGACCTTTATTTGCATAGAAAACGATATCTAGTTAATTGATGCTTGTGTCAAAAATGAATTCCTCTCATTTTTTTTCTTTTTCTTGTCAAATATAATAAATATTCATTTATTCATTCAATATGTTATTTAATTCCTCTTTCTTTTATGAATAACATCATTAGTAGTCTAAAGTACTGTACTGATTAAATAGTATATGTATATCCTTCAAACTTATGCTTCAAAACGTAGATAGACATTATAAAAAAAAATCAATTTTTATGTATTAGTAAACTTTAAAATTGTATTTATACCTTTTGTTTTGATTCCAATCCATTGCAAATAGCGTGCCAATTTTTTTGAAATGTATGTCTTTAATTAAGAGAAAAAGGATTCCAAAAATATTATTGATTTTCCTTTTTTGTTTTTGTTCTAAAAATGTCTTACTTTGCCTCGTGCTGGTAATCCACACATAGCCTAAAACATTAATGAAATGAGTAAAACGTAATAGAGAAAAAAAAAACATGTCTACATACAATAACAGTTGGTGTTCGAACTAATCGATCGCGACATGCTAAAAAGTTTTAAAAAATTATTTATTTGTTGTTTTTTTTTAATAACAAAATGTCATCTGTTTTCTATTTTTTTTTGCGATTTACTTAAATATACTTTAACTGTTACTAACAAACAATGGAATCATATTACTACGCAAACAAATTACGACACCTTGAGCAACACGAATACAAGCAACATGAATGACATCAATAATAAATTCTTTTTTTTTGTTATTGCTCACCTTGACTCATACGTCTGACCAACAATGGATTACGTTGGTAAGTATATGAACGATCTCTTCGCCATGCATGTATATCATGTTTAACCGTATGTTCTTCGGAAGTCATTATGTCCTGTTGAGGTTCTTCGTCAAAAACATTATTGTTTTCTTCTGTCTTTTCTTCAATGGGTTCTTGTTGATTTGACATTATTTAGTTTTGATTTATAAGATACAGAAGCGGGCAAACACAATTGACAGATGTTTTGTTCTCATATACGAACAATCAGAGTTATATTGGATAAATTTTTTTATGACGATGCACGTAATCACTCAGCAACAATAACGATGCATCAATTAGAAATAAAGTGATTGTCGGTTTTTTCTTCTCGTTTTTCTCTCGTTCGTCTTCGTTTTTTTTTCTTTTCACAATTATACGTCGATATTTTTATATACTAAAAAGAAAATAAAACTTCCAAATAACCTCGTTCTTGTTATTTTCTTGACATTAAGGCATGTATATATATGTCACATGATGATATGTAGATTAACATCTCGTGAAAGAAAAACATGGATTGATAAAAAGAATATCTTATAAGAATAATCTATAGTTTTTCACGAGACTACTAACATTTAATCATACGATTGATGCATAGTTTTTTCCTTCTTTCTTTCGGCTTGCGAAGGAACAAAGAATTAGTAATCATTTTTTGTGTAGGAAGTAATCATAAGACTCTTTGTTCTTACTTCTTTATACCCATTTGTCAAGCAATACTCATTGTGTCTATTTTCATTTTATTTTTATCATTATGTTTTGATATTTGGTGTCAGAAAGAAAGATAAAACATAGCTTGAAAATATATTAGGTTATATAGTCGTATGAATAATTATCAACAGTTATTTATTTTATAATACAAAAATAGATAGAAAATGATATACGCACACATGTGTTTATTAGTACAAAGATAATTAATTGATTCGTTTCGATTTTTATGTAGTCATTTCTTCTATTGTTTTGTTTTTGTATATCTTATTTTTCTTTTCGCTCTATTAATTATGTTCGACATTGACGTCATGCAATGACGATATTTTGGAGATGTACTCATTAACAAAAATAAGGTTAGAAAAAAAAAACTAATTTCATTATCAAATCCATGAAAAGTAGGTAAATAGGACAAGAAAAATCAATAATATAGAACAAACTAACTTCATATGTATATAAGATAAGATTGCAACTAACTGCAAAAAAAATTTTTCTTTTTATATACTTACCTTTAGAAGGCATAGGAACATGTCGACATGTAGATGAACATTCAGATTGTTTTGTCGATGAAAGAAGATCACTTGAACTAAAATAATTATATATCATATTGAATAATTTAGTAAAAAATTGATTATTTTTCTTTGAAAATTTCAGCAACAATAGCAAGTTTTTATTTCTGTTGAATTCTCAAAAGATAAGATATTTTAGAATAGAAAAAGAAAGTTCATATATGAAAGATGCTATTGTTTTTTCTGTTGTTGATGTAAAATATTTCTGATTCTGATAAATAAAATGATGTTGTTAGCGGGAATATTTTGCTTGAGTCTAGTATTTATATGAACGTTTAATACATAAAAAAAGACACATGCAGACTATGTTAATCATTAGTGTAAATATTTTCTTTATATAGGTTGATGTAAACAAAAATCTTTCTGAAAGTATAGAAGGTTTATTAAGATTACGAGATCTTTCATGGAACCTGAGAAAAATCCTTTGAATTTTATGTTATATTAAACTCTAAAAAGTTAAATGATAGAAATAGTTTTAATATAGGAATATTAATACAAACCATCAATAGATGACGAGCATATAGTCTGAAAATAGAAATGTCCTTAATCGGCAATGTAGTTTTTTTTTTCCGTCCTTCAGTATTTTATCTCGTTCGTTCTTCTCGGTGGCCTTATACTTACTTGATTGAGAATAGTTTTTTGTAGTAAATCGAAGCTGTTACAGACTACGCAATTGGCACACGAGATTATACAAGTATTTGTTAGAGGATATGGGTTTTTAGTTAAGTAGCTATATTTAGTTTTTAAAACAAAAAACGACGGATACCTAGTATTGCAATATATGATTTACGTATAGATAATTGATTGGAATATTTTCAATATACCTCTGATTATTTGGTATCATGAAACTAAAAATTCAAATCTTCTAATAAATGTCTCAAAGCAAATATTCGAAATATAAAATATTTAATTTGTTGATTCATTTAAACTAGAATATATGATTATATCAAATGACACACTTATCAAATTCGATAAATAACTCGATAACCTTTTCTAAAGACAAAATCATATCATAAAATTTTCTCCCATGAAGTAACATGATAAGATAATTCGTTTAAAGATAACTAACCGTCATCCTATCTTATATTCTCACATATTAATTTGTATCTTCCATATTTGAAATGTATGCTCATCATTAAGAGTTATAGTTGAAGTAAAAAAGGATTGAAAATATTCGTATGTCATTGCATTAAATAATTATAATAAGTCAAAAACATATTTTTCGATCTCGGAAACTACTAGTCCTGACATTCACAATCATATTGCCTCCGGAGTTCTATTAGATATTATCACGCATTTATAATCTATTTTGTTCAGAGTCAAGGACTTTTCTTTTTTATCATAATTTCATTATAAACATTTGAGACATTTTTTTTCAACTATATTATTGTCACGTTTTATTTACAAAAGATATTTATTAAATTCCTGACACAATGATTCAAGAATATTCAATTAATTTTAAAATAGAAAAAAAGAAGTCTTTTAAAATGTATTAAAACATACTTACAATATCATTGGTTTCTCTATAAATTTTTATCGAATTTGATTATCTTGTTTAAATATAATCTGAATTGAAGTAAATTTAATCATTCGTTGAAAAAATAAAAGAAAAAATAATAATAAGACTATCTAATAATGATTAATGTCTATCTTAATATTTACATATATATATATATATTGTATGTTTATATACAATCCAAAAAATAGATTTCCAGAAAGCAAAAAAAAAGCAGAAAAATCACGAAAAAAAGCTGTTTTTGATTGTTCAATATCAACAAAAGCTTTAATTTATGAAAACATCTTTTCACTATTCATTGGTAATAATTTTTTCATTTCTATAATATCATATACCACCAAATTAACTATAAATAAAAACTTCAATAAAGAAAAATTTTTATCAAAACGTATTTTTTACTTATGTCATAGTGTAAATTGTTATCAAGAAGAAAAATTGCATAGCGACAACGTCGAATTCTCTAGCCATTAGCAGTTCTTTCATCAAATTCAGTATTAATAACACATTTTGATATTCATATTCCTTTGCTCCTTTACCTATAGTCAAATCCTGTACCCCATGAGAACTATCTAAAATAAGAAAGAACAAAAATAAGAGAAAATCGCAAATTCATTTTCTTTTACCTCTACAAATCCATGTGTAATAAACTGCATTTGTTCTACGTAACATAGTTTCTCAATAAGTTTTTTTGTATCAAATTCAATTCCTGTAGAAAATAGATTTACAGAAATATTTATTTGATAATAAATCTAATTCACTACTCTAGTTGAACTCTTTTTTTCACGTGCATATATAATTCTTGACCCAGGAAATCATGTAATATAGATATATCTTGAACTCTGTGCACATCAAGTACATAGAAAAATAAGACATTATTAAAAGCAAATAACTAGATGAAAATTTACAGCTGGAGTTGAATATCTCATTAACTATTGATCAATGATTGATTGGTTTTTTTGTCATTATCTTCTTCTTCCTCGTGTATTAATAAATTTATATCAAGTTCTTCATTAATTAGTAAAACCATAGTTATTTAATATATGACAATGTGCATGATGCAATCAATAAAACAATGAACAACCATTTACTTCATTATAATATATGTAATTATTGTTCCATAAAAATGCTCAGCTATTTGTTTAATTAGATTGACAATTTGATAGCCAGTAAGAATTTGAATTCGATAATATTTGTTAGGTTTACGACGAATAAGAATTTATATCAGAGAATTGGTCATTTAGAATAAAAAAAAACAACAGAGTCAAAAAAAAATTATTATTCTATTTCTGATGATGATCAGTTATAACGTAATTTTATTTGTTCAATACGCAAATTATATTTCAAATATAGACCACTACAGTGGAAGAATTATATCGAAAAAATATTCTTCTTTTTATACTTTTATGTAGTTGATTTCATGAAATCAGAGTTTCTTTTTTTATGCTTTTCTTTATTTGACAAAAAAGATGTCACTGGATGCAAGCAACGATGATTCATGTCAAATAAAATGTATGTATCTGTTGTTTGATTATTTTCTTATATGTGCGAAGTAAATTGAAAAACTTTTATATTATGAATATTTTCAGATTTCGATAAAACAAATAATATTTCCATTGCGCAAACATTTCAATAATCGGGTAAGAATAATTTTTTGCATACCTTTCAATTTTTTTTTCATATACATGTTGTATTGAATCAGTCATAATGAATAGAATACAAGTAGCAACGAAAAACAAAACAACATTTCATATAAAAAAATAGGAATTTTTTTTCGTTTTGAATCTATGTTTAGTGTCATTATCTGTAAATAGAATCTTGAAAAATCAGACGAATATATGGTTTTATATCTGATAAAGCCATTGAACAAAATGGACATACTGCTTTTAAACCTTTTGCTCCTAAAAATACGATAAAAAAAAACTATTTTCTTAATTTTCTTTTGTTCGAACTGCTTTTCTTTCTTACCATAAGGTACTTTAATTTTTGACCAATATAAAGCTGTAGACTGTGAAGTCATATGTCCACATGGATGCAGTGCATGTGATGTTGTTGTTTCATTATCATTATTTGGTATAACATAAAATGATGATTCCAATCCAGGTGTAATTGGTATTAATGAACTAACTGTTCGACAAAGTGGACATTCACGTAAATGATTATTATCATTGATGACACCCCATTGATGATTACCATGAACATGTCCACATGAAACATAAACATATGGATTTGAAAAATTTGATGATATTGATGAAAAAGTTGAAGTTTTTATAACTAATGTATTTAATCCAACAGGACATTGAGGTTTTTTTGAATTCAATTCATCTAATTCAAATTCAAGAAAACGACGAGTCTAATCGAAAATTAAAAGTATTTGTTTTTTTAATAAGACAACATTTTATAGTTACAGGTGTATTTTTAAGACCTTCCACTGATCGCCATAGTAATGTTGCTCCACAGAGATCAATCAGAGTTCCGTCTTTTAGAATATTATCTGTATTAGAAGGAGACTAAACAAATATTATAATATTATATTTTTTACAATTCATTTTTTTTTTCTAATTCGACACTTACTGCTGTTTGATAATTAAATTTAAGTCGTCCTTCACCTAAATCAAATACACTTCCACAAACAGATACTTCTTTCCATTTAGTTGGCTTAGAATTTATATTAAATTGATCTCCATCAATATGCATTAGTAAAATACCATTTGTTGTAACACCATCCATTTCATTACGATTATTTTTCCATTTTATTGATTTTTCCTATTGTAGAAATATTGTAAGAAAAAAACTTATCAATAGAAGTTCATACTCCAAGAAAGATATTTTTTGAACTATCAAAACCAGCAGCATAGATACGAGCTGTATATGGTGGATGTCGTAATACAACAATACGGCATGCATAGCGTGAGATAGTCGATTGTACAGCGTTCATATCATCAATGATTTTCGTTTCAGGCACTGTATCCGTAACGATAAAATCAATTTGACTTTCCGATGATCGACCAATCTGAAAATAATCTTTTTTACATTTATTTATTAGAAACAGAACTAGAGAAATATACTTGAAACATATCAGAATCTTCATCATGTGCATATTGAACAACAACAGTTTGATTTCGTGATAACGTATATGAAATGGAATGAAAATCAGCTTGTGTTAATTTCTAAAACTCATAAAATAAATAATAACATTCATGTTCTGTTATTTAAACATTATTTCAATTATTGATATAAAAACATTAAAGTAAATAATCATATGATTATTTACTTGAAGCTCATTGCTTGTTCAATGATTATTTCATACGTAATATGTATATAATCAATCGTTATTCATCTCATAATTATTTTATATATATTGATCACATATTGATAGTTGCATCATAAGCAAAAAATCATCTTCATCTAATATTTTTTTGTTTATTAACATCCTGTCTATATGCATTCTTCAGTGAATTATATTCTTGTTAATCTATGATACCAATATTTTCTTATGAATCATTCAGGACAATAGAATTCACTTATTTTTTTCTTCTTCGATTCTGTTTTTTACCTGTACTTCATCTAGATTTTTACATATATGTTGTCGCTGTGCTTTAAGCCCATTCGCTTGCAAACGTTGTCTCAATTGAAATTTGCTTTTACGTCTTTCATGATCACCATTTGGAATTTGCCCATTATATCTTTCAAAACAAAAAATAAATAAGATGATTATGTGTGTTAAGTACTTTTCAAGTCGAGGATTCATAGAAATAAAATAACAAAAGTATCAATATATATATTTATTTAAAATGACCATGTTACTAAGGATGTCTTATGTTTATAACCTTAGAAATATGTTAATATGTCTTATGTTAGTTTATAGAAATCTGTTCAAGGTTAAATCTTCTTTTTTTTCTCTAATATTATCTAAACATAAAAATAACAAATTCTACTGATCAATTTTTGATAAAATGACTTATATTATTAAAGAAATTTTCTCCCAGTCTGCATTTCCTTAGACATTATCTTCTATCCTCTACTAAATCAAATACAATTATGGCGACATCATCAACTACTACTACAGACAATACAATGTCTGATAATGAATTTATTAAATCACGACAACAAAATAATATTTATGTTAATTCATTTAATCCTAAATTTAAATTGCCAGGATATCTAACAATTTTTCGTTGGATGTTTGGTACACGAAATAATACAAGTGTACCAGCTGATATTGAAGAATTAAATAAATTATTACCAGTAATAAATAATAAACCAGATGAAATAGTAAAAACTTCACCTGGTCTACGTTTTATATGGATTGGACATGCAACATGTCTTGTTCAAATTGATGATTTTATATTTCTAACAGATCCTGTTTTTAGTGATCGATGTGGTGTAACACCAACAATAGGACCAAAACGTTTTCGTCCACCAGCATTAACAATAGATGATTTACCTGATAAACTTGAAGCTATAGTTATATCACATAATCATTTTGATCATTTGGATTATCCAAGTGTTCAAAAATTAAATAAACGTTACGGAAATAGATTAACATGGTTTTGTGGTAAAGGTGGAGGACAATGGTTTCTTGATTGTCATATAGAAAAAGTTATTGAACTTGATTGGTGGGATGATTGGACACATCCAGTATGATAATTGATAGAAATTAATTTTGTATGTTTTTATTTTTTTTAAATATTTTACTGATTTAGAGCAAAAAAGATGTTAAAATAGCATTTTGTCCCGCTCAACATTGGTATCGTATTTTTCTTCTTATTATTATTATCATTATAAATCTTTCATATGCTTATTTGTTTAAGGTCACGACGTACTCTTTTTGATTTAAATAAAGCTCTTTGGGGTGGATATGCTGTATGGAATAATAATTATAAATTTTATTTTGCTGGTGATACGGGTTATACACATGATATACCTATATTTAAACAAATTGGAAAGAAATATGGTCCATTTGATTTAAGTGCAATACCAATAGGTGCATATGAACCTCGTTGGATGATGGAAGCACAACATGTATCACCTGATGAAGCTGTACAAATTCATCTTGATACACAATCAAAAAAGTCTATTGGTATACATTGGGCTACGTGGGCATTAGCTAATGAATATTATTTAGAACCAAAAGAAAAACTAATTCAAGCAATTGAAAGTAATAAATTAGATCCCCAATCATTTATTGTTGTTCAACATGGAGAAATTTTTGACTTACCCGAGAATAACTAATTCACCATATATAATTTCTTGTTGTTGTTCGTCATTTATTTTTATATCTGGCATTGTTTTATATTATAAAGTGAGTGAATTGAATGAATTCTAAGAAATACTTAAGTTAAAGTATGATGATAGAGAAGAAAAAAAAATGTGTGCTTGAATGAATAGTTTTATATGAAGAGAAGTACTACACTCTTTGTCTCTCTCTTCTTCATCATCGTCTTTTTTTTTCTCTCGCTCTCTTTTTCTTCTGTTATTGTCTACTTCTGATGCTACTTGTCGAACGAACAAGCAAGGAAGTAAGCGGACATATGTATAAGAGGTTATACACAGTATAGATAGACATTCAAAAAAAAAGCAAGTAAAACATATGAAGAACAAAATACAATGAAGTCTTTCTGTTGTAGTCGATAATAAAGAAAGAAAAAAAACAGAATTGTACATTTGTCACTGTTCATATTAGGATAGAATATATATAAGAGACGATGAACATATGGAAAAATTCTGGCTCTAGTCTGTCAAGTGTCGTTTTTTTGTCGAAGCAGTGAATATTATTTATACAATTCAACAATTCTTTATTCAATCATAACGAGAGAAGGAAAACTATTGTTCTTTATTATTGTCAATAATCCGATAGGCAGACAAATAATGATTATCTTATCATCATCAGTATTATTGAGTAATAGGACTTATCGTATATGACTAGTTAGTTTTATGTTCACTAATCTTCACAATTATGTATCTTGTATTTTTACAACAATAGATTTTTACTATCTCTATCATATAGATATTTCTTTGTTTAATCTAAAAATAATCAAGATTTTTAGAATAAAACTCTATTGCAAAATGAAAACTAACAATATTCTTATCTATCTTTGTAACTCATGTGATGTGCAGACAATGTATGTCATTCATGTCGATAACATTGAATCAAGATAATAACTTCTGTCACATTACTGTGATTTGTGTGCTTTTTATTTCTTCTTCATCTTTTTCTTTCTATCTTAAACAATTTCTATGCATTATCGCATTTTAACTTCTGTAGAAACAAAATTAGTCGATAATTTCATGTCTGTATTATTAAAAGGCTTGACATCAATCTAAAACTTGATTTTTATCTAAAATAGACATATCGATATAAATTGTTACTTTTGCAAGTAACTGTGTCTTTAAAGACATACAAAGAATGTAGTATATTTAATAGAAATTCGAGTACTGAAGATTATTTTCATGATATTACCACATGAATTAGATACAAAGTCATGTTGGAAGAAATAGAGATGTACAATATTGATGTGAATAATGAAATACTGACAGTGAGTCACCGATATACAATCCGCTGAAGTACAGTTTATACTGACATTTGCATTCGTTACAACAACGTGACATCAACTATATTACAATATGCCCTTTTTATGGAGCGGTATGTTACAGTGCTTCATCAAACACTAATGCACGTGTACTCAATGTGTATTGAGTACACTAAGTTGGTGGTAAGTAAATTGAAATTGCACATATATAGAAACAATAATTTTAGTTGGCTGTATATCAATTTTTAGATATGAAGAAATAAATTTTAATAATAATACATGTAGCAAAAATAACATTACAAAATTATTCGAATATCCAAATATATATATAAAATCGAAAATTTTCATATCAATCATATTTGAAATAATATTATTTAAAAATTAGATAGCCTCTTGAAATTACACTTTGTTGTTGAGATTTATCATAATAAATCATTTTTAATATCGTTTTCTCAATAAATAAGAATAAAAAGTCTCTTAAATTTCTTTTCTTAAAAGCTCAAATAAACAAAAAAAGATTAACAAATGTGTTCTTTTCTCTGATATGATATTAATAAGTCTAGATTTAAACAGATCTATTTCGAAAAATTCATAATTATTTTTATTATAATCTATATTTTAATATTGAATTAAACCATCATTGAATATATGTTTTTTCGCATAATAATTGTATTTTGCGGACAACTATATTTCATAAAATATTAATAAAATCTTAAGCGATACTATGTACAAGACAAATAAGAATGATGTAATAAGTTTCATTGAATGATGTTGTTTTCTTTTTCTTTATCCATTTACTTTTAATGAAATATTCATAATGCATTAGATGACAAGTTTAAAAAGTAACATTATTTCATTTTCAAGTTTGTTTACTTGTCAAGTAAAATTAAAAATCAAATCTTACGAATTCATATTTTCATTTGTATTTTTAAACCTGTAAAAATTTATTAACTTAAAACGATAATTATCTATTGACAGATTGTTTTTTTTAAGCTATTGTGATGAAACTATACAAATTTAATTGGTCTATTTAAAGAGGATTCTTGTTCCTCTTCAGGTACTTTTCAAGAACTTCCTTCTAATAGATATTAGAATTTCAAAGACTAAAAGCTATGCCCTGCCTTCTCGATTGCAATGTGTCTGATGGAGTTGAACTTTGTTAAAGACAGTAGATAATATCTAAAGTATCTACTTTATTTGATTTCTTTTTAATTCTTTCTATCTCAATAAAAAGATCAAAATACTCAACATACTACAAAAAAATTCATGTTCTTTTTAACTAGAACGTTATTTTTTGTAAGCCCTAGCAAGAACCAGCAGTACATTATGTCTTGAAATAAAAATAGTAAGCATCTGAAACACTTTTTAGTATAATTAGAAGAAAGTTTCCGCTAGATTGGATGCACTGCGTTTGGGAAGCAGACATGATTCTTAATTTTTTTATCGAGAAAACTCATTCTTTAAAAATCAACGAGATAGTGTCTATATTTTGATGTTTTTCAGTAACAATATGCCATCTTTTCTGACTTCTATAGTTATATATTAATTCTTGAAGTATGTCCAATAAGTAAAGATTATTTCAAAGCATGTATAGAACAGCAAAAATGATCAATCTAAAAATTTTCAATCAACAAAGACAGCCCTGCTTCAACTCTTGCTTGATACTGTCTTCAACTTTCTTTTTATTCGTTAAACTCTGACTCTGTACAACTTTGTTTGGTATTAGTTTTATAGATGCAATAAAATAATATTGAATCCATTAGAGACATATTGGCACATTATATATATATCAAAACAGAATACAAAAGACGATCTAAATGTACTCATGAGCATCAGAGATATTCTCTTGAGTGAAATTTTCATAAGTAGAACACGATAACTATTTTTGCTAGAATTCACAATTACGTAATACACAAAACGTATGCAATAAAGAGAAGAATTATTTTTCTAAAACTATAAGATTGTTAAAAGAATATCATCATTCGTTTTTTTTTCTATATACAGACAATAACGGTTGCCAATTCGACTTCTTCTAACTTATGTCTACAATACAGTGCAACATGTTTAAAGAAGGAATCATCATCATTGCTTTCTATTGTTTTCTATGTATAACATATATAAATTAGACACCCGACATTAATGTGTATAAAGTACAAGTGAGAAAAGAAGAGTGAGGTGAGAGATGGATCATTTTTGGATCGAAATGCATAACTGTAAGAAAGATGCTACATAAACATTTCGGCTTATGATGGATGTCTATATAAGAAAAAAGAATGAATAGGAGAAGAAAGTATGTAAGAGAAATGCAATACATCTCGTTTTATAAAATTTGAAATAAAAATAAATGATTAGCTAATTATAAAATTTTGATTTTTAATTAATAAAACTATCGTTTAATCACATGCTTAAATAAAAAAAAACTGATCTATTATTTGTTTGCAACTTTCATCACCTGATCGAATTGTTTGTTTGTTATTTCTGATTTTTTTTCCTCTAGAGAGACAATATTTTATTCATAACAATAGGAGGAGAATGTATTCGAATATGTTTCTAACACTTCTATCAGAAAACATACAGCAATTAGACGTCGTGCTAGCCATTTTTCTTCTTTCAATATTTTTAAAAGTGAGGAAAGCAATTTTGTCTCACTACCAACTTACACCACATCTATTACATCAAAGACGTAATAAGGATTAGTCTATGTGAATAAGAGAGGGAAAGAGAAAAGTGCTCACCCATTTATAGACTTAAAAATAAGGACCATTTTTCTACCACCATTACTCTCTCGACTCTCTTAACCGAAATAAGCCGACCGATAATTTTTGTATTATATTCTTGTTCATTTTGCTCATTCAAAAAAAAGTCGAACTTGACTTTGCCGAATCGTTTGAAATTAAATTACAATCATTTGTTGTCGGTCAATGGACAGTAGAAGAAAAAGTGTGGATTGTTATGTGTAAAACGAAACAAGAGGGATCAAATCAGAGTGATCAGTCAAATGAAATACTATCAAACACGAGAAAGAAACAAGCCGATTTATTTTATAGATCAAATTATGATCCAGAAAACGAGATTTATTTATCAAGATCAACATATCTTAATATGCATCTGTGTTTTTTCTGAGAAAAATTAGAACTTTACAAAGATGCAATTCAACACTAAAGATACAGCGGTTGAATCTCAGAAAAGGGAGACCTGTACAAAGTAAGGAGGAAGGATGTCACACACCCCATAAATTACGCCCTTGAAAATTTATTAAAGTTTCCTATGAACTTGCATTTCGTTTAGCAGCAATTAAATATATAGTATTTTTTTGAAAACCAAACAAAGAATCATATAGAAAAACTGATAATCACGGTGTTCCGAGTAGGGAACTCATCACACTTTGTGCTCTCGGAACAACTCTACCGATAACAATAATCGATTGAAAAATACAAGAAAAATAATTATAAACACAATTATTTTAATATGATTACTACATGACGATTTATTATCTTTTCCTTTGATAACGAACATTTTCTTAAATAAGTATACGAAAAATTTTTGATTGCTGATTTCATGCAAGAAGAAAAAAAAATTATGTCACTTTTTTTTTCGCAGGTAGCCAATCCAGATAGTTTGTGACAATTTTTCAATTGTAGGTCATTGGCTATTTGATAGAAAAAGAAAAAATAGAGCCTATATGTATATATATATATATCGTTGCCAGTCAATATTGATTTAAAGAATCATATATTTTCTCTCTCAAACTAAATTTGTTCAATATTCATTATTCGTTTTCATCAAGAATCTTACAATGAATGATGATTATTATCTTTCTCATGGTCCTTTGCATGAACATAATCGTATAATACCAGAACTAAGTTCTAGTTCACCAAATTATTTATCTTATTCATTACCAGAATTTCATTCAGAAAAAACACCAAAAAAAAGTCATGGAAAATTCAAACAACAACATCATCGAGCAAAAACAAGTCTATCAAAAACAAAAACACAAATTACAGAAAAAGAAGCAAAAGAAGCTATTATGAGAGGTTCAGTTACTGAAACAGATGATATTGATATAACAAAATTATCAGGTAAAAAATAAATTTCTAGTTCTTTGTTTTTATTTATTATTTTTATAATATCTAATTAGGTACATCAACACTATCCCAACAAGGTCGACGATTTGGTGCTGATGTTAAACCACCATGTAAGAACCAAAAAAATGATATATATTATATATAGTTAAATGATTTATTTAGTTTCATATATTGCTCTCATAACATTAGCTATTGAAAGTTCACAAGATGGTAAAATGACTCTTAATGGTAAATAATAAAATTACTTTTTATTTTAGTTTGTTTTTTTTTTTTCTAATTTATTTTTATTTTTTCATTAGAAATCTATAATTTTGTTCAAGAACGTTATCCATTTTATAATGAACAAACAGCACAACGTTGGAAAAATTCTATACGACATAATCTATCATTAAATGATTGTTTTGTTCGAGTTCCTCGAACATCATCTGATAATTGCTTATTAACAGGAAATAAAAGTAAAGGTAGTTATTGGACATTACATGAAAATGCTAAAAATATGTTTGGTAATGGTACAAGTTTTTTACGTCGACCAACTCGTTTTAAAACACGTTCAAAATTATCTCCAACTAAATTAATAATTGCTTCAAGTTCAACAAATAGTAGTTCAGGTGAAGGAGAAACATCATCTTCATTTGATTATGATCATTTATCATCAACAACATCAAATATATATTCACAACATTATCATCATGATTATTCATTTGCTTCAACATCATCTTGGATTCCTCCACCACCTCCACCATTACGACAACAACAACAACAACAACCTGTTCATGATTCTTTCCATATGACACCATCGTCTATACAATTTCCAGGTTATACAGAACAATTATCATCATTTTATGGTACACAAAATAATTCAAATGTTTATTATAATTCAAATAATCATCGATAAAAATAAAAATAGACTCGGTGTCTTTTTGCTTTTTTTTCTATTTTGGTGTGTTCTATTACCAGATGTTTATTACACTTTTTTTGTTTTTGTATATTTGCTTGTTCCGCAATTGAAGAGATATAAGTACGTTTTTTTTTTTTTTTCTATTTCGATGATAATGTCATGCTATTCTCGACAAAGAAGATTTTTTTTTCTGTATATCAATATGTGGACACGTATATAGTTAAGACAAGACTCAATCATTTTTTCCTCTTCTTAACAGCAAATGATAACAGTATGTATAAAAGACTTTTTTTCTCGCTTTCTCTTCTTTCTTAGATCGTATCCTTTCTAGTACTAATACGTTTTTTCGATCTTATCCAACAAATGCAGTGTATAAATCGAGAAAATGTTAGCATCGTTAAGTAACACGTTGCCAGCACGGCTGTCGTTGTACTGCTCTGCGTAAATATTTTTAGATTCTCTCCGTCTCTATATAACAGCCGCCCATTTGTACAATACAAAGCAGAAAAGAGAAAGAAGCAAAAATATAGCTCGACGAAGAAAAATGGTATCGTACAACTAAGTATATAGCCATCAATGGTTGTTCTACTGATGACAAGTAAACATCTAGAGAACGCAAAAGAAGCTAAATCTATCTGTTACTCCATACTCATACGCATCCAAATATATATATATATATATATATCTACGTAACTAATAAACCGCAATTTTTCTCTTCATTGTCAGTGCCTACCACTGCTGCCTACATACACACGAATAGCAGTATGTAAAGGCGCCCGAGAAAGAAAAGAGAGTACTTCTGTATACTACATCTCTAGCGAGTTTGTTGTTGTTGTTGTTATTATCTGTAGCGTAGGCATCAGGAATCGTGTGTCGTCTTTTTTCTCTTCTAAGTTCTGTATATGTATTGGACACAAACGTTTCCTTATATGCAGTAGAATAATATCGTTCTTCTCTTTTTATCCAAAGATTACTATTCAGTAGTCTTTACTGAAAACTATTTTATATATACTTAGTTTTTTTTATTGCATTATATATTTATTTTTTTTATTTCAAGATCTGTTGGAAGTGTAATTATCTAAGTTCACCGTCGAACTACAGTTGTTTTCTTTCAATTCATTCATTTAAATTTTTAAAAGCCACACCGGTCAAAAATGTCTTCAAATACAAATACAACAGCTACGATGGATTCCATCAAAAAGAAGATGCAAGCTATGAAACTTGAAAAAGAAAATGCTGTCGATCGTGCCGAACAAGCTGAACAACGTCAAAAGGATTTTGAAGAAAAACTTAAAGCAGTAAGTTTTATTATTATTATTCTTATTTCTTTTCGATTGAAATTTTTAATTTTTTTTCTTTTATTTTCGTTTTTTTAATTCTTTTTTCTTTATCATTATTAGTCTGAAGAAGAAAGTAATGGTTTACAAAAAAAAATCCAACAGATCGAATCTGAACTTGATGCTGCTCAAGAACAATTAGCTGAAGCCAACGCAAAACTTGAAGCCAAAGAGAAAGCTGCTACTGATGTAAGTCTCATTTATTTATTTATTTTTTCTTTTCTTCCATTTCTTTTTTTCCTCTTTTTACGTTCGCCTCACAATATCTATCATCAACTCTGCACATATAAGCACTAAATCTATCTATCTCTATCTATCTATCTATCTATGTTTTTCTCTCTTATTTTCTTCTCTGATTATCCGAACAGTCGTTTGTCGAGAGTATTATTCCTGTTCCTTTTTCCTTCTTTTTCCCCCCTCAGAAAATATACGCGCATATCTATTCATAGACAGACACATCTAACTATGTATATCCAAAAAAGAACATCAATACATATAGAAGAACGAAGATTTTTCTAAAAAAATAATATTAATCATGACACAAGATAATCTAAGTATACTATTGGCTAAAGGCCAAATAAATGCAATTGAATTTTATAATTTATTTAAAAATCGTCATCCCCAATTATCACCACTACCACTACCAACACCAACACCATCATCCCAAACAACAACAATAAAAACAAATAAAAATAAAACAAATCGTTCATCAACATCAAAATCTCGTTTTTATGCATATCAACAACCAGTACAACGATCAAATTATGTTATATCCAATATTTTACATAATGAACGTATTAAACAAATTCGTCAGAAATTTTATGATAATGAACGTTTACGTGATTATCGTTTAAATGATGATGATGATGATACATTTCATTTATCATCAGATGATAATGAAATGTCTTGTTCTATTTCTTCGACATCATCATCATCATCTAATTCTTCTTCATCAGTAAAATCTTCTCGTCGTCCAATTAAACCCGGTTGTGAAATATATCAAGTATCACCATATTCATCTCAAATAACATTCAATTTAAAAATTTCCATTATGCAAACTGAAGTTACAGATATTATTAATGTATTAAAAGAGGTAAACATTTATAAATAAGTAAACGTCGAAAACATTAGACATGATGAATCATTGTTTGTGTGTAGGTGTGTCTATCTACTAAACATTGGTCTAAAAATAATTTATTAATATATATATATATATATCTATAAATAGTATCGAACGAACTTTAAATCGTTAACAATAGAAAGAACATTTAGATAATTCTCTTATTAATAGAATATAAAGTCATATAGTATCATTAGTTTTCTTTTTGCTCATTTTCAAATAATTTTGTTATATTAATATTATATGATTTGTAATTATAGGCTGAAGCTGAATTAAATGGACTTCAACGTCGTTTACAATTAGTTGAGGAAGATCTTGAACGTGCTGAAGAACGTCTTACACAAACAACACAAAAACTTGATGAAGCTTCACATGCAGCTGATGAAAGTGAACGGTAATAAACAAATTATTTGTTTTATATTAAAATATAAGATAATTAATTTGATTTTTATTTCTAATTTACAGTAGTCGCAAAGGTCTCGAACAACGTACATATCAAGATGATGAACGTATTGCTACACTTGAACAACAATTGGCTGAAGCACAACTTATTGCTGAAGATTCCGATCGAAAATACGATGAGGTAAATTTGATGAAATGATCAATAAACAAAACAAAAAAAAAAAAATTTATTTTTGAAATCATGATCTTAGGTCGCACGTCGTATTGCTATTATGGAAGTCGATTTGGAACGTGCTGAAGATCGTGCTGAAGCTGCCGAAGCGTAAGATACATTGTTTGTTTTTATTATTTTTATGCACGGTGAATTGGTTTTTCCTTTTTTTCGGTTGATATCGATTTCCTGCATGATTATTTTATTTCAGATAGTATATGAATGATATGAAACTAAATTTAAGATTACATACAATGATCTGAAAACGTATGCATGATTTAATTTTTGTTCTTTTATTTTTATTTTTATTTTTATTTTTTATAAATTATTATTATGTTCGATAAAAATATTTGTTTTTTTATTTTCTTTTTAGAAAAATTCTTGAACTCGAAGAAGAACTCAAAGTTGTTGGCAACAATATGAAATCACTTGAAGTATCAGAACAAGAGGTAAATTTTTTCTAGATATATGATGATTTGTTTGACTTATGTATTTATATTTAGGCCATGCAACGTGAAGAAAGTTATGAAGAACAAATTCGTGATTTATCTACACGTCTTAAAGATGTAAGGTTTTTCTTTTTATTAGAATCCAACAAATATATTCTAATCATACGATTATAGGCTGAACAACGTGCCGATTTAGCTGAACGTACCATGGCTAAATTGCAAAAGGAAGTCGATCGTCTCGAAGGTAATAATTTAATAAACAATTGGTTGTCTCTTTTGCATGAGAGATTTATAATAAATATCAAGCATGTTGATACTTTGCATATGTGTCTGTTTCTCAGACAATATACAGAGTAAAACATCTGGAACATAAAATGAATAATTTCTTGTTTTTTTTTTTTTGGTTATTAGAAATTTTTATATAATTTACTTTTTCTTTTTTCTAGACGAATTACTTGCCGAAAAGGAGAAGTACAAGAGCGTAAGCGAAGAACTCGACATGACATTGAACGAATTGTCGGGTTATTAAAAATATCAATTAATTCTATTATTATTGATTGTGGTAACAGCAACAACAGCAGCAGCAAAAAGCATCTTTTTTCTTTCTTTAAGACGTTCTTCTTTTCTTTTTGTCTATTAAACCCATATCACCTTTGTGTGAATTTGTATGTGCGCAGCGGTGGCAACAGAACAAAACTTGCTTTTATTTCTTCTTCTTTATACCATTAAATCAAAACAAAAAAAAATCTATCTTCTTTTTCTTTTTAATATAGAGCATGCACAACTCATACTTCTCTTTTCTTCTTTTTTTTTTCTTCTTCTCTCTTAAAATTTATCATTTTATGTCTCTATAACTAGTTTGTTCTTTCTTTTTTTTTCTTATTTCTATTATTTAAAATCATACAAATAAAGTATAAAAAATTTTAAAAAAATATATTAATGAATTATCTTATTATTTTTGAAGCATATCAAAGAGATAATATTTGATTTCAGCAATCACATGAGAAGAAATATTCTACAAAGATTTGAATTATCATTTGATATTGGTAAACAATATTTTGATATAGGCGAAAAAAAAATGATCATAGACATTCATAAGAAAAGTCTTTCAAGTGAACTTGAGTAAATCATTTGATTGGATGTTTTCATAGACGGAATAGAGAAGTTAGCAAAAAATATAATCTTTTATCTTTTACATTATAAAAACAAATATTCTCAGATAGACTATTTGTTTTTATTAGATCGACAGGATAATGTTGTGAAGAAATAATAAAAAAAACTACTATTTAGATAAATGTATTGTAATCATATTTTTAGCTTGAATGAATTATTTTTAACCAAAATTAATTTCTTTTCGTTTTCAGAGCTTCGAATGAGCTGTACTGGACTGATCCTTGATTATAACAGAAAATTTTCAATAGATATCGCATGTTTTCTTAGTAACATATTTTTTTAGGAAAAATGTTATCGCATTGTTTCATTAAATCAAAGTTTCCTGCAAAGAACACCGAGTGAATAAGGAAAATCAAACAAAGAAAAATGTATTACATAGTTTATTCATACTGAAATAGTTCGTTCGCATTCTTCAAATATCGTTGTCTCATAGTTCTCTTTCAACAACAAATGCATCATTATCTATTACTTTTTCTAATTCTAATTCTATTTCCATTAACTCTTTTCAATCATCGATTACTTTTACCGTCTGCTTACTAACTACTACTGATAAGGATGCGGATGTGGTTGCAGACACAAGAAGAAAAAGCACGCAAACCGACACCCTTCTGTTTTTTTGTGTCACTTATATATTAAGTTGTTAGATATCATTAATTATATGAAATAAACTGTGATTTAATTTATAAAATAAAAGGATAGAAGTAATCCATAAGCTGGACTGGACTCTAGATTGATGATCCATGGACTGACTTTCTTCGTCCTTGCCTAGCCCATTCGAAGTTCTGTTCTGTTTTACATTCATAAGCAGTACTTCAATATATGCAGGTTATTGTAAAAACCTTATTTCTTTAACTAGAGAAATGTTCAAATGAATGATAGATTTCGAGCCAAGACTATTCACATTATGCATATCCAGGTGAGTTATTAACGATCTGAAAATAGTTCATGCTCTTAGCTTATTGCTGCTGAGATATTGAATTTTTAGAGTATTTTTCAAAATATGAGTGCTGTGCTGCAGAGAAACTGATTTTCGAATTTGAACTTGAAACTTCGCACAGAGGCGGATCTTAATAATACGAACCAAAATTCTTGATACCTTTTGAAAATCGAAGAAACTAACCATTGGACTGGTAAGGACTGAGAAAATCGGAATTCTAAAATTTTGTAGATAGTTTTTCGGTGACAACTTGAAATTTTCGCCGACGTGACGTGAAAATTGGGAGGAACTAGCTCATCCCATTGCCTCTCACATTGAGACTTATGATACGAACAGCGATCATATCTGAACATCGGAGAAAAAAGCATTCTCGTTGAGGCTTGTCTCTGCGGAAAATTTTTAGTCGAAATTCGAAAATCAATTTTTCTGTTACTACGGCATTCATTTAAAAAATGCGTTACAAGTGCAGTATCCTGACAGCAATAAGCTAATGGCATTTCAGAGAAATCATAGCGCATATGAAGGAATAAATTCAATGTATAAATGTAAGATATAATGTGAGGAGGAGTACTTGTTATATGTAAAGCTTCTTGTGGTGCATTTATTTTTATAAAAAGTATTATCAACATAATGCTTTATTCAGTAAACAATTTAAGGTATATCGTTCCAGAAGGATGATCTCCTTCAATCTGAAGAAATTTTCGTTTTTCTTCAGCCGAGTTCCTGAATTTTATTGTTTTTGTTTTCACTGATCGATTCTTACCAAAAGAGCGCATACCTTTCTTAACTCTAGCAGCCGCAAAACTCGCCTGTATCTTTCTAATTACTTCGTTATTTATGCTCTCATTAATACTCTCATATGGCTTTCTTTTTTATTTCATATAAAAAAATCCTATTACATTCTGACAATATTAAAATGAAAACTTTAATCTAAATTTTTATGTGTTTCACCAAAAACAACGCCCGGTTCACTATATCTCTTTTTTAAATCTGCTGCTTTTTGTTTAAAATATTTTTCACGTTCAGTATCTTTTGGTACACCATCACCACGTCGACACATAATTGCTGCATTAACACAACCTTGAAACATATCTAAATCACATGCTTTTGATGCATAATCAAGTGCTGTTGGCCCATCTTTAACAATATCACCATGATGTCCATTGAAATAAATAGACCAAAGATTTAAACATGATTCACCAATTGATCCTGAACAAGCTTTTTTATAATAATCTATAGCTCGATTAACATTTTTTTCACAACCTTCACCTTCCATATAAGCAATACCAGCATTATGACAAGCTTTAAAAAATCCTAAATCACATCCACGTTCAAAATATTTTGTTGAAAGTGGAATATCCTTTTCCATGCCTAATAAAATAAAAAAAAATAAAAAACAAAAATTCAAATTTTTTTTTCTTTAAGATTAAATTTTATTTTTCATTAACCTCGACCAAGAAATGCAAATGTACCATAACGATAACATCCATGTCCATAATTCATTTCATCACAAGACATTTTATATATTTTTCCTGCTGTTGCATGATCATTTTTTATTATTTCATGATAATTTCCCAATCGATAACAACCTTAATCATAAAAAAAATTTACAAAATAAAAATTTTAACAATGAATTATTCTAAACATACCATCACCAAGTTTTTCACTAAAACAAGCGAATTGATATTCGACAAGTAAATTATCCAAATATACTTTATATTCTTCTTCTGATTTCGGTGCAAAATAAGTCATATCAATCTGTGAAATTTGCATATTTATATATGTGTAAAATTTTATTCTTTTTTTCGTGTTTATTATAACATATATATAATAAGTGAAAGAATTATTTATGACACCGCACCGGAAACACTAATTAAGTAAGCGAAACACTTTGAAAAGAAAAGATAAAAGTACACAGACAAGTATAGTTTTTTTAAAAGTTACAAAAAAAAAAAATAAATAAAAATTAAAAAATTCGTTCTTCGGAATTTTTTTGTTTTGAATATCACAAACTAAAATTGATGGAATAATATCGTACATAAATTATATGTTTGAGTTGTTCTTTTTAATCATAAGCATGTAATAAATAATTAACTGCCATTTCTTCATTACGATCACAAGCAAGAAATGCTTCAAGAACACGATTTCGATCAAAACCCATATCTTGTATCTAATAAATTTAAAAAAAAAAACATCAAATTGAGATTTTTTATTTTTATTTGAACAGAGAAAATAATGTATTTGATCTAAAGATGGCCTCAGATGGTAGTGCATGTTTAGTTCAGATCGTCATAGTTTTTCAGATAAAGGTGAACGAGTCATCATCATCGGCCGTGCTTTCACTTAGATTCGATCCTTTATAAATATCGTTCTTCACAATTCAAGTAAAATAAATACATACTCGATTGACAGCTTGTTGTTCTTGAGATGTGAGTTCAACTTTTATTGTGCCTTGGCCTTGACCAGCACCACTACCAGCAAATGATGGTGCATTATCATTACCTCCTCCTGCTTGTCGAAGTAGATCAATAAACCCTTGTGGATTTTCGTCGATCATCTTGTTAAAAAAGAAAACAAATAAAATTATATTTATGAAAGAAAAAAAAAAAGAAGATATATTTTTTTTTTTACTTTGGCCATTTCTGGATGTTCAGCCTTTAATGCATTTTTAATTGCTTGAAGCTGTTGAGGGTTTTGTTCGAGCATTTGACCTATTTGTTGAAGATTCATACCGGGATCTAAAATCCAAAATACACATGAATATGTCGTACATAATAAAAGAGAATGCGTAGTTGAGCATTTTATATAGTAAAAACTTCAACTTTCAATTTCCTACAATCCATATGACTATCTATGAAAATTTCATGAATCTACCAATAAGTGTCATCTATGTGAATAAAGAAAAAACAAATGCCTACAACAATATTTTGATACCTTCAAGATTTAAAAATTAGCAAGTCTATATGAGAAGGTTATAAAAAATGTTGCATTCATTGTTCATGAATGATAACAGATTTTCCTATAATAGTAGTACAATCTAAGGGCTTTCAAATTATAGGCTCCAAGATTCTATAGAATCCCGCTGCTCCCATCTGTGGGAATAGAATGTTTGCAAGTTCAATCAACGAGCGTAGATGTGCGTAATTCAGAGACTCAAAGTGGTAGGATACAGTCAATGCTATCAAGTCTAGTTCATTCTTGGCAAAGCTACTAATCTTCATGTGAATATACTGTCAACATACTTACAACAAGAATAACTGATATATTAAATTATATTCAACTTAAAATGAAATTTAGTTATATCTCGAAAGTAATAGAGTTCGCTTTAAACTTATACGAGTTGAATAGTATTTTTATTGATATTTGTTTATCTTCGATTTTAACGTAGTTTGTAGATGATATTCCTTGTAGTCGAAGAATAGATTGCTTTCTCCTAGTATTTAATACTTTAATTAATTTAAAATGATCTCGTTACAAAAGAAGTCATTGGTGTATACCTTATAGTATGAATACTCTTTCTAATAAAGAAAAATAGATATGCACTTTGTTTTCTTAATGTAAACTAAAATTAGAAATTATTATAAAATAAAATTATTTTACGTAATGATTAAATCAAAGATAATTATTAGATAAAAGACAATGGGTTTCATCTTTTTTTTTGTTGTTGTAATCAATTCTTTCTTCATAATTTATAGACGAATTTTCTGTAAAAAGAATAAATTTCGATGATTTAGTAATCATACTCTGACTGATGTGCTGATTAAAAAAAGAAAAATACATAAACTAATAACCTCTAGTGCCTTGATGCAAATTAGTAGCGGCGGATGGTTGAAATGGTTGTATAGTTGGAAGCTCTGATGGTCGTTCTGATGCAGGTACTATTGGTGGAAGATCAGGTATTTCGTCTGTTTCAGGAATATTACCCTAGAAAGAAAAATATATAAATTTAATTAAAACAATCGTTAAAAATTTCATTTATTTAATACTGATGTTATGAATTCTATAGCAAGTTCTGGAGTATAAGCACTAGCACGTAATGCTTTTTCAGCTAGTGTACGTTCAAAACCCATTCCTAACAAGGTTTGTAAAGCCTCTTCACGTTCACTAGCTGATGGAAAATTATTTGATGATGAATTTGTAAAGTTGTTAGTTGGTTGAGGTACTGGAAACTCTGTTTGGGATGGATATTGTGTTTGTGCTGGAAAATTATGTTGTGGATATGGATTTTGACCAAAGCCCTGTGCTTGAAATGGTTTTTGCATAAATGAATTTGGTTGAAATGATTGTTGCATAAATGGATCTTGGCCAAAAGGACTTTGCAATAACGAATTTGACATTGGTCCCATTCCAAATTGTGAATTAAATCCACTAAAAATAAATTCTATTAAAATAAAATTTCTATATTAAAACAAGGAAAAAACAAACCCAAATTGATTAATTCCTTGATTAGGTTTCTTTTTTGGCTATAAAAAATAATAAAATAAAATACGACGTAATTTGATAATAAAAATAAAATTTATATATATACTGGTGGTTTCGGTTTGCCAGGTGTTTGTTTAACAAGAACAAGATAATTGTCAGCTTTTATTTCGTAAGACTCAATTGTATCTTCATCATCCATAACTTTTCCTTTACATAATAATTTAAGTAGATCAGGATCATATTTTTCTCTTAAGTCATCTCTCGCAGCTATTGTTTCTTTTACAGCTCTAACCTGCAATAATTAAAACACAAAAAACAACAATAATGAAATATAATTATATGAAAATTTTTCTTTAAAAATTTACTGTATCATCTTGCTTGCATTCAATAGTAAACGATTCATTATGTAAATTTTTTATTAGTAGTTGCATTATGATATTAAAAAAATGTAAGATATTTTCTAAACAAGAAAAAATTCAACTATAACACAATTGGAAAAAACCGTGTCACTATATATGCATCTACAAAAACAAAAATACACTATTCTCTTCTTCCGACTTTATTAATAAATATACCTTTTCCTTCACTAATGACATCTATATAGAAAATTTTTCGCTATATCTGTATTAATTATGAAAACAATTTCAATTATATATATTTAATCAAGCAATTGTGAGAATGAATAATATGTTTATTTTAACTATAAGAAATTATATTTTTTTTATCGAGATAGGACATCATTGAGAAGGGTAGTATGCTTTTTTTTTTGTAAAGAATGAAGATGGCGTTAATATTAATAACATGTACTAATAATTTTAATTTTTCTATTTTTATTTGCTTTTTTTTTGACGAGAAAATCAATTTCAAATCAGTTCTATGAAATGATAGACTTTAATATCGTCTACAATTAAAGATATGATATGAGTTAAACCAATTTATTTATTTTTTAAGCACTAAGAATTTCTCCATGACAACGACTTGTAGTAAATGCTTTCATTTCAATTTTGTATCGTATTATTAATCTGATTAATTATTATGATTCTTATTTCATTTTGTCGAATTGAACCAAGATATTTGTCATGAATGTTTGAAAGTGCAGAACACAAATTTTCAATATTATGAACTGATTTTTTAGTTAGAAGGATCTAGGCTTTTTTTAAGCTAAATAAAAAGTAGATTGAAACGTTAAAAATTGCTTGAAATTATTTCTCGATTTTTGCTGTAATTTTTTTCGGGGAAATTTTTAATGTTCTTAAAAAAAGATCGAGAGCGTGTCAAGTCCAAAGTTTAGGTTTTTCAAGATTCTCCAATTTTTAAACTGTTTGCTTATATTTCAAATGTATCGTACATAAATTACAGTTATATGTTTAATTTTCTATTTAATCAGCTTTGATTCAATGTCTCTTATGTATCATTCGATAGAACTTTTCAAAAATCTTAAAAAAAAGGGTTACTCTACAAAATGCTAAATCTATTATTTCTAAGATTCAATTTGTGATTTTTTTTAATAATTGATATTCGACAATTTTCAGGCTGAACAATCTTTATTTGACTTGAAACAAATATTATATTTTGAATTAGCATAAAAAATTGAGTCAACATTTTTCATGTATCAGTTTTTCTCTATAACCCTGTTTTTCGATGAAATTTTCATTTGTTGGTCTCCTTTGAAGATATATCAAAAAAGAGTTGAATTAGACAATACAATAGATGTTTTAATCAAATTCTTTTTTACATAACCCTGAGATGGACTAGGAGCGAAGATTTCATCGAAAGACAAGGTTGTAGAGAAAAATTAGAATGTAAATAAGTTGATTTAAAGTTTTGTGCTAATTCGAAACATGATATTTGTTTAAGTATTTTATTGAGTGATCCATTTTTTAAGATTCTTCTGAATGGAAAATTAAGGATATTATTATAATTTATATACTATACATTTGAAATATAAAGTTACATTCTCAGAAATGAAGGATCTTAACAAACATGAAATAGCATTTTAAAAGCATGGTTTTAACAGAGATATCAGAGCCCGAATCGAACCGACTTTTACGGGTTCGAGTTCGGTTCGGTTCGACTAATTTTTTAACAAATTGGTTCGGGTTCGGTTCGGCTCGAATATGTCTTTAAAAAGTGGGTTCGAGTTCGGTTCGGTTCGACTATGTTTAAAAAAAATCGGTTCGAGTTCGGTTCGGTTCGGCTAAATTTTAAAAAAACCGGTTCGAGATCGGTTCGGTTCGAGTCGAACCGAACCGAACCATTATAGTTCGGTTCGGTTCCTGATAGGCGTGCCATTTTCCTGTAAGTTTATTTTAAACTAAAACTGTTGCCAATATAAATTTAAATTAAATAAAAATTTTTCTGATACCAAAATTTTAATTTACAATAAATTTAAATTGTTATGTGAAATAAATTCAAAATTATTTTAGATTTAAATTTTTGAGAATTAATTTCTGGAAATAATAATTTTTTGTGAATTAAAATGCAACAGCCCAATCGTCAAAATACATGACTTCAAGAAAAATAGATCAGAAATAAAGAAAGAAACTGCTATTATACGTTAACATCCGATCATCACTATAGTAGATCCCGTAAGAAAACGGCCGTGCTCCGTTCCTATTATTTTCTAACGATAATAAAAAGCTTGTACAGATACCATTGCTAGTAGACCTGAGAGATAAAAGGTTTCTTTTGATTTCTATAGATAACTATACAAAGTGAAACTTAAATTAATTAAAATGTAGCTTAAAATACTTCAAATTTATTTAGATGTAATAAAATTATTTTGAGTTTATTGAATTTTTTTGAATTTTGTACAAATTCGATTTAAATTCAAAATAAAATGAAATCTTTTACAATTGATTTCTTGACTTGATAAATTTTTGTAAATATAAATTGATCGTCCAAAATCCCTGATGTCAAATGTTCGATTAAAGATCGTTTGATAATCCCATATAGCATCACAATCTTACAAAAAAGATTATAGCTCAGCTAATCATTTTTCTTATGTACTTGTCCATATTTATTCGCTTTTCAAAAATTAGTTAGGCGCAGTTCAGCTTAAGGTCGCTTTTTAAGAAGTGGTTCGAGTTCGGTTCGGTTCGATTCTGTTTTAAAAAGGGTGGTTCGGGTTCGGTTTGGTTCGACTACGTTTTTGAAAGAGCGGTTCGGGTTCGGTTCGGTTCGACTAAATTTTAAAAAAACCGGATCGAGATCGGTTCGGTTCGACTCGAACCGAACCGAACCGTCTTAGTTCGGTTCGAGTTCGGTTCGTTTTCGGGCTCTGAGAGATATGCAGTCTAAAGAAACGCATGTGAAAATAACTTTGAAATGTTCTGGGTTTCTATGTGTTTTCTAAGAAAATGGATATTCGCATTATTGACTGATGTTAATCATCACAACGACCAGGAATTCATAATTGTTCGTTTCATATGTGGTTGAACCTTGAAAATCAAAACAGAGTAAAATTTGCTTTCTCACATTTCCATTCTTTCGATAGAGAATATGATAAGAATCGTATGAAAATATTAATTCATCTACAAATTTTATTCAGATATGTATATGTTACATTGTAGACATCTGATGTATGATAAAATAAAAATAATTCATTTTGTTTCGTTGACAGACTATTTCAAAATAGTTAAGCCGTGTTTGTTTGTATTGTACACGTATTTGATTAATGGTAGCTCGTATAAATTGTGATGTTCAGATATGACTGATCTTTCGTTATTGTAGACGACAATCAATATCATAGTTTGCATAGAATAGAATTTTTATATATCCATTAGAGTTTCAAACGGATCGTTGAACTTGCTTGTCTGTTATGTTTCTAATCTAAATTTGTAATATAAAACTTCGATTTCTGTTAGCAAGACATGTACGATCGAATCTCTTTTCCAGCGGAAGATGACAAATAATTTTTTTAATCATTTTGATTGAACACAGTTATGGCTAATTATAGGTTGAGAATACATTGCTCATTATTCATTGTTTTATCAAGTTTGTTTATCTGCTCTTCTAAATTATTGTCCATACGTTGTAATTAGTTTTTATTTTAAGTATTATTATTTTATATGAATTGTAAAAAAAATTTTATTCTACCGTAATACTCGCTTCTTATAGTCATATGATTTCGTTAAACATGATTTTCTTGCTTTATTGTAAAAATAGTTTTTCGCTTCAATTCTATTATTAGTATGTAAAAAAAACACATGCAACATGACAAGTAAATCACACTGATGAAAACGTATGACAGACTTATAGTATTTGATCTTCTAAAATTCCATCGCAATTTAAGTATAACGGTAATCTATGCTCATTATGTGGGCTCAACAGATTTCATGAAAGATAATTTCAATCTAGATTTTGTAATCAATATTGAAATTGTGAT
This sequence comes from Rotaria sp. Silwood1, assembly GCA_905250075.1. Lineage (NCBI taxonomy): Eukaryota > Metazoa > Rotifera > Eurotatoria > Philodinida > Philodinidae > Rotaria > Rotaria sp. Silwood1. The sequence continues at coordinate 8,431,077 of CAJNOP010000002.1, forward strand.
CCAAAAATGTCGGCCATTACCTATAAATTAATGTTATCTATTATGAACATAAATATAGATAGTTGATTGAAAAGTTATAGTTACTGTATTGATTATAATTAAACATGTTACCTTTTTTTGCAAAAAATAAAATATACTTGTAACTTCTGAAGCAAAATATTGTTTTCTAGATTTTTATATGGTTCGATAAGCTCTACAAGAATATGAACATTGTAAAAAAAACTTCTGATTCTGTTTCCAATTCGAAATTTGGAGGAAACTGAAGAGACTAATAAAAATTTCATGTATCCAGCAATAGAGAAAGTAAACTAAACTTCTAATATCTTTAACTGATATACTGTTCATGTGGCTCACTCAGGAATTACAAGAATATTTTTTTGTTTCTGTCGAAAAACATAAAATGTAAAATGTTTAGTCATGTTTAACAAAAGGAACCGTAAATTTTCATGATTCCAATTAGAGACTATCAGGTTGGTTTCGAGCTTGGATCCGAAAAATTTGGACTTAAACAGCTCTACCTTACACATTTCTCAGACGAGTCGTCTGAAAAATGAGTAACCTGTACTGGTTGACGAAGAAAAATGGAAAACAAGCATCTCGTATCTTTGGTTCGGTTACCTTATTCCGATTAGGAAATTTCATCACAAATATCAAAGTACGATTCGACGAGGTATGGGTTCAACAACATTCAATAAATCGGGCTCAAGTCCGAAAATTTTGGATCCGACAAGCTCTAATCTTTTTCTACAAAACTATGCATATCAGCCAACTATGTATATATGTGTTTGTATAAATAACCTCAATGTACAGAGATAGCTCGAAACATTTGGATCACCCTTTATTAAGACTTCGCCGATTTACTTCGTATGGCAGCTTATTATTACTTCAGTCGATTGATAAAAATAATCATCAGATATATATTTATCACAAAACAAGAAATGTTTGATTCAATGCTATAGATCACTCTACTATGAAAAATCATTTCATTTTATAAATATATACAGTGTAATATATGCATATATTTTCAAGATCAATTTGAAATATTTTTATTTATTCATTCGTGTATAGGATACATTGAAGTATACCTTGAAAGTAAGTGCATTACTGAGTGTTCAATATACTTTTCGATATATATAATTATTATTTATTAAAAATTGCGAACATCTTATTAAAACCAAAATTTTCTTCTTATGTAATTTCTTTCTCAAGGTCATGGAAAAAAAAAGCTTTGAAAATCTGTCACGATTAATAAAATTAAAAAAACAAATATTGATTTAAAAATATTTTTCGTCTAGATGGTGCCACATATTGTCACGTTAATGAAACAAAGACTTAAAGTTCAAACCAATGAACAATTGATCATTTGAGTGATTGATTGATCATATAGTAAAGTTTAGCAAGGCAAAAAAGCGAAACGGTAAAGTCATGGATGTAGAAAATGATAATTCGATATATATAGATCCGGAAATAATAATAAAAGAATTAGTTATTTCATTACCAGTTTTAACTGAATCTGATGTCGAAATGATATTAAATAATGTCGATTATTTTGACGACGAATCATCCGTAGATGAAGACGAAAAAGAAAAACCTTGTTTAAAACGTGATCAACGACGTTTAAATTTATTAAATAATCCTGATTATGGTATTATTCTTGGTTTTATTGAAAAATTTCGTTCATATATAAAAATGAAAAATTATCCATTACGCATACTTGAAGATAATCTAATATGTGAAAAAGAAAAGCGTACGAATGAAATGATATTTTTTTTTTCTTTCAAAAAAAAAACCTTGTTCTTTGCTTGTTTTGTTTAGTTAGTGGACGTTTTATTGATTTTCATCTTGCTCTACTTAGAAAAGTTACATCAGGTAAATTGCTAAAAAGAGACCAATTTGTTCCAAGTATAGCAAAGGTAAAGATTTAAATGATATTTTTGTGTTGTTGAAATGATTTTTCTATATTTAGTTTGCTGATCGTTTTAATCATGATGATGGAGATTACTTAAATGAACATGGATATTCAAAATCAAATGTTGAAATTAAACTTCGAGTTTTAAAAGTAAACATAAATTCTTTTTTCTTTGTTTTCAAACAAAATTTTTTTTTTATTATAGAATTTATTAGAAAAACAATTTGATTGTGATCAGACATTGAAAACTTTTGTTGCTAATAATCCATCACATGAAATACGTTCAAAACCATTTGGTCGAGATCGATTTGGTGCATCGTATTGGTTATTTATGGTAAAAAGAAAATAAAGAATTTTAAGACATCAATTTTCGCTTTGTTTTTTTGAATATGTCGAATTGTACATTTTCATCATTTTATAAAACATGCAGAATATAGTAGACCTCGAGATGCGTGGGTTAGGTGCCACACAGTTTTTTGTCCGTCGGTCTCAACTCGCGTTTGGACAAAACGATTTCAGAACTTACTCGCATTGCATCTAAAAACTTCTTCAATGCTTTCTTATTTGTTGAATTGACGGCTGGGACCTTTTGAATCATCGTCCGTGAATTTTATTTTGAATGATATTATTTATAAGATAATTTGCGAAAAGCCATAGAATATTGAACTATAATCTTAAGTTACGATCGGAAGCTACTTGATTTGTAGAATTTAAAGATCCGTGTAATCTGAATTTATCGTGTTTGTTTATTTTTATTGCATATTTCCATCTGTTTTATAGATTATTAGTTCAAGTATAATCTAAACTAGAGATAAGTAGCACATGTGTTTCTCGTAAAATATGAATAAGAAAAGCTGAGTACATCCAACAGAGTTCCTTTTATTAATGCCTTAACTAATAATATGTTTATATATGTGAATGTATACAAAGAAGACTACATTTGAAGACATGAACACTAATACATAAATTGGTTTTCGTTAAAAATTTAATGTTAGGTGTTATGTAAAATGAAAAAGTGCATAGTTGTTTATACTGTACTTGCTTAGTTTTTGCTCATGAAGGAGTTGCTCGAACTTATAAATTGAGCCTTAATGTACTATGTAGATCCAAATAAACCGTGAATACTTTGAGAAAAGTTCGTGCCCTTAACTTATTGCTACGAAGATACTACACATTTATGGTGTTTTTTAAATCAATGCTGTGATCCAGAAAAACTGATTTTTTGGATTTCAACTTAACACTTTGCATAGAGATTAATCTTAATAAGAGTAGTTTATTGTCAAAGTTTCAAGTCTTTTGATTTGCTTCTATCCTGCAATACGAACGTCAGATCTGTCGATTTATATGAACACTGTAAAAAAAAACCATGCCATTACCATGGTTGTTTGTTAAGATAGGAACAGCAGCAAGATCTGAAACGTTCACAATAAACTGTTTGTGTTAAGGTTTATTTCTATGTAGAGTTTCAAGTCGCAATTCGAAAATCAATTTTTCTAAGCCACAGTACTTATTTCAACAATACTGTAAAAGTACAGTATCTTTACAACAATAAGCTAAAGGCACGAACTCTTTTTTTCGAATATTCATAGCTCATTTGGATCTACATAAATGTACATAGCCTCGACTCAAAATCGATTTATCAGTTGAAGGACTTTCCTCATCAGAGATTTTGTAAAGGTTTCTCACAGTGACCGATAATATAGTTCTTTTTGTTTTTAATAATGAAAATGAATGACTATTCACTTTTTTTTCTAATAGAAGAATCTGCCCAGAAAAAGTTCGTATGAGTAACAGGGTAATCTCTTCAGAATTTTGTGTTTGATAAAGATATATATTCATATTGAATTTGAGAATTAGAAAACTTTCTATTGATGACATAATTAATTCATTTTTTATTTTCTTACAGGATACGGAATGTTTTATGCGTGTATTTCGTGAAAATATTGATAATAAACATACATGGATAAATGTAGCAAAGTAATATTAAATTTATTTCTTATATATTTGTTCCTTTGTATATGTGATCTAGAAATCAAACTGAATTAGAAAATCTAATAAAACTTCTTATAACTGATCATATTATACGAAAAAAATTTCCTGGTAAAATTTTTTACTTCGTATTTAATGTTTTTTTTTTTTGATAATACTAAATTCATTTAGAATGGAAATTTTCTTATGAATCATTTAATTGTTTATCATCATCAAATGAATTTGAAGAACGTTATTCATTCAATTTATCAGATAATAAACCTAAAAATGAACTTTTAGACGAACTATGTTCTTCATTAGTATTACTTCATTCAGGTAAAAAAAATTTGAAATAGAATTTTCAAAGTAAAAAATAAAAAGTTTCTATTTCATTATATTTTCAAGATATTGTTAAAACAGATGATGTTGATTTTGATCCAGTTGTTAATCTTAATCGCGATTTACCATCGTCACCACCAATATTATCACCTTTTAAGATTGATGATGTTGAAAAAAAAGATGATATGGGTTTGTTAAGAAAAATTTTTAAAATTTTTCTTTTAAAATTTTATTTATATTTTTATTTCAAGATGTAACATCTGATAATGAATCAGGAAATTCTAGTGAAATTAATCCTAATCGTTTAAGTATTTCATCATCAATTAATGCAAGAGATGATACATATTCTGGTGATTATTCAGACGATTCAATTTATAATAATGTTAATTATAGTTATAAATATGAAGATATAGAAAATACAAGTAGTAGCTTTCATGACCAACATATAACATCAAAAAATGATAATGATAGTGTACAAGCTATTGTATTAAAACCATTATTAGAACAAGGAATAAAACGTAAACTTGTAGATTATGATGATAGTGAAAGCGATGCAGAAGATAATGAAAAACATGATGAAGTTAGTCAAGATTCTCATCAAATTCCAGATAAGAAAGACTCAACAAATAATGTTGAATTACCTATTGCATTACGTCGATCAAAACGTGGTCGTAGATCACGTTTGGCTGAACTTTCACCAGCTTCATCAAACGCAAGCAAATCTGCTTCACGAGTAAGAATATATTGCAATATCGAATGCATCAAAGATTTAATCATTTCTTTATTTTAATTGTTTAAAAAAGAAACTTTACTATTTCAAAAATAAATTTACAAGTAGTACTTTTAGAGCCGCTTATTCAGCTGAACAGATTCATTATATTGTCATAAATATAATCTCTAACTTTGTATAGCAATGCCTTAAAAGCAGTTTTTGAAACAATGATTATTTTTCTGACTAATCCTGGTTTCTATAGAAACTAGATTCTAAGTGAAAAAGCATAATTGAGATTTCGCTTATTTGTTTTTTTACAGATACAATTTTGAAACGTTTTTTTTTACAAAATTTACACCAACCAATTGTTTTTATAGTGGGTGAATATTTTGTACTAAGATTTTCACACTATAAATTATTTCGTATGTTGCAGTTATTGTATACTCTTATTAGATTTTGTATCAAATTTTTGTTAAGAATCATTGATTTTCGTAATAAATTCATCTGTAGTAGGCAGTTGATTAAGGTATACGCGTATTGCCATCAATTTCACGTATTTGTGTAACTCATGTGAAGTTCAATTTCACTTTGATTATTAGTATGGACAGTTTATGCTGATTGAAAAAAGATAGGCGATAAGTTCTAGAAATTCTTTAGGTTTTATATTTCGACTAATCTATACATTCTATTTCATATGATAAAAACAAATTCAAAACATAATTCACTAGCATTATGGAAGGGACATCTAATAAAAAAAAAAGAAATATTTTAATTGTTTGTAGTAGCCATTGCAATGATAGTACCAGTTAGTTCAGTCAATTATTTGAATGAAGTAGGAACACAATCCCTATTAGAAATGAAAATAGTATAGAAACTTTGAGAAATAATTTGGTGTCTCATTCATCATATTTGAAAGACTATAAAGAAGAATTCTTAGTCTCTATACGAATAAATATCAGCTGTTTGTATTTCTTTATTTCAAACATAGTTTGTCGTATAATTTTGTACTTTTTTTTTTCTAGAGTTCAAGAACAAAGAAATCAGTAGATGAAGGATGGAAAAGTCCTACTCAATCATCTAAGACAAATGGTCGTCGTCAACGTAAGGGTCGTCGTGGTAAAACATCAATGAATGACCATTCATCATCAACTTCTGATGAAAATCCACTATATAATGATGATGATTTTTCCGATGATTATTTACCTGATAAATCAGAAGTAGATGAACTTCTTACTGGAAATTTATTAGAAGAAGACAATGATGAGGATTCCATTTCTAATCGTAAAGCAAAAACTGTTGCACAATGTCATGAACAATTTCAAAGACCATTAACATCATGTTCGATATGTTTACAAAACAATCATCCTGAATCTTTATTATTATGTGAAGATTGTGATGATGCATATCATTTAGAATGTCTTAAACCTGAATTATTATCAATACCTAATGACAGTTGGTATTGTCCATTATGTGAACATAAACGTTTATGTGATGGTTTAGTTGAAAAATTACTTATACTTATAAAAGATCAAGAAGATTTTGAAATGAAACGTCGATTATATGTATCAAAACGAAGAAAACGTTTAACAAATGTTGCTGTTAATCTTGATCGATATGTTAAACAACCAACAAATGAACATAAAACAAATGGTATTGTTTCAAGGGATGAAAAAGACGAAGAAGAAGAAGAAGAAGAACAAGAAATTAAAAAGAAAACGAATTCAACAAATAATAATAATCATAATAATGATAATAATAAGGAAGAAGAAGATGATGATGATGATAGTGTTTATGGACGTAAAAATGATGAAAATCGAAAACCATCCGATCAAGAACAAGAACAAGAACAAACAGGAAAACGTCGTGTAAGATCATGTCGACGAAAAGCACAAAATTATTCTTTTGATGATTATGATAAAAAAATGAAAGAAGCTATGATTGATGCTGGAATTAATAAAGACTTAATTGATAATGATTCAGGTATTTTATTTGATCATAATATATAAGAGTTTTTCATGTACTAAGAAAATCTTTACAAATGGCTTTACATTGTCAATATCATTCTTTGTTAATAGACAGACAATACATACCACTTGTCTCGATGGCTAATATGTTTTAATCCGATCCGTCTCATGAGTTGAACATTTTGTTTCTTCGAGCAACGGATTAATATAAATTTTATTAGTAAAATATTCGACGCTTGGTTCGTAAAGAATGGGACTCTTTTCGTTTCTTCAGTACTACAAACATAGTTCAGAGACTTCGTTCTTAGTTCACTCGTTAGAGAATTATAAGAAGTGAAGGCATGCAAATTGTTATACTACAATTACAGGGCAAGGATTAGGTGACCGCTAGATTTCGAAACAAATTGCTTTTAAGACTGGAAAATCAACAATCTACGTATGGATCAAACTTTTCAAAGAATCAGACGTAATATACTTGGAAATAAGTATAGGTCAAAACCGAACGAAAATATTGATTAATCGACTATATCACCATTTTCTTTACACTAAAGAAGAAAAATCGACAAAAAAATTGATCGCATTGCATGATGTCTCAAAATTAGACGTGCATAAAATAATTAAAAATAAGACTTTCGTTTGGCATATCGGCTATAAAAATGCTCATATAGCGGACACAACTTCGCCTAGTATTATAATGATGATAATTTGGCAAAAAATAACTAGATTATATATTGTTGCTTCCCAATTTTGTAAGCAGATTGAACTCGTGAAAACATCTACCATTGATCTGTCAAAGGATCAATCCATCAATACTTCTGATACATACAAACTATTTGGATAGAGTTTACCAAAAAGATTCATCATTTTCTAATGTTGTTTTTTTTAAATTCACAAAATTTATTAATATAGATGATTCGGATGAAATCATTATAAAAAGAAAACAACCAGGAAAACGTCGCCGTTATGAATTTGATGATGATTTTGATGCGTCAAATAGCAAACATAATGATGAATATCTACCTAGTCGACGTCGGTATGTATTAATAGGAGATTTTATTTCTTCTAAAAAGAAAATCTTTTTTTTTTTGTTTTGGTTTCAATTCAGAACTATAAATTCTGATAGCCGAAGCGAAGCAAGAGATAATGATAGTCTTCTATCTTATCGACGTCCGTACGTATTAAGAGAAATTTTCTTTTCTTCTAAAATAAAATCTTTTGATTTCAATTTAGAACTATGAACGATGATAGCCGAAGTGCAAGAGATTATGATGATTTTCTATCAAATCGACATCCTCCGTATGTGTTCATAGAATAATTGATTTTCAAAATATAATATTTTGCTTTTAATTTAGAACTATAAACGAGGATAGTCGAAATGCAAGAGATTATGATGATATTCGACCTAATCGACAACCGTATGCATTTATAGAAAATTTAGTTTTTTCTAAAATAGAATATTTTTCTTTCAATTTAGAACTTTCAATGATGATAGTCGAAGTGATGCAAGAGATTATGATGATAATGATGATTTCGGTATGAGTGACGATGATAGAGCTTGGAAAAGTCAACCACAATCATCAACATCATCAAAACCAAAAAAGAAATCCAATGCAAAGTATAAAAATCTCATTTTAATTTTATTAATTTATGATATCTTTTTTTAGAAAACCCAATCGTAATAATCAACGTAAATCAACAATTCGATCAGAAGAAGATAGCATTCGTATGTATAATTGCGTAATAAATTCTAAGAAAACATGTCTGAAAGTACATAATCTAGAAAATTTCTGAAGTTTACTTCATTTTGCGCAGTTTTTATTGATTTCTACATATAATTAAAACGAATTTTCTATGTTTATAGCAATTCTTACGATAAGCAGCATTTGAAATGAAGTATTCACTAATAGAAAATGTTTCTCGAACGGTTACGAAGCGAATGACATCAGACGTATGAGAATAGTTTATATAATATAAAGTAGGTTATTTAAACATACTAATGTAAACTGTGTTAAAAGAATAAATATGAAGCATATATTATTTTGCATAAGAAAAATAATGGTCATTATCTCTTGAATAAGTTTGAAAAGATCAGTATACTTCGTCTATCCCTAAGACAATCTATGACATTGGACAGAGTTCAATTTCTATCATATTAACAAATCAAACATAGAAATGAACAAGATCAAAACAGTAAATTTTTGTATTAGAATCTGAACAAGAGAGATTTCTAAATGTCTATTTTGTAACGTGTTTGATCTATGACAAACATCGAAATATTCATATTGTTTTTCTTTATTAAGTTTCTGAAGCTAATCTAAACAATTTACCATCAGGAATTAAAATAAAAACTGAACCAACAACTGAATTTGATCAAAATATAATTGGTACAAATGAAACTGCTAAAAATACATTTGATAAACGTCCAGTTGTTAATAATTCGTTTGATCAAACTCCAACTACTAATAAGTCAGTTAATAAAACACCAGTTGTTGAAAATGCAACTGATAAAAATGAAGCTTCTAAGGCTCCTAAACGACGACAACGGCGGACAGTAACTACAAAAAAGAAACCTTCGATTCAACCAGAAAAGTTTAGTGATGAAGAAGAAAATGGTCATCCTCCAGTGCCAGCACGTAGACCTTATCGAAGACGGCGTATTAGTCATGAATCATCTATTGATGAGGATGATGATTATGAAAAATTAGCACATAAACGTCGATTATTTTCTCAAGGAAAAGGTATAACACGAACAAGCATAACAGATCATATTAAAAAATTAGTTGGAGATGAAGATGATGATGAAGAACAAGAAGAAAATGAAGAAGATGAAACAAAAGTTAAAAATTCAAGTGTGTAAAACTAACAAGGAAACGCTTTTTTTTAAATATAATTTCATTGTTTTTTTTCTTTTTTTTTTTTGCAATTTCCAAATTAGATGGAACAAAAAAGAATGGTAATTCAAAACAAAAAAATAAAAATTCACAATATGAAGAATATCAATTATCGGATGATGATGATTTTCCAGATGAACAAGAAATATTAAAAACAACTGGTTTAAATTTAAAAAAACCTTCAAATATACCAGTAAGATTGTAAATTTTATTTGATTTTTTGTTTTGTTTGTTGAAGACAAAATCTATTTTCTTATGTTTATTTAGAAAGCTGCTCCTTATCGAGCACCATGTACGCCTTCAATGCTTTCATATCAATTTATAATGGCTGATCCAACAGCAAATTTTGATTTAACTTGTTTACCTGAAACACCAATGACAGAACCGAGTGACACAAATCAAGCTAATGGCAATCATGGTCTATCAACATCGACTTAATAAGCATAGATCTTTTAGTTGCTGTCAATGTACATTCCATTTTTTCTTTTATAATAATTATAGTAGTTTGTTGTTTTTTTTTCTGCAATGTGATGCAAAACAATATTAGCAAGTAGTTCTTTTGTTAACGACTATTTGTAGTTGCGTGATAGTTACTTAGAGGTGCCAAACAAAAACTTCCATTTTCTAGTGATAGTAGATAATTCTTTTTTTCTTTCATGTTTGATAAAATTTTCTAGTTGATAATAAATTAATAATTGCAATGCATGGTTACAAAAGTTTTTTCTTTTCATTTGTTAATAAGAAATAAGATGCTTCACCTTGAAGTATGATATTCATAAAGAAAGCCATATGAAATTCTTCACGAAAAATACGATAATTTCTAGAGAAATCAAGGATTGATCATCAGATCTATGATATGTAAGATTTAGAGTAGTTTGTTTTTTATGGTAGCTTTTCAATGAAACATTTAGACGTCTTTAATATTTCACGAATGTATGTAAAACTTATTTCAAACGATCATGTGCGTTGTCAGTCTCTTTCTCATATTGTTTCTTTATTTATTATGGTAAGTATTTCAAGTTTTTATTCTGACTTCAAGACCTCGAAAAACTCTCACATTAATTAATTACTATTAATCACAATGATAAATAATATTACGTGAATTTTCGTTCATTGTGCGTTCTGTTTTAATATCTCCATAAGGTGAACACCAAATGACATTGCCCATTCTACCGACTGATAATGAAAGATAACTATTGGATTTGATTTTAACTAAACCAGAATTATCCGTGAATAGTGTTGCATGATTGGTTGAAAGGGAACGAGAGTCAAAAGTTCCTTGACCTAGCTGAATAACATGGAGTTGTTCAGTTGAACCCGAAAGTGTTACATTACTACTTTTTAACAGTCGAACTTCAACATCTTCAAATGTGATATTATTTAACATCATTTGAGATGTATCACTTGCTTCAATTTTTAATTGATTACCTCTCAAATAGTTCGCTGTTCTAAGTCTAGAGACAGCTCCGATCTGAATAGTTTGAAGTTCGTATACATAAATAGTAACATCACAGTCTCCTGGTGAATCGATGGTCAGAGTCATGTTGGTTAAATTGATCGACACATCATGAAACATATTTGAGCTGCAGTAAAATTCAACTGGAGAAGGCGTAGGTTCCACAGTACCTTGCAACACAACATTTTTTGCCCGAGATATATCAACGGTTGTGAACGAGTTGATAAATAAATGATGAAAAGACCCCATCAAATTTGGATGTTGTGACGAGGTCGACGTCCAATAAAAGTCTTCAGTAGTAGCGGCAGGTGTTGATGTATTGTTTGGGTAACTAGTATAATTATAGTACCAGTGAGTTGATGGTTGTGTAGGATATCTAGGGGTACTTGAATGTAATGGGTACCAAGCTGTTGATGAAGTAGTTTGATAGTCGGTATACCATGGATACCATTGAGTTGATGATCGTGTAGGGTATCTAGGGGTACTGGAATGCTGCTGGTACCAAGCTGTT